>JANRMT010062812.1:2019923-2163830 GCA_026402145.1 Polypterus bichir lapradei | reverse complement strand
ATATATATATGACAGCAACACTCATCACTCACAACAGTGACAAAACAATTACATTGACAATCATGTTACGTTATTTTCAAAATGTTTCCTTTTCTTTTTCATTGCTTCTTTAACACATTACTTCTCCGCTGCGAAGCGCGGGTATTCTGCTAGTGTCTTAATAAAGGGAACAGGCCTGGTCTGGAATCAATAGAAAAAAGGGGTCACAGTCAGGAATCTTGTAAAGGTAAAAGTAAACATGTACCTCTCTGTCAATGCCCCTAATATTTTCAATATAAATAAAAATGGACTTTATGTTAAAGGAAAATAAAACAGGACAGTTGATTAATTAATTAAAAAAAGTCCAATCCAAATAGAAAAATTAGCTGCACTATACTTGGTCAACTGGTTCTACTATGTTAAAGACAATTATTTTTATATCCTCACTGTGATCAAGTAGGATTTCTCTGGCATTCTAAAATGCTAGGATAACAGGGTTCAGGAAATGTCAGCCTGAATAAAAGTACAATTCTACTCTCATCAATGTGCAAAGGGACAATCAGTGGTAGTGCAGATACAACTGCAGTGGACCTTGATTTTCAGGATGCTTTTGAAGTAGATACATTTGTCATAAATACACCACCACGACAAAACAGTTGGATTTGCACCTGTAATGGTGTGCTATATAGTACTAAACTGTAGTTCAGTGATGATACCAAGATATTTACTTTATTGTTGAATATGTTACGTTTTGTACTACAATCTACACATTATTGTATATCTTGTCACACACGTGCGAGTAGGAGGCAGCTAAAGGGCCTGAGTAAGTGTAATGAAACATCTGACCAGGGGGTGGCGGAGCGCGCTGACTGTCTTTCTCAGTTCCCTACAGACCTTTCCCGGGAAAACCTGCAAGGTTCCGGCGCCTCAGAAGACGTCACTTCCGAAGCCGGCTCCTTTGCTGACATTGCTTCCAAAGCCGGCCCCTTTGCTGACGTCACTTCTGAAGCCGGCCCCTTTGCTGACATCGCTTCTGAAGCCGGCCCCTTTGCTGACGTCACTTCTGGTTCTGGCCATTTTGATGACATCAGTTCCTCTCCAGGCCTTTAAAGCCTCCATCTTGGGCTACTATAGCCAGTTCTAGTTTGGACTCTGTGAAATGCACTGGATATTTATGATACAACAAACCCTTTTGCAGCTGGGAAAAACAATATATGGGTGGCTGCCCCAAACGTTTATGATGTCTTTGGCGTATTATTATTACAGTGGCGTAGTCGGCAGGATGAAGTCCGAGAAGAAACCGGGACACGAACATGAAATCAACCAGGTAGGAAAGTACCGGGGCCAAGTTTCTGGGGGGGGTTGTGCGTTTGGGCATCAGAAAGGACTCAGTGCAGGCTCCGCTCCTCAAATACAGCACCGGGCATATAACTTACCAAAGGGAAAGTGTGAAGGGGATATACAGACGTAGGCTGGTTTCTGGGGATGAAACGAAAAGGGCTTATTATGCTCTCTCGGAGGAGAGAGCTGAGCAGCCCATTGGGGCTGAGGCCCCAGATAAATCCCCAGTCCAGCAGGCAAAAATAATACAAAACTGGGAATTTGATCCAGAGAGATCAATCCAGACACAGGCTATGACCCTCTGGGAGCAGGTGGCCTTATGGCTAAGGCCATTTGAACTATCCACCTGCCAAATAGTACAGCAGGTAGCCTGCTTTATTTTTTTAAAGAGCCTCCCAAAAAACTTTGCTCAGCCGGACTGGGGAGATTTCCATTCTATGGAAGAGCTTATAATTTTGTAAAATCACCCATGCCAGTCTCGAAATCTGGGAGAGCAGAACCGTCCTCTAGTGGATTTCCTAGAAATTACGTCCTACAAAATAAGTCTCTTCCACATAAATCGGAGCCTGTTTCTGAGTTCCCGGGCCGGCAGGCGTGCAACCTACCTGGGAACGAGGCGGGATGTAGGTGGAAGGGGGGAGACAGTTTGTGTGCTCTTGCCAGCCCTCTGACTGTATCGAATACGGGACCCGTAGTCATTAATGGTTGCAAAGTCAATGCCTTATTTGATTCCGGCAGCAACATTTCCATTGTTGATTGCCGTTATGTCTTACCGCAACAAAGAATTAAAGAAAAGACCAGTATTAAATGTATTCACGGAGACACCCGGATGTACAATACTGCCCTGTGTTTCGTAAGTCAGGGAGGATCGCTAAAAGGAATTCCCATGGCGGTTCACCCCAATCCTCCCTTTCCAGCAATTCCAGGGCGAGACTGGTCAGAAAATAAAAGCGGTAAACTATTGACTACTCCCGAAAAAAACTTAGGCCTAGTTATTGAGGAGGATAACTCGTCTCAAGCTGTCTCCACGCCGTGTACACAGCCAGCGGAGAGAGATACGGAAGCCCACGAGGGGAACGGGGAGAGTCCTGGACCGTCGCAGGCAAATACGTCATCAACCCGCGCCTCGACGAGTCGGGAGGAATCCCCGCCCCTTGAGGTCAGACCGGATCCTCTCTCCGACATTCACTTTCAGTTTAGACAAACACCGGCTTCTTTTAAAAGGGAGCAGTGGAATGATGACTCCTTAAAATTTGCAAAAAATGCAGTAGTCCTTGTCAACGGCCAACGCACACACCAGCCCATGCCACAAGGACCTCACTTTGTAATAGAACATGATCTATTATATCAGGTCGCGGAACATAGGGGGGAGGTTCGGAAACTGTTGTTAATCCCACAAACCTACCGGCGGCAAGTTTGTGAATTAGCTCACGCCCACCTCCTTGGAGGCCATTTAGGTTCCGAAAAAACTTTAGAGCGGATCAAGCTCAGATTTTATTGGCCGGGAATTAACGAGGAGGTTCGCCGTTTTTGTATTTCTTGTCCAGAATGTCAATTACGGCAAATTCCTAGGAGGGACCGGGCTCCTCTCGTTCCCCTTCCCTTAATTGATGTCCCCTTTGAACGAATTGGGGTCGATATTGTAGGACCCTTAGAGCCCTCAGCCCGAGGACATAAGTATATATTAGTCCTTGTGGATTATGCGACCCGATATCCGGAAGCTGTTCCCTTGCGCTCAGCTACATCTAAAGCAATCGCACGGGAACTAGTGGGAGTATTTGCGCGTGTCGGTATTCCTAAAGAAGTCCTAACAGACCAAGGAACACCTTTTACCTCGGAGACGTTCAGGGAAACGGCCAAGTTACTGAAAATAAAGCACTTAAAGACCGCGGTGTATCATCCTCAAACCGACGGTCTAGTGGAGAGGTTTAATCAGAATCTCAAGCAGATGCTTCGCAAGGTGGTCAGCGGGGATGGGAGGAATTGGGATCAACTCCTCCCCCTTGTTCTCTTTGCCTATTGGGAAGTCCCAAAGCCTTTACGGGGTTCTCTCCTTTTGAATTGTTATACGGACGACAACCCCGGGGTATATTGGATATTTTAAAAGAAGGTTGGGAAGGAGAGGCTCTTCCCTCTACAAATATTTTGGAATATATCGCACAGTTACGCGATAGATTTGGGAAAATTCGACCTATTTTAAAAAGTCATATAGAAGAGGCACAAGCAGCACAGTCCCGTTATTATGACTGTGGCACGACACTCCGAGAATTCCATCCGGGGAATCGTGTCATGGTATTAGTTCCCACCTCCCATTCTAAATTGCTCGCCCATTGGCAAGGCCCTTATGAAATTAAGGAGAGAAAAGGATTGGTCGACTATTTGGTGAAACAACCCAATCGTAGACCAAGTGAGCGGGTTTATCATGTGAACTTGCTGAAGCCGTGGAAGGAGAGGGAACCAGATCCCTCCTCCACTCAGCCCTGCTCATTCTTTGCTCACATAGACACCCTTAATTTCGGTGAGGAATTAACTTATAGACAAAGACGGGAGCTGAAATCAGCTATCCTGTCCATCTCAGAGGTGGTGAGTGAAAAACCCGAAAGGACCTCTCTGATTGCGCACAACATAGTGACTGAACCAGAGGTTATAGTCCGGGAGCGCCCCTATAGACTTCCTGAGGCAAAGAAAGCAGAAGTGGAGCTGGAAATCAAGCGGATGCTGGAACTAGGAGTGATTGAGGAAAGTTATAGTCCCTGGTCCAGCCCAATTGTCTTGGTTAGTAAGCCTGACAGCAGTTGGAGGTTTTGCAGTGACTTCCGTCGGCTTAACCAGGTCTCCCTGTTCGATACTTAACCCATGACTCGCGTGGATGACCTCCTCGAGAGGCTTGGACAAGCTGAATTTTTGACCACGCTTGACATGACAAAGGGGTACTGGCAGATTCCTTTAACGGACTCCGCGAAGGTCAAGACCGTGTTTAGCACTCCTAGCGGACACTGGCAGTATCGTGTTCTTCCATTCGGGTTACATGGGGCTCCTGCGACTTTCCAGTGTCTGGTGGATAACGTGCTCCAACCCCATAATGCGTATTGTGCTGCCTATCTGGATGACGTCGTCATCTATTCCAGCACATGGAAGGAACACGTACAGCAGGTCACTGCGGTACTGCGGACACTAGGAGAAGCCAGGCTTCGTATTAATCCCAAGAAATGTTTCTTTGGATTAAAAGAGGCTAAATATTTGGGCTATCTGGTGGGTTGGGGTACCATGAAACCACAGTGTTCAAAAATAGATGCCATTGTAAAATGGTCCCGTCCGCGAACCAAGAGGCAAGTCCAAGCCTTTCTCGGGTTGGCCGGGTACTACCTCGGTTTTCAGAGAGAGCGGCGCCCTTGACTGATCTTACAAAGAAGAGGGCTCCTAATCATGTGGTATGGACTGACACGGCGGACGCTGCATTTAGTGACTTAAAACAGGCTCTTATGTCAGCACCAATATTAAAAGCTCCTAATTTTTCTCTCCCTTTTATTCTCCAGACGGACGCTTCGGACACAGGCCTGGGTGCCGTGCTGAGTCAAAGCGTCGATGGTGTTGAACACCCCGTCATGTACCTAAGTCGGAAACTGTTGGATCGGGAGACCAGGTATGCAGCTGTGGAAAGGGAAGCCCTTGCGATCAAATGGGCGATTACGCAGTTGAGGTACTACCTCTTGGGTCGGGAGTTCACTCTGGTGACGGATCATGCACCCTTACAGTGGATGGCCCTTCACAAGGAGTCGAATCCACGGGTCACTAGGTGGTTTCTTGACCTTCAACCTTACAAGTTTTTGCTAATTCATCGTAAGGGTTCTCTCCATGCCAACGCTGATGCTCTCTTTCGTGCCCACGACCTCTCGGTGCAGGACGCCTTACCCGATGGGTCCGGGCTGAGGGGGGGCTTTGTCACACACGTGCGAGTAGGAGGCAGCTAAAGGGCCTGAGTAAGTGTAATGAAACATCTGACCAGGGGGTGGCGGAGTGCGCTGACTGTCTTTCTCAGTTCCCTACAGACCTTTCCCGGGAAATCCTGCAAGGTTCCAGCGCCTCAGAAGATGTCACTTCCGAAGCCGTCCCCTTTGCTGACATCGCTTCCAAAGCCAGCCCCTTTGCTGACGTCACTTCCGAAGCTGGCCCCTTTGCTGACATCGCTTCTGAAGCCGGCCCCTTTCTTTATCTTTGGCGTATTATTATTACAATCTGTATGAGAGTTTGTGTGTGGTTCTCAGTCTGAAGTTTGTTCCTAATGTTGCCAGAAAAGGCACTAAATCTCAGTGACACAAAACTAAATAAGCAGGTTTGGAAATAGATTGATGGATTATTGTTGCCACAATGTATGATAAACAAAAAAGTTATCTGCAATCACACAATGCATTTTTCATTTTTACTTTCTTCAGACATAGCATGGGAGTAAATTGTGTCTCAGAATATTTTAAAATCCACTTAATCTAATTCAAGATGATCTGGCCCAGCGTCTACATCTGCAGCCTTGGGTGCAAGATGGATCATAGCTAGAGATGCCACTCCATCTTTGGGCACACTAACTAACATCCTTGTACTCAGATGGAGCCAGTGTGGAATCAGAAATCAACATTACACACACCTTTGGGAAGTTGTTGTGAATTCATTATTGTCCTCTTCCACACAGTTTAAAAAAAGTGATTAAGACAGATTAATAGGTGATTACATTACATAGTACATAGTAAGTGTTTAGTGCAAATAAGGTGAGGTTAAGAATAAATTATACAAAACACTAAGGAGGCCTTTTCGAGTACTGTGTGCAGTTTGGGTCTTCTTTTACAAAAAATAAATATAAATGCATTGGAGTAGGTCTACAGAAGAGCAATTACATTGATTCGAAGACTTCGGGGTGGGGGCATCTATAAGCGAAGATTGAAAGAATTGAATATTTTCATTGTAAGCAAATGAAGATTAAAATTATGAAATTAATTAGTATGGTGGAATCCATCTGTTAATTTCATCAACAAGAACTTGGGAACACATATGGAAGCTAGTTAAGGGAAAATTTTGCATTTTAAAATGAAAGAAAACTGTTCATACTGTACAACTTTAATTTGGGCGCAGAAGCTGTATCATAATACTACCACCTAGGAATAGGAAGGTAAATTCTGAAACTGAGCGATTAGTTGATGGGAGACCATATAAGGTTCTAAGTAAATTATTGATATCTTAAGAGTTGAACATTTATCTTCTCATCTCTCTTGAGTCTGTCACAATCACATTGCATTTGTATTACCTCAGTGACCTTAAGTAATTTCTTTACACACATATAGATCTACCACAACATCATTTCAATCAGGATCCAATTCTAAAACTAACTGCTACTTGTTATTGTGCCTCATCAGTATTTCTCTCAATGATGCTAAACAGGATTTCCTGAGTACAAAATAGTTATGATTTGCTTATGAAAAAACATGAACAGAATGACCATTTTAGGAAGAATGAACAATTCACTTTCTTGCAAAAATAAAGAAAATGTTACCTATTTTAGTTTTAAAGAATCATTACATCCATAATGGCTAACAAGGTACAACAACCTAGTATTCCAATTTGTAAACATTTCTATACAGGCAAGTGTGGTGTAATGGTTAAGGCTTTGGACTTCAAACCCTGAGGTTGTTGGTTCAAATCCCTCTGCTGACACTGTGTGACCATGGGCAAGTCACTTGACCTGCCTGAGCTCCAAATGGAAAAAAAAACTAAAAGAAATATAACTAATTGTATCATAATTGTTGCAAGTCACCATGGTTAAAGGTGTCAGATAAATAAGCAAATGTATGTAAATATAAAGTAAATGCCTATGCTCCAACTGGAAAAAGCAATTGTTGTAAGTCATATAGGTGTCACAGTAAAGCCACAGTGAAATTTGTTACATACAAAGTGTAAAAATGATTGATTATATATTATCAGTTAAAACCACCATGGAATCAATAAAAAGGGCTATGCCCAAATGTTCTTATAATGAAGCAATGGCCTGCAGAGTGTGTGCAGCAGACTACAGCTGGTGTCCCATAATGTCTTATCTACGCTCTGTTGAATATAGCACCTGGGACGCAGCTAGCAAACAAAGGGTCCTGAAATCACAAAGTCATTCCCAGAAGATGCCAGTTCTGTATGAATGATTACTGTTAGAAAATGACAGCAGGAAGGTTTACTACAAAAAGTTAAATAATGGGTAATGTTACTTTTGATATATTATTAATTCAAATTGGACATACACATCAAAAGCAGAGATTAACTTAGAGGTGGTGGTGCCCAGAGTATGGTTCTCACTGGTCTAGTAGTGTACCACCCAAGAATGCTGTATATCATAAACTGTTGTCATCATTTGTGAATTTAGTGGTTGCTTGCACTAAGAGAGAAATGGGATTCATTGCTTACTCTAATCTAGTCCACTGTGGCAAGGACTGCACAAACCCTAAACCACTGCTGAAACAGTCAGTACTATACTGGACTCCACAGCAATGATTTACTATTATTGGTGATTCATGGAGCATGGCACTAAGAACTTATGCAGGCTCTGTGCCATCTACTTGTCTTTCCATGGGGTTGGTACACTGAGTCTCTCGGAATCTTTCTGACAGGTGCTCAAACATTACTGTAATTACCATTGGCAAGATCATCCCACTATCACACTCATATGGCCAACATTTGCCTGATAGTTTTTATCTGACCACTCTACAAAAATATTTACTGTGCCTCTGTCAAAGACACTAAGTCATGCATATGATTGAGAAATGTGTTGTGAAGGACACTGCCACTGAGACACAGAGGGAAGAGAAAAACATAATGAGAGTAGAATAAACAGACCTGCCTGGTCACTGCTTGACCATAGTTTGATTTCCGACTGGAGTGGCCTTATGTTCAAGAGTGTAAATGCATGTAAAATTGTACAATGCAGCAGCAACAGTGTCAGGATCATCAATGCAATGGCCAGGATAAAATAGCCATGGAAAATGGTCAAGATCACTTTAATTAAAGGGGTACATTGTTAAGTACAGACAATTTACTCCTAGAAACTAACAGCACATATCATTATAAGCTTCCATAATGATTACACAGACTACATTGTTAAGTAAGCTTAAATGTGTCTTTCTAGCACACACAATCTATATTTTCCAGTCCATTAGTAATCATGTTTGCTCTGACTTCTTATTCACTGCAGCATTAGTTAAAAAATAAATGCCATGATTATTATTTTTTTTATTAAGAGGAGGACAAAGGCAGTTCCGATACAAAAAATAAAATGAGCAAGATATGCAAAAAATTATATTAATGAAATAAAACTATACAAATAAGTGGTAACATGTAGATGTGGATCAACACATTTGGACGGCAAAGACTATTTAGGGTATCCAAAAACCTTAGCAAGTGCAAAAAAGATTTTATTGATAAAAATATTTTTTATTGTTAATGTGGAACTATTGAATTCTGAGAAGAATGTTAAGATAAGTAAATCTGACATAAAATAAATCACCTTTAACTTTGTCCTCGTACTGTATATTAAGTAGTGGGCTTCTCCTTAAGCTTCAACCTAAACTGCAAACTACAGTATAAGCATCATTCAGCTTTCTAAAACAAAACATTTAAAAGTAATAACTGATGGTTAAATATAAAATATTTTAAAAAATCAATTTTAATTTTATAATATCTTTCATAGTTAACAAGTACTGTATGTTATTAGTTATTATATTAATCCTAACTTTGGTTTCTGATGCTGTATTAATTTGTATTAGTGTTTAAAACTTTATCATTTTGGCAACATCACATCATTGCAATTGAATTGAATATACTACCAAAAAAGGAAATGACCTTGAGATGAATACATTACAAAATACACAATGATAACCTTCAAAGCATCATTAATATTTGTTTAAGGCCTATGCTGCACCTCACCTGGTACTTGCTCTTATGTCCCAGTAGCGTATATAAGTGTCATATCCACAAGACAGTAGAGTTGAAGGTGTCTCATAGAAAACATCGAGGATTCCTGCTCCTCTACGAAAATCCATACCCAAGCAAGAGAGCAGCTGACAACTGGAAGACAAGAGAAATGTTTGATGAAAGGTAGTTAACAGATCAAACCCATTAACTTGGCAGTGGCAAAGGTGTATGGATTATACATAACACAGTAGTACTCAAAACTAAGACCAAAACTGAGCACAGAAAGTAGAACATAAGAAATATGATAAATGAGAGAAGTCCATTCATTCAATGAGGCTTGTTTATTTAGCGAATAGCTAAGCTGTCCCAGTATCTCATCCAGGTACTTCTTAAAGGTTGTCAAGGTTTCTGTTTCAACTACATGTCTCAGAATTTTGATCCAGAGTCCCACAACTCTCAATGTAAAAAATTGCTTCCTGGCTTTAGTCTTAAATACACTTTCCCTTAATTTCCACTGGTGTCCTTGATTATGTGATTCACCCTTAAGCTGAAAAAATTCTGCTGAAGAACTGGATTAGGTCCCCACACAGTGTCTTCTGCTCGAGGCTAAAAAGGGTTAATTCTCTGAGTCTGTCAGAGTTGGACATGTCCTTAAGTCCTGGGATGCACCTGGTTGCTCTCCTCTGCACAGTTTCAAGTGCTGCTATGTCTTTTTTTATCGTTGTGACAAGCAACACTCCTGATGTGGTCTCATTTGTGTGTTACATAGTCTTAGCATAAAATTCCTTGAATTAAATTTAATGGTTTTTATGATATGACCTAACATTTTATTTGCTTTTTAATTGCTTCTGCACACTGATATGCAAAGTCCAGCCTGCAGACCTATTCCAGTCCACAAATGATTCTGATTGACAGCAACAATATCTAATTGCCTTCACTTCTGGGCATCAGCCAATGAGCTACGGCTAATTTGTGTTTAGAATTAGATAACATGCAGTGGCAAGCAGTAGGGAGTGTAGGAAAGTAGACCGTGAAAACAGACATTTCAGTACTTAATGGACAAAAAATGTTGTCATTATTTTACCATCCCATGCCTCCACCAGTCCACTCTCTTAAATTTGTCAAACCATACTTTTAATTAACAATTATGAAACTAAGCATGCTAGCTTTCATGTTGCTTTCCTGCCTGGTAGCCCAGCCAGATGAAACAGAATTGCTTCCCTGCAACATTCCTACAAAAACTCTGACAATTCTCACAGCTGTAGCAGATACACACAGAAGGAAATGGCAGATATATTTTGTATTACTTAGAAATTACCTAATAAGAACAAGCCATTTTGGATGCTGAACTGGTTCTACCTATACCCTTGAGTTGAGATTTTCAACAATGAACCTCATTAAGATTTAGATGCGTAGGGGACTTCAGTAATATGCATCTCAACCAGTGCATGCAGCTTGCCATCACCTCTTACAAGACTGTCTTCAACAAACTTACCATGGATAGACAGTGTCACCCATCCTACTAACAAGGTGTTTATTACCTATCTACGTACAATATATTTAGTTTAACCTGAAATGTAACTATTTTTTGTGAACATGCAGTGGTGCTTACTCATAATATAGAGATTAATGTGAAAGAAAGATTATTGATTGTTACACCTGCTTTTAACATAATTAAAACTAACACATGCCATACTGGCCCTTGGCTCTAGAAATGGCCCTCAGACCCAACAGCATGAGTATCAGTGACTTAGACGATGGATATGTCGTGTCAATATGAATCCCTAAATGCATCTCAGAGGCTGCTTCCTGTGTGACAGTGTCTCCCATGTTGTATTTATAATCTATGCTCCTTTAGCCCATGTGTATCACTTTGCACTTTTCTACATTAAACTGCATTTTCCAAGTGTTTGCCCAGTTCTTCATCCAGGTGTTTTTGAATTTTTTTTGCTGCCTCCTTAAAGTCTGCCATTCCTCCAGTTTTAGTGTCATCTGTGAACTTTACAAGTTTTATAACTATACCAGAATAAATGTCATTAACATAAACCAGAAAAAACAGTGGAGTTAACAACAGCTTATACCACAATATAAAATAGGAATAAAAATGTAGTATTTGCTAAAGTCATATATTTTTCTATCATTGAATATTTTTCACAATGAATTTAGTCAGAGAGTATTGGGAGTATAATAATCTAAGAGGAAAAAATAACAGTTCAGTGCTTCTTACATCTGTTTTGTGATTCACACAAATAAAAATTCAGACAAGATATGAAAATGTTACTGCACTGAACGGAATGGACTAAGGACAGGTTGATGAACAATCAGGCCTGACGTAAAAATTAAATTTATCCTTATCCATGCTTTCTGAGTGAAGCTGTCAGCATACGGTTTAGGTGAATTAACTAAACATAAATCTCGGAAAATAGCAACTTTTTTCCAAAAACAAAATAATTTTGCTTGAAAGCACAAATTACCCAAGAATGTCGTTTAGGGATTGGCAGGCTTCTTTCATCCCTATGCTCAATACATTCCTAATGTTCACTTTTCTTTTCTTGGACAGTGTATACTGTACATTGTAACCATGGAAAATTTTAGTGTTGAGTGTTGTGTTTCAACAGGAAATTTACATACATTTAAATAGGATTTTTTACATAGATATAAATTTACTATTCAACACAATCAATGATAATTTTGGGGTACACACTTTTTATTGATCCTTTGCTGTCAAGTTCTGCAAGGCTACTTGAGATCATTAACAGGGTAGCAAACATCAAGCACTGCCCCAGATTCTTCATCACACTCAAGCCTAGGTTTTCACTGGGCCAATGAGACATTCACTTATTAATATATTTTTGTAAATGACTTTGTTTAGGTACTTGCTGCTAAAGGCAAGTTTTTTTTTTTTGGAGCTACGGCAGTGTTGTTTTAGTCTGAAGAACAGATATAACTATTTCAGTTTACCAGGCGTTCGCAACAAACATAGTAGGTTTTTCATAATGGCTTGCCTAATTCCAACTAATTTTCTCTTTCTTGGATAGATTTCCAGCTCCTGCCAATGAATGATGTCGGTATACAGTAATTTGATGTTGCTGCAGCTCTTCAACATAGGCACGGCGTTTCCTGGGTGATGTGCTGTATTGGCTCTGGGTGGTTATTAAGAATATAGATAATTTTACTGGGGAATGACAAGACAACAAGGTCATGGCTTAGAATCTTTAGCCAAAACAGCATTTTTAGTTTAACAAAAAGCAAAAAAAAAAAAATGTAATACCCAATTACACCCACATAGGGCCAGTTTGAAAAACTATATACTCTCCTTCACAAATAAATCTACATCACTACCTACTCAGTTTGACACAATGAGGACATATTACTTAATGTTATTTCTGTATTACAAACATCTATGCATTCAAAGATTAATTTTTTAACCTGCTTAATTTGAATATATTCCAGCTGATTTGGTTATACGTAGACTGGGTCAATATAAGGTCAATATACAATTGCCAGTTACCCTACTAATTATTGTATTGTTGAAATACAAGATGAAAACTAAAGTACCAGGACAAAAAGCATATAGACACAAGAAGAAGGTGCAAATGTTATCCCAGACAATGACCTGGCAGACTTTCAGATCCACTCTCCTAACACAGTAAGCCAGTAGTGTGAAGTACGTTGCCACTATCGTCAAATTCTCTATAGTGTTAATTTTAATAATGTTATTATCTAAAAAAGTTATACAAATACAAGAAAGGCTAGAAATGTTGCTGACACTTTAGAAAGACAACTATCTCTATGACTTTTGAGCATCTGAAGTAACTTGTTACTGCTGTCCAGCTTCTGATCCCCCGGCTCTCTATCCCACCCTCACTGTAGCAAAACGCCTTCATTCTGTCAGCTAATCCCCGACCCCAGTCCTCTTGGAGTAACTACAGACCACACAAAAGAGAAATCAAGTACTAGGAGATGTTAAAATAAGTAAACACCTTTGTGTCACAGAAATCGCTCAGAAAGCAGATTAGCAGCTAAGAAAATAAAGAAGCTGTGGCCCATTCCCAGATGAGAAAAGCTAGAGGCCTAGCTTCTCTCTGTAGGCAACACGCTTCTGTGATCACAGTCGGGTTCACCCACTGGGGCCAGCTCACTCCCCAAGCTACAACTCCAAAGAGCAGATTATGTAGAATAACAATTTCTTTGTTGTCATCTAATTCCCTCCATGACCGTGACTGTGTGTGACTTATGGGCCCTTGATACCTGGTCCCTAGCAACCATTTATAGGGGCTAGCTGACCCTGGAGACCGCCCCCCATGCTAGCTTCTCCAACAAGCCTTAACATCGAGAGAAAACTAGTAATCCCCAACCTTCACTCCAGGGAAGAACGTTATTGGATAGGAGTTTTCTCAGCAATGGGGTCTCTCAACAAACCATAAGGCTGATGGTGTGCTTAATGGAAAATTATTTTTATCTCTTCAATGGAACTATGATATGGCGGGGGCTGAGAGGGTAGACAAATCACCTTAAAACTAACTTAGATGCTCAACTATTGTCTCATTCATAAGCTAACACTGTACACTACTGCAGAATACACAATTTATATTTTCTACCCTGGTGAAAATGACACTCATTATAGATCAACACTAGAAAATGCACATCTAAAAGAATATCCCTTGAGAGTTAAACCAGCTGTTCTCAGTCATTTTAGGTTGAGATTTAATTTTATTGTATTGTTACATCTATGCTGCTATTGTTTTGTTAACATTTATGGTACTTAAAGGTGCACACTCCTGTCACATTACTAAATATATTTAGTCTGTACAGGAAATAAAATCAAAGTTACCAGTGATATTAAAAATAAAAATTAAGTACAGGTAACAATTAATTATTTGTAACTTAATGCTATAATGTGGGCTAAGTAAATTATTCAGTGAACTTGTGCATCTTGTTTAGGTGGAGACATATATCCATGTCCATCTACTTACTCATAATTTTTAAGACCCGGCAGGAGTTTAAGAAGAATTTGATTTACAATGTCTGTGACATCATACAGCTCTTTAATCCAGAGCAGAAGAATTTTAACTTCAGATTTTTAAACACTGCATGTGATCTTTATACACAGCACTATGACTTTACTTGTGACAGCCAGTGGGCACACTGATAAATAGACTACGCAAAAGATCTGATTGCTGTTTTGTCTGTTAAGAAGAAGGAACACACTGAAAGTATCAAATTCAGAAATTAATATTAAAATGTTTATTTCCCATATAAAGTATGCCTGTACACACTCCTTTATTTCTGAAGTATAACAAAGAAGCTCATTTTCTTAGACAATGTTGGTCTAAAAAAATACAGACAGCATTAAGTGAACACTAGTAACAGTTGTCAGACAAAGTTAAAGAAATAGAATGACAAAACCACTCTGGAAAGACTAAATTAGGTCAAGGAGGACATGATGCAAATATTTTAAGGAGTTGTTGTAAGGTGATGCCATTGTTATAGAACTATATATCTACTGCGTAGCATTTCTCAGCTCTTGACCCAAGGATTGTGAAATGCCATCCAACATCGGTTTTTGAAAAAACTTTAAAAAATCAATTCATGAGATTGAGTTTTGAACCTTTACATCTGAATCACCCACAGAATGGTTTTAATGGCTGCTTACTTTTTTTCCATTCTATCCATATTTACAGTTATTGTTTCCTAAATTGCACATTAGCAAAACTTGTACGTTTATTGTATTATTTCAGTGATGGTTCTAATTATAAGGAAATTTCCTGACTAACTCATTGGAATGGAATAACTTAACACAGTACCAATGATTTAGTTTTAAATAGTTCTCTCAAACTTGTCTTCACATAGATAGGTAAAACTTTATTTGTCTTCAGGGGGAAATTTGGATTTTTACAGAAGCTCTTTAAACAGTTAAATACATAAATAGTGTCACACACGGGCACATGGGAGGCAGCTAAAGGGCTCAAAAAAGGATAATTCCATGGTGGACCAGGGGATGGCAGAGAGCACTGATCCTTTCTTGTCTTCCTCTCCAGAACGAAAACGGGAAATTCTGCCTGGGCTCAATGACATCACTTCCGGTCCCTGTCTGTGAACATCACGTCCGCTTCCTACCAAGACGATGTAATTTCCCATGCCCGGCTTTAAAACTGCCATGTTTTGTCCAAATTTTATTTTGGACTAAAGTCTGCTAAATCCTTTGTTTTTTTAACAACCCTTCGCTTTTGGCAGCCTACTTCAAATATACAAGTGGTTGGCCCCAAACCTTTTTTTCTGTATTGTTTGAATCATTTCATAATAGATAGGTAGATAAATAAAAATTACACATAATCTATGGTCAGAACACATACAAGAATGACTAAAAATTTAAAAGAAAGAAAACATCTGACTTGGCAGTCCCAATCACAGTGAGGCATTTTGCAGATGTATTGATGTTAATATAAAGGAGCCCCATTGATTTCTTGACAAACTTCTGTTTAATAATTTGTTAGGTGAAAGTCCTCCATGTTAGTGTGTCAGAGACAGGATGTGCAGCATCATTTATAATGGCACTCGGTTTTGTTTTAATATAGAGGCTCTGTCTTTTTCACATTCCTCAGTTGCTTAATATAAAGACATCTCACAAAAATAAACTAAACGTGTATGTTCGAAAACTTCATTATGGAACAGACAGTCATTTAGTATGGAAGCTGAAGAAAGCAGACATAAGAAAAAGATCTCAATTTAACTTGGCTTATTGTATTTTACAAATAAAATAAGCTAATTTGAGATTCAAACTGGAGTTCAAAAGCAATATTCCCATATTCCACCATGTTCACTATGCTATATATAGCGTAAAAGTATATTTTAACATTGTATGTTTGCATAATGTATTTGTTTTGTATAAAACTTCACTTTAAATTGAGTAGTTTAAAACCACATTTTCTTATTTACCTGTGTACAACTTCACTCAGGGAGGCCTGAAATTATCTGGTCATTTTTTCTGTAGAGTCTGTTGTGATCCCTAATTGTAAAATAACAGCTGTAAAAACTGAAGGTAACTGAGTCAGTGCCCGAGACTAAGTCACAATCATTTAAATGGTGAACCTACTAAAAGATACTTTAGCCCAAGTATGTACTGTATAATTGTCAGATTTACATTCTGTTCATTGTGACAATCCATTGACTTTTTTCTTGGGCAATCTTCCTATTGTACATGTGCGTAGAAAATGTTGAAACTGCAATAGAAACTCCATATTAAAGCAGGTTTAATCACTTGGAAAGATGCTTCCTTCAGCATGGATAATCCACCAACCTGTACTATTTTTGACTCTCACAAGTTAACAGAATAGTAAAGTTACAACTTCCTCCATCCATGATCTAGTAACCTTGTTACTTAATTCCTCCCTCCTAACTGTTCTGAAAAGAAAAAAAAAACAAAACAAAACAGCTTAGTAAGTGGTAGAAAATTCACCTAAATTTGGTTCCTGGTGAGTAAAACAGCTCTTCTTATGAGCATAGACTAAACCTTGCATCATTTTTACAGCTTATACTTAACATTTACATAAATTTACTTTTTTAGCTGACACCTTTATCCAAGGTGACTTACAACAATTATGATACAACTGGAGCTCAGACAGGTCATGTGACTTGCTCATGGTCACATGGTGTCAGTAGGGGGACTGAAATACATAACCGCAGTGTCAGAAGTCTGAACCCTTAACCACCACACCATACTGCCTGCCCAGCATATAACCTAAGAGATGGTATTAATCGTTTGTTGATCCAGACAAGGCTGTTTCTAAGATAAGACAATAACACTCTGTCTAGGATGCAGTGGGTCATGATGACATTGTTTTAGGATAATGTAATTATTATTTTTCCTTCCTCAAAAGTACCTATTTTTAAAAATATACAATACTTCGCTTGCCATAAGGGGCCTGCGCTACACGCCAGCCACTTCATGTCTCTGCCACACATGTTGCAAAAAAGGGGGGGGGGGTTGAACGCACCCCAAGGAGACGCGGTCGCTTCTCCGAAACCACTTCTTAAACGGTGATACAATGGGAAACAAATACAGTTTTTTTTTTCTTTTTTAACCTCCTCTTTGCTCAATCAGCTGCTGGATTGCTGCCACTGCTGCCATGTGGACTTCTGTCATATCACCTATGTTCATATATTCAACGTCTTTTCGCTTTTACCTTATCATCAATATTACATTGAATTTTGATTCCGTGTTTGAAATTACATCGTGACAACGCAACGTATAACTGCCCATGAGTGAATATCGTTTCTTTCTCTCTACAAGAAATGTTTCTGACAATAGCATTTACACAAATGAGAAATGATTTCTCTCGCGGGATTTCACTTTCACCAAACAACAAATCTTTTAATTCTTGCGGCTATGCCTCTTCATTGGGAAGAAACAGTACTTTTTGTTTCCCTGATGGCAACACGACTTAAAGTTTAAATCTGAACAATATATTTGATCTCTTTTCGCTGTTCCATTATTTCACTGAGTAATAATTTCCTTTTGTTTGCACTAATGCTCTTTACTATCCTTTTTTTGAGACTTTTGAATTTTTGTACTTCCATTATCTCTAACCTGCTGTGCATGTGTACCACACCAGCATTTTTGAATTCTTTACGACGTTCTACTTTGTCATCTACTCTTTGTTTTATTTCCAGTGTGGTTAAATCTCTTGGCACAAAGACACGTCTCACGGGACGTGAAAGTGTCTCATTGAGAAAATTACGTCTTGTCTCCTTCCAAGATTTTTTTTTATAATAGATAAATTTCCCCCCTTCATTCTGTTCTTGTTTCTTCAAAAAAATGAGTTATGTAGAAGAGATAGGAAACAAGTTGTGTGGTTCACCCATGCAACAAAAAACTTTCCAACAGGCAAATTGTCTTTTTTTTACCAGATGTGGCAGAACAAGGCATTTTCTATACAGCAATCCAATGTATTCATCAGAGTATTTATACATATAAAGCTATGCTGACTCACTATATACTATATCTCATTTAAGTACTAAGGCAGACATTTATTGATGTAATGTCTGCAGCTCCAAGATGTTGGCAAATAAATGAACAAAAGCTGTCACGTATTAATAGAATTGTGCTTGCCTGACTTTCATTTCTACTAATGGGTTGAAAAAACATCTTATTTGACTATAGAAAGAAAGGTGATGAAAGAAAAGTCTACCAGCTTGGTTAACCATGAGAAAAAAATCTTCTCTGGAGGTTACTTATACTGTTTGATCTGTGCATCAGTCAGTCAGTCATTGTCCAACCCACTATATCCCAACACATTTACCACAAATTATGATCAACTAAGCAACAATTCAGTACTCCACTAGAATATGGGTTCAGCGCAGGAGACCTTTTAAGACTGCTGTTATCAACTGCACCTTTACTAGACAATCAAATTCCCACAATCTATAAACTACAACATTGATTTTGGATATACTGGCATATGAATATATGTGTCTTTAAGAACTAAATGAATGAGCCACACATCTTTGCAAATGGCTCCTATGATATCTTTAAAATTCACTTTTTGCTGTGTCCAGATATACAAAGCTGATAGAGACACATAGACTCAAATCTGTCATGACTGCCAAAAGGTGCAACTACTATGTATTGACTTGAAGGAGGGGGAGAAGTACTTAAGTGATCAAATATTTTGTGTTTCAATATTTGTAATTACTCTAGACCACTTTGCAGAGATCTCTTTTCACTTCGACATTAAAAAGCCTTCTTCTGTTGATCAGTGTCAAAAAAGCCAAATTAAACCAACTCTGATTCAGTATTGTACAACAATAAAATGTGAAAATTTCTAAGGGGGTGAAAACATTTTACAGTACTCTATATAGCTTGAAAAATATTTTTTTAGGTGCAGTACACATGACAAAGACTATACTGATTTCTTGTTTTTGATTTCTGTATGCGTTCTATCAGGTGGCCTCAAAGAAATTACTGAACAATTATTAGTTGGCAAGCCAGTGACTAAGGAACAGTTCAATGATATACTGCCTGTCTTTACAGAGACACAATAACCTGCTTTAAGGCTAGGAAAATATTTGTTCAGTTCTTCAACTATCCTATACTTCTCCCTGGAAATGCCAAGTCTATGCTATTTACTCTTACTTAATCAGATCCTCTTAAAAAATCCTTTCAGTTATAAATAAAAAGATGAACAACCTTTAAGCAAATGCTTAAACAATTATGTTATTTTTCAGAAATGTATCTCAGTGCTCCGGGAATCCAATTCATTATATCGTTAAATTACAAACTGTCCTCTGGCTACATGACATGTCAGACAAACTGTTGCAATGAGACAACCCGAGAATTTTGATTGTAACTTTGTCTAAAGGGTTTATTTGACATTTTCCTACTTCAAGTCTCTGTTTCCATGTAGTTACAGTATATTGATGTCAGTAACTTTTTATCATGTCTACTGGATTTCTATTTTCCCCGCACTTTTCAGCCTTTTCTCTTTTTTGACAATTCTTAACTCTCCTTTTCCTCTAATCAGAAGATGTTATTATTGCTGAGCACCTTAGCTGCTAAATCTTGATGGAGGGTTCCTCAGAAGTTCTTCTTGATGTACAGTACAGGCCAAAAGTTTGGACACACCTCCTCATTCAATGTGTTTTCTTTATTTTCATGACTGAAGGCATCAAAACTATGAATGAACACATGTGGAGTTATGTACTTAACAAAAAAAGGTGAAATAACTGAAAACATGTTTTATATTCTAGTTTCTTCAAAATAGCCACCCTTTGCTCTGATTACTGCTTTGCACACTCTTGGCATTCTCTCGATGAGCTTCAACAGGTAGTCACCTGAAATGGTTTTCACTTCACAGGTGTGCCTTATCAGGGTTATTTAGTGGAATTTCTTGCTTTATCAATGGGGTTGGGACCAGCAGTCAGGTTAGTTGGACGATCATTTATTTTTCGACAGGACAATGACCCCAAACACACCTCCAGGCTGTGTAAGGGCTATTTGACCAAGAAGGAGAGTGATGGAGTGCTGTAAATGGTCATGAAAATAAAGAAAACACATTGAATGAGGAGGTGTGTCCAAACTTTTGGCCTGTACTGTATATTGAGTCTGTATTTTAATGATGGCAATATTTCTGGTTTCTTACCATATAATACTTACATTACTCCTAAATTGTCCCTAGTGTGTGCTTGGTGTGTGTGTGTGCCCTGCGGTGGGCTGGCGCCCTGCCCAGGTTTTGTTTCCTGCCTTGCACCCTTTGTTGGCTGGGATTGGCTCCAGCAGACCCCCGTGACCCTGTAGTTAGGATATAGCGGGTTGGATAAAGGATGGATGGATTACCTCCAAGGATCGGATTGTGGGGTGGGTGTTGGGGATTCTGGTTTGTTCTCAATGCATTACAGTTTTTCCCCATTTTATATACATAAAAAAATGGAACTATGCACACAGTTCTAGAAACACAAAGCTCATGTACTGTATCAACAATGTGACTCCAAATTGATAAACTCTAAGCATTGGTCTCACTCAAATATCATTCTAAATCACAGTTTTGCAAATATCTGAACACAAATTGCATCATTTAGCACATTTTGTTCACCTAGAAACCCTGGCCTTCAAAATGCAACACTTTGATTACTAATTAGTCTCACTCATGTTACACTTGCACAAAATCAATTGGAAGTACAAAAGAGGTCCCAAGTGACTTATACAGGACAGGTGGTAAGCCAAAAGATGGAGAAGCAAGAACACAGAGGAAGAGGAAGACATAGATTAAGAGGAGGCCTAGCAGGCAGCGGAGGCCAGCCAAGATGAGGAGGAGGAGGAGGAAGAGAAAGGCGAAGGTGAGCCAAAATTTTTAATGAAATATATGCAACTTTCGTGGACCATGTAATCCATCATGCCTAACCATGACTAAAGCTGGGCAGCGAGTTCAGCTGAATTTTAGCCACTTCACAGCAGGCTCAGTTATCCTGGCCTTTAGAGAAGAGACCAGGTAAGTAAGCACTTGAGAAGTTTTACAGTACTCTCTACAGTAATTACAATGTGGTACTACTCCAGGCAACGGAAGGAGGCATGTGATACACAGATGAATGCCAATGGATCCGCCATGCCAGGCATTTTTTTTCCCCCTGCTGCTTGGCCGGGGAGAAAATCGTAACCGATGTAGATGAGGTCATCTAGCCTGACCAGGATCAAAGGCAGGAAACTGAGTGAACCTTTTCATTGCTTTTGTAATAAGACTTTGTCTTATAGTAACCAATAAATATTTGCTTACCTTTTTGTGTCTGTTCACTGATTTTTTGTAGTATTCCTCATTGTACATAGGTGAAATTACTGAATTTTGCTACATACTATGTAAAATAGGAAACATTTGTGTTGCATATACATACACCAAAATGAGAAAACGGAAACTTATTTCCACATACTTGTATGCATCTGAATATGTAACATGGCCTCATGAAGCCAAAGCATACACAAACACTTTTGATGGTAGCGTTTTGAATTTATCACATCAGTGTTTATTTGATGCTCTATAAGACATAAACATATAATAGCTGTATGCATTATTTTGGTGGAAAGAATCTGTTTTCAGAATGTGGTTTCGAGTGTTATGTTTCATTTTGCAAGAGATTTATGTAGTTTTGACAAAGTAGTTAACTCTTTTCAGTCTGTGTTTAGAGTTTTGAGAAACTGAGCCACAGTTTCCAGAAATGTGTTTAAATGATTGGGAAAAACTGTAAACGCTACTGGTTTCTGTTACTGTTAATAGATATAAAGAAACTCTATCTACAAGGCAGCTACAATGGCTTAGAGAGATTAACAAAATGGGAAAGGCATTTCATTATAATAGAAGGAAGGAGGATAGAAATCCTAGATGGTTTCAATACAAATTTGTTACTACATAAGAACAGAACAAGTAGCTACATAATGGGAATATACAGTACAAGAAAGGTCACTGATTGCATTCCATGTATTCTGTTATCTGTTTGACAGCTATGAATGGAAAATGATAGGACGGTCAGCATATTCTTAATTCTGATCTATCAGTGGAACTTAAATTACTAATTGAAGATGATGTTAATTGATAAACAAAAGTAAAATGACACCTACTGTCAGGAGTGGGCACGGGCCCTGCCCTTAGCCTTTGTTTCTGCATGCATTATTCACCCAGCCTCTCCTGTCAATATATGCTGCTATGTAGCATTAATCATATTTCTTGTCATGTGACTGTAGACGTACTGCAAATAAAAAAAAGGAGCCTAACTAGAGTTCATGTGCATTATAAAAGCATCTAGTTTAATACTCTCATGTTTTGTTCTTAGAAGTTAAGTGCTTATAACTTACTGTTTATTTTTTCCTTTAATGCCAGAATTTTGTTCAATGTTTTGGATACTATTTGCCTGATTCTGCACCTTCCTTCTTTTAACCCATGCTTGTTTCTGATTTTGCCTTTTGGATTATGGAGATTAATAAAATACATTTTATTTTTACTTGTTTACCATTGCTTTTATGTTGCTTCCTCTTCCAGGTGTGCAACCCAGATTTGGTCTGCACTTACAGACATGCTTACAGTATGGTGCACCACCCTGCAGCACTTAACATTTTCTCCACAGATGAGACAAGCTTGAAGGTGCCTGACAACTCGCAACGCAAAGCATCTTGTATATTGTCTTGCTGCAGTGAAAAATGTATTTAGGATGACTTAACGCTTTATTTATTGCCACAACTCAGCATTTGCTAAGATTAAATTGGGGAAAAACTTTGTTTAGAGATGTAGATGAAAATTGTCAATGCTAAAGCATAGTCTATATCTCAATGTACAAGACAAAGTTGGTTCATTTTAAGAACTACTGTACTTGTGATAGGGTTGACAGAGCTCAGTGGTGTGCAAGGACTAAAGCAATGCCCCTATCCTCTACTCATAACCTCAGTGGAGATGAAAGAGGGATAGCAGATAAAAAAGAAAATAAACCCCATTTCAATCCTTTTGAACTTCAAACAAACAACTTAAATAAAAAAGAAGCCCACACAGCCAGCACGAGCCACTGCCATTTCCTTCCTGATAAAATAAGCAAGGGACAGTAAAGAAAGGGGGAGGTGGAAAGTAGACCTCTTGCCTTCAGTAGGGAGTTGCTGTCATTCCTGTGGTATTAAGGGGAAAAAAGGAACTGTGTTGCAGCTCACCTGATTGGAGATAAACATGTAATCTTTTTAACTACCTGCTGGCTGCTGACAAAGACTCTGAGACTGACTAATTTATTTTGTTTTTTTAAAATATGACGGACATGTAGACTCCCTTTTGAACTCTGCTGTGCATGAATTGATGAAAAGAAAAGTGTTTTATTATACGTGCAAGCGGCTTACCCCTTCATGTACCTGAACTCTAATACTCTTGATGGGTTAATTAATAAACTGAAAGTGACAAATATATCGCTTTAGGTTTCTTGTGTTTTGCTTGTATTGCTTATTCTGAACAGTTTGTTGGAAATTTGCAGGCTGTTCTTAATACCTTTATAGGATTACCAAAAAACACAATTCTGAAAATGTAGTATTTTAAAAAGACTGGTTTTCTTTCCACATTCTGAAAGTGTGTAGTTTTAAATGGATAAACCGTTTAAAAAATTGAAAAGCATTTTAATTTTGAAAAAAAAAAAAAATCACAAAAGCAAAAAGTCAACATCAAGCAGAATTTCTAAAATAACAAAATGACCTTCTTTTGGAAGATCTACCATATCTACCTTGCATTTACATCTTTACTTTAAATGATTTCCTTTTTTGTCATTAAACGAAAGTGTGTAAATGAAATACGACAGAAAATTCTAATCTGGAAGAAGTAAAATAAAGATTTTATTTTTTAGTGTAAAGGTCGTAATGTATAGTGTTCAATAGAAACATTTTAAATAGCAGCTTATAAATCACAGACACATGAATCCAAAACCCTCAGGGACCAATAAAGATATAAGATATACAGACATACTTTACAGTACCACTTGGTAATAGGTCAACATGTTATAATATTGGTACTGTATATGATGCACTTCCAAAAATCAAAATCTTGATAAATTTCATTATTTAGAATTAATAAATAAATAAATGTCTCTTTAAACCTTCTTTTTTTTTAACATGGAACTTTTTTTTCTTGTCTTTATGTGGTGCAAACTGATGCAGGCATAAACTAAAATTTATAAATTTCTTGAGTGGGTGCCTGGATGGCAATAAGTTTCCAGGTTTAGAGCATCACCAATTGGTAAACAGAAGAGCCAAATTCTCCATGAGAGAGTCTGAGAACAATGGAGGCTATGGAAAGACAGAACACATAGGCCGCTAGGGTGCAGTATGCCCTGTATGTGTGCTGTGTACCTCCAGCAGGGCATTATGCAGGGGCATCAGTAGAAATGTTTGAAAGAATGAGACTGTGAGAGCGCAAGTATGAAGTATTCTCTGGGATGCCAGGGGACAAACAACTATCTACTACTAACAGAGATGCCTGAATCCTTCTTGGAGATCTGGATGTTTAATGGAAATGAGACTTTGGGAGCAAGCTGAATGCAAAATCATGAGGAGAGTGGGGAAAAATGTCATCTGTGAAAAGAACAGACAACAGAGATTCAGAGGTAAGAAAGGAAGTGCAAGATACCTCACTAAACAAAAAGGGGTTCAAGACTTGTTTATTTAAGCTGGGGAGGGGGCATTGGGAGGTGTGAGGGTTTTTTTCCAATATTTATTTGTCCTTTGTTATTTATTTTTAATATTTCCTCCATGTGTTTACTTTTGTTAATACATACTTCATTTTTGTTCCTTTTTGCCTCATTGTTATTTTTCTGGGTACAAAAAGTTTCCATGAGTACTTCCTTCTCTCTGTCATTTTAATTTTGCGAAAAATATTAGTCCTCTGACCCCCAATAGTCTTGTCTCTAAATTTTGCCAAAAAAGCCACCAAGACAAGTTAGAAATGCATCAACTTCGAACAAAATTTCAGCTCCCTGAGAAGGATCTTTTTGTCTATTTGTTCTTTCTATCTGGTTACCTGTACATTTCCCCAAAACTTTTATTATTATACTCTCATTCAAGAGGAGATCAGTAACTGCTTTGTGTCAAAAAAAAACAAACATTGGTCCTCCACTTGCAACATTCCTGTTTCTAAGTACTGCAAAATGCCACCAAGAAGAAACACCCATCTGAGCAGAAATAAGTCAGCGGTGAATTTACATGTAATACTGGCTTCCAGAGCAGCTCAAACTCCATAACAACAGTGGATGTGGCCTGAGCTGAAGAACACTCTCCTAAGGTTGTCATAATTAAAATACACCTTGCTTTTCCCATGGTCTGCTTTATTAGCTATGTTCAATAGTTGGGAATTTTATGTATTTCCCTATCATTTGAAAAACTGTTTAAAAATGCAGACATTTACCCCTTTACACCTTACTCCGCCTAGAAACCCTGATTTAGATTACCTGTATTCTCAGCATCTATAAACCTAGATTACCTGTATTCTCAGCATCTATAAACCTCACTCTATTCTTGTTTATCATTTGTTCTTTGTGTACACAGGTACTACTCAACAATAATTTAGATTTCTGACGTGATATTTGGCCTTCAAATTCATTTTTGAAGCAAAATTGCCACTATTTTGTAAATTTCGTGTTTGGCCATTGAAAGAAGGCAGTAAAAGACTGTATAATGATAAAAAAAAATCATATTCAATGAAAGTCATGCAACATAAGACATTTCTTTATTTCAAAATATGCCTCAACATTTCTAGAATTTTCTCTTATCCCTGCAATTGATAGTGTCATAATAGTATCAATACTAAACTAAAAAATATTTTCTTGATGAAAATCATGCCATCCAATTGGAAACAGTCATTGTGTAGGTTTACCAGTGTTGATTCAAAAGCAGATGTGGCTCCCCAATCAGAAATTAGATAAAAGGGAAACAAGGATACATGCCCAGCTTGCAGTTGGTTTTAACACCTGCAATTCTCTCTCAAACTAACTTCTGCCATGTCTACCAACAAAACACAGGGTCAGCCACTGAAGATGGATAATTTAAACCTGGAGTCATCATTTTTTCACATGGACAACTATATTCTGGATTATCGCATGATGAAACTGAAAAACATCTTAATAGTTTTGCACTAAAAAGAAAAAACCAAGAATACTGTGTAGAGTTTTTTAAAAAAACTGAAGAATTCTGCTGTCCTTTCTACAAACATGACATGTATTCCACTCTGATGGTGCTCCAACTGTTTCTGGATGGAAGGATTTTTTTTTACCAGTCAACAAATGAATTCAACTGATTTGATAGCAGAGATGGAAGTCTTCAATGTCAAAGTAAGCATTCACAAGAAACAGAAAACAGCTACTGAGTAGAGTAAAACTATTAAAAATCAGACTTTTAATATTAAGAACATAGCGTCATAGTTACCAAGTCTGCTTTTCAATATGAACACACTTTGAAGACAAATTGTTTCTGTTGCATTTTAAGGACTTTTCTATGCAGTTTATCACTTAGTGAGGCTTCTTTATTTATAGTAATTTTGCATTTATTTTATAATTAACTTTCTTGGAAACATGTTAGTTTTGCAGTATAATCATGCACATTTCATATCAACACATGTATCTCAAGGGCAAACATTTCTTGAGACATGAATTTTGGAAATTCAAGAACAATATTAGTACTTATTCCTCACTAGTATTAGAACACCTAAAGAAAACTGATCATGACTATTTATTGCTTCTAATTTGAAATACATAATGAAACTCCAACTATTTTTAACCAGTCTGTTGTCAGATATGGAAAATGATCATGGTATATTACATGCATAAATGTCAGAAAGTCTTTCAATCCATCTCTCAGTTAATGAAGAACACTGAGCTCATCTCCCTGGTGACAGACTTGCAATTCCAACACAGGACTGTCAAAAAGCCTCAGAACTTTCTGCATTGCCCAGTTTCCAGGGTGGCGATTGTCTGGTTTTCTGATCAGCCAGCTGGTAGCCGGAATGCATTCCCTAGGATCTCTTTAGTTTTGCCGCACATCTGGGCCACACACACATTTAATGAGAAGGCTCCTGGATGAATGAATAAAAAAACAAGAGGATACATATTCTTTCTAAAGTGAGGCTATGGGATATAGCTAGTTTTTGTCAGAATTGTTGTAAGGTTAAGTTCAGTGTATAAACTGACACAGCGAGGCTATGGGAAATAGCCAACATCTTCAAACGACACCAGACAGGTATATAAAAGACCCCACTGGGCTTTTCACTGTGGAAAACAAACAGAAATGGCATTGCGCCCTCTGTATGTCTACCAATTCAGCCCTGTTCTAAAGTTCTTGTGCAACAAATAATAGCCTGGAATGCTAAAGAAGACAATAAGAGTCTTTTAATGCCACACGCGTTCTTATAAAAACAATTAGATTGCAATTTGTATAACATGGTGCCCCTAAATTCAGACATTTAACCCTCTTTTGCAGGAAAGAATGCCAGGAATTTCATTTCAGTTCACTTCTTGGGGGAGTAGGTTGGAGGATTCTTTGACGGGTTACTAAATTTTTTGTATTTATTTCTTTCTCCCAGTGTAAAAGAGTTATAAGTTGGGGGTCTCTTTTTAATGCACCACTTGTGTGGGAACACAGAGTATAAAGGTCCAGTAGTCTGGGATGAATACAAAGTAAAAGAAGGGAAAAAGGCTTAATACAACAAAGAGAGCCCCTCCGTAAAATATAAGAGGAAAAATACTTTATTTTTAATTAGGTAGCTACTTTGTCAATGAGAAAAAGTTTCTCTTTATATACAGGTGACCAAGTTGAACGCACAGCAATTCACAGCTGAGGTAGCCAATGTCTGTTTGCACAGTAAAGAAAGAAAAAGTTACAATGCCAAGTGTGTTTTAAACAGAAGTGGGGTGTAATCAGTGCTCTTCAATGAGGCAAACTTTGAATTACTAGGTCTAAAGTAGAACTAAATGGGATTTTTCAGTTTGCCTCAAAAGCAAAATGCAAGACCTTAGTTGCCAAGCTCAACAGATTTATTTCTTAATTTAAAACATACTGATCGAAAATAAAACTCCACTGCTTAACTAAAGTGAATAATAGGGCCATTCAAATTGTAGTATGCTTCAGAAATATGCACACGTTTGCGTTAATATTTCCTTCTATATGTAAGCTACTGCATTTTAAATATTTTTATCACTAAATTAAACATTTTAAAATGTTCTGTTCATGATTCTACTCTTTACTAGTTGTTTTTCATTTAATAAAATATAACACTATTCTTTCATCCAAAAGGAATTTCAGAAACAATGACACTTTAAAAACTTAAGAAATACGCTTCAAAATATTTTGGACATTTGTATCTCAGAACATTTCATGGTTCATTCTTAGGCAGCTTTATGTAAAATGCACCTGGAGCTATTTTCATATTTAATGTGTCACAGTCGAGTTTTTATTCTATGTTGTGGTTTTCCTCTTCTCTAAATAAAAGACCTCTGTAATAGATTTTTCTGAAGATTATAAACATGCTACTGTTTCCTTTTGTGAGAGGCAGATTAGTCTAGAATCAAAACGAATCTTCTGACACTAATGGTTTCTTAGATCTCTTCTCTTTTGGCTCTTCCACATTATCTCATTTCAGTTAGTTTCACAATACCAAGTCAGGTAAAGTAACACATGATGAGGGCTGTAGACATGCAGAACACTTGGAAAGGCTAACCATCTACTAACAGAAGCAAACCATGCTCAGTTCACTTACAACTTGAAGCAGTCAACAGTACAATACAAAAAATTCTCAAATACATGTTTTGCAAAGAAAACGTGTGCAATCCATTCCTAAAGAAAATTTCATTTTTTCATGGAATCAATTACACCTGCCTTGTAATTTATGCAGATTAAAAGCTTGTTATAGATAAGAATAAGAATAATAATAATAAGAAGAAATCTTTACATTTATATAGCACTTTTCTTACTACTGAAAGTGCTTTGCAGACTCCACACAGGGAGGACCTGGGACGCAAACCCATGTTCTCCTCACTGCGAGGTAGCAGCTCTACCACTGTGCCACCTGCGTGGGCTGCTGTAAAAGATGTCAAGCTCAGTTGTGAAGCTTCTCCACAGTTAGTCTAAAATGTACGAGTTTTAGTAGAAGATGTAAACCTGTTATAATTTAAATATACCAATTTAGAATGGGTTTAAGTGGTAATCCTGGCTTTAGATATTAATGGGTTTACTGAGCACCAAAAACCTGAACTTCTGTATGATGTGTAGGCCTAATGAACATTAAAAACAGAAGTAAAACAATATATTTTGGAAGTGTTCACAATCTTCAGCAAAGCATGCATTTCTTTTTTGAATTTTTAAAGAATCTAATAGACACTGTCCAAATTACAGGTCACTCAAAATCAAACCTCAAATCAAGTCTCTATCTGGCATGCTCCCTATAATACACTTTACCATGTAAGAACCTCTGTTTTTTTAGCACACTGTAATCAGAAAATATATCCTTAAACTCTTTCTGACAGTTTAAGCAACAAGCTCACAATCAACAGTGAATTCTGATTACATTTTTTAAAAAAGACATAGAAAATGACGCACTAAAGTGAGCAGATTACAAATTAAGGAATGACTATAACCTAATCTTGGTTAACCATGACCAAGTTCAATGGTTCTCCTTTCAAACTGCTGCGGTGCCTTACACAAGTCAAAACATTTTAGTTTTGTTGTTACCAGGATAAGGTCCATTATTTGAAGTAGCTCAGCAATTATGTGTGCAAGTGATTGAAAAGGTAACCAATACAAGTAAAGAGGAAACTAATTTATACAATATTGCAGTATTTATAAACATGTCTAGTACCTAGATTTTTTTTGTTTGTTAATTTTTACACTATGCATTGGTACATGAATGTATGCAAATATTTGAAATGTGCCAATAGTATTAATGTAGGGGCATTAATTGTACATTTGTGACAGATGACATACTGTAAACATTATTACTGCTGCAGAGAATTCTATATAATATTCTTTTTCAATATTTAATATGAGTGTTTTTGAATTTTTAAAGCCTAATAATATTTATTCAAAAGATAGATTTTAAATATGAAGCATTCTAATTGAAACTATAAATCTGAGATTGACATCCTTTCTAAAACATAAGGGTTCATCTCACAAGATGTCACCCACTGCTGAATTTAGACCATAGTGTGTTAGGTGCTATAAATGAGTATTTACAGTCTTACTGTTGGGTGTGCTGAGATATTCGATATCCATTTCCACAATGAAAAAATTTAAATGTGAACAACTGACTGAAGAATTTTTGTTATTAGGTATAACCAATTGATACATTTATGCCTTAGACACAGGATATTTAATACTTATATAAACAGTACTATATCAGAGAATTCAATCACAAGTTAATATTTTAAAACATAAAATATATTATTTGGAACTGGCAGAGCGTGCCACTGGCTGAGGGAGAAAACAGAGGAGCAGGCAAGCCACATCAGGCTAAACTGCAATATCTGACACAGACTTCAGTGTAAGAACAGAGAAAGCAACTTTGATTCCAGTGACCCATGTTCTCATGCCATCTAAAATGCCTCAGGAAGGATGACGAGACAGAGGATGAGGGACAGAGACAGTGACACAGAGACTGGAAGCATGCCTGACCAATTCCTCATGGGAGACAGTATATGACGACCCAAGCATTGTGAGATCCATAACAATTCCCAACCCTCCTTAACAATATTATAGATGGTTGTCATTATGCATAAAAACTGATAACAATCATATTCTGTTATTTAATGTGAATGTAAAGAACTGGGCTGAAACATTTGTATTTGTAAATTGGGCAACATGTTCCTTGTTAAAGACTGGAAGCAGTAACAGATGCAGAATGACAGAGTGAATGCAATGCAGTATTTTACAATCTGCTACAGGAGACTGGTTAGAACATGATCTTGCAAGTGTGTGTATTATTGCATTAATATGTTTAAAAAAAAACTTTTGGAATTCCAAAATGTAATATTTCTTTACATAATAGAGGAAACAGAATTTATTAAATACACAGAAAAACAAAAACTTGTATGGCTTAAAAGGGTAGATGCAAGCAAGATTTGTAGTTTTACACACCATGGCCTATTCACAACTGCATTTCAGAGGAGCCTGATTCAGCTTCCTCGTACATCTAATGCAAATGTCTTGAGAAGGAAGTTGGTCAACGAGAATGTCAACTGTTTGTAATAACCTTTGCATGCAACTAACAATGCAATTCTATAGGAAAAATTTAAGTGGCCTCTAACAGTCACTACAAATTAAATCTCTCTACTATATAAAAAAAATCCAGGGATGTGATGAGACTTTTTAGCCTGGGATGAGACATCACTTTTTCAGAGAGATACTTTCAAGTCCCGTGAGATGAGACTTTGTGCCAAGAGATTTAACCACACCCGGGGCCAGAAATAAAAGACGAAGAGTAGAAGACAAAGTAGAACGTCGTAAAGAGTTTCCAAAACGCTGGAGCGATACACATGCAGAGCAGGTTAGAGATAATGAAAATTCTAAAATTGGAAAGTCTCAAAAAAAATTATAGTAAAGACCGTATTAGCGCAAACGGACATTATTACTCGGTGAAATAACGGAACAGCGAAAAGAGATTGAATATATTGTTCCCATTTAAACTTTCAGTCAGAGACTTATAGATCGTCTAATTCGTGTTGCAATCAGGGAAAAGTAGTGTTTCTTCCCAATGAAGAGGCGTATCTGTGAGAATTAAAAGATTTGTTGTTTTGTGAAAGTGAAATCCACATACGTGAGCAGCAGACACACGAAGTGGCTAGCGTGTAGCGTAGGCCGAGGGGTTGGCAAGTGAATTGAGCAGGGGGCAAAGCCCCCTAATAGGTGGATATGAAAATTGGGGAAGTTTTTACATACAATCATAATAGTTATATTCTTAATTTATAAAAAGATTAAGGATTTTAATCTTGTAAATTTTTAATAACTTAAATTTCCTGATGAATTAAAATGAAATATTGAAATAAAACCCTCAGTAAAATACTTTAATAAGGTTTGCACACTATTTTAGCTATCCTATGCAAACACATCACATCTATGTAATAAAAGGTGCTTTAGATTTAATAATAATATATTTTATTTATATATAGTGTCTTTCCCATGCTCAAGGCCCTTGTGATTTCATAAGAATTGAGTCTTCTGGCAATATAAATAAAATCACTTATCCTCACCTTGGCCAAGAATTTTGAAATTGAACTGGAAAACTAATTTTTGCCATAGCAAAAACTGCACCTGTTTTTAATGTTAAACTCTTTGACTGTATAAAATTTAAAATGATACATACACAGCAGAGTCCAAACAAAGGTACACATCTACCTGCCTGCTTTTCACGTTCTTTAGCAATCTGAGCTATGTGATTAAACTTTTAATTTGACAATAACACCTATTCAAAACTGATAAAGCTAAAACGATAAAAAATGTAATTTAACTGAAAATAAATTTCAAATAAAGTAACCTGTTTTGCCAGCTCATAACTAGTTAACCAGTTTTGAGTATTACTGGGTTAGATAATGAAAGGAGTGCTTCTTTTAACCTTTTTTTGTCTATGACATGTAATGAATAAATACACTTCTCTATACATTTTCTTTGCAAAATATCAACAAATCAAAAAGTGTGATAAAAGACAAACTACATACACCAAGTAGCTCTGGAACAAGTAAATAGCATTCTAGTAGGTAGCCACACTGGTGTGACTGTTGATCTCGGTGTTCACACATGAATGCTGAAAACCTGTCATGTGATGAAAAATACTGACTCTGTTGATGTCTGCTTAAACAATATCCCACATGCTAAGCATAGTGCGGACATAATGATGTGATGGGTAGACTTAATATCCCCACTAAAGAAATCATGCACAGTGTAAAGTGCATTTGAATCCTAGGATTAAACCTATAAGTGTCAAAAAGTATTCAAAACTCTCATTTCAGTTTGAAGGCATTTAAATGGACAAGATAAACATTCTTGAATTGCTTACTTAACATTTAAACTTGAATTCAACTGTAAATAAATTGACAGTTATACAATTGGTGACAGTTTAAAAAGTACAAACAATTAACATAATAGAAATAATTTTGAAGGATTTTCCACTATTACTGAAAACAGTCCTCTGAAAGTTATTTTCTGTGTTCTTGCTTGGCTATTTTACATTTAAATAAATATATTAAGTGTCTAGGCCAGTGCTTCCCAAACTCTGTCCTGGGGACCCACTGTGGCTGCTGGTTTTTGTTCTAACCAGATTCATAATACAACCTGGTAACATTGATCTCATTTAATTTGCTGGTATTTTTTTTCTCTTATTCTACATTCAGAAAAGCACGGCAGCATGATTTTTAAATTTATAAGATATTTAGAAATATTTCTGCTTTTGCTATAGATTTAAATACTTAACACACTTTTGCTGATTTCATTATATTTTGCCCTTTCTCTGTGCAGTTTTCCCCCTTTGTTGTATGTTATTAATGACTTTTAAAAACGAGCAGAGCAGACACCCAGGCAAACAACACTGCATCACGAAAGGCTGTAACTACTTTAGCGTCAGACCCACTAATTATTAAATAATGGATTAATTAAACAATTAGAACACCTGGAAAAGTAGAAAATCAAGATGAAACCATTGTTAAAAAGAAAAAAAATACATTATTACCATAACTGGTTGGTACATTTTATTATTTTTTTTTTAGCAAACTTACATTAATTTTCCAATTTCTATATTGTTCCTAAAACACAGAACTTGGAAAATAACAGTTCACTTAATTAGCCCAGGAGTACAATTAAAAACTGAAGCTGGTTGGAACAAAAACCTACAGCCACAATGGGTCCCCAGGACCAAACTTGCAAAGCACTGGTCTAGGCAATCTATCTGTGCAATGTTTGCATAGATATGTGTACTGGGCTCAATGACACCCCTACACAGGATTGCTGTGAACAAGTACAGGTAGTTACACTAGTGTATCCTTCCACTTCATGGAAGGAAAGGGTCACTGCCTTTAGTCCAGTCGTATCAAGTTCTTAATAACAGGGTTATAAAATATAAGACTGAACAGATACAATAAATGAATATCAATTAATGAAATGACGGACAAGGGAGGAAATAAAAAGCTTGTACACAACTCAGCATATTATATGTGGAAATGGAAGGACAGACCTTTTCCTTGTGAGCAAAAATGGCTACACTTTTGACACTGCTGTCTTAATATCCCCTTAAATGTATGAAGGAACAGGATGGATTTACAGTAAAGTGACATTTCCGGATGTGCTATTACCTTATCAGGTCTCATTTAGTCACTTGTCCTTAATGTTGAATGCAGAAGTGCAGAAGCCTCTCACATGTAAAGTCCTACAGTGTTAAGTGCTTGGGCCAGTTCTGTTTAATAACTATAAGATCAAGTAACCTCATATTCATGATTTACTTATTTGCTGGTGCTAGCCAGTTTTAAATTAAAAAGTTACTCATTGGTGCACATCAGCCATCAGAACCTATCAGCACATATGCTGTATGTATGATAAATTTGTTAACCGCTTCGTAATAGATATACGGTGAAACCATCTGACCACCTCAAGCTGAAATGCAACCCCTGAAAAATGATCCCATCATTCTCTGTCAACATCAAAAAACTATAATCTTCTACTTTTCCACTTCTCATTCTGTCATGCTTTCGTTACTACTAACTGGAATTACGGTAATTCTCTAATGTTTCTTTAAGTGTGAACTATAAATAAATTACCATACAGGTTTAAAATGCTATAGCCATACCTACTACACATTTGTAAACATCCAACATCAGCTTTCAATTTTTTGTGAACCTTTGTTTAGTTCAATGATTCCAGCTCCCTGGAACTCTCTCCCTAGGTCTGTTCATGAGGTTGACTCAGGGTTAATGTTGAAAACCCATATCAAAATGCACCTATTCTTTCTTGTTCTTTAAAATAGCTGACTGTGCCTATTATGCAACTGATAAATGCACCAACTGTAACAACCCTAACCCCTCAGTGCTGTTTTCCTTAATATACTATTTATTTGTACTTCCCATGTTTTGTTCCCAGTAGTTTTATTATGTAAACTAGCAAAATACCCGCGCTTCGCAGCGGAGAAGTAGTGTGTTAAAGAAGCAATGAAAAAGAAAAGGAAACATTTTGAAAATAACGTAACATGATTGTCAATGTAATTGTTTTGTCACCGTTGTGAGTGATGAGTGTTGCTGTCATATATATATATATATATAATATATATATATATATTTACACACACACACATATATATACATATCTATACATATACACATATATATATACACACACATATATACATACATATATATATATCTACATATATACTCATACATATACATACACACATACATACATACATACACACACACATATATATATACACAAATACATATATATATATACACATACACACACACATATATAAACATATATATACATATACATACATATCTACATATATACACACACAGCTATTTCGTATCAGTGCAATACGCTGCTTGTTAAAACGGATAACTCCCGCTCTTACGTGCAAGTCTGCGTGGATATTATGAAGTATCATATTTGTTCAAGTTCTATTTAAATTTTAAATAGAAGGAATTTTTATTTAGTCGACAGAAATATCTTTGGTAGGAATGGTAAAAACAGACAGGAATATTATTCCTGAATAAATCAACTCAAACCTTAAACAACTTATAATATTTTGCTCTCCATAAAAATATATCCTGTCTAAATTATACAAGTTAGAAATAAAGTAAACGTTAAAAGAACAAACATTCAAATTTCTTTACTCTTATGTAATTTTATATAAAAAATAAACTTAGATTTTAAATATCCCAAAAGATTTTGCTCTCCATAAAAATATATCCTGTCAAAATTATACAAATTCAAATATGAACATGCTGCATAACAAAACCTGGAAATATAAATAAAATGTGTTCCTTTCAGCAATAACAAATCAAATCATTCAGTTGTCTTTGCTCATATGTCATTTTAGAGCTGGACGCCTGGCATCTTTTTTTGGCCACAAGTTCGTTTATGTTTGGTGTGAGGTTCTGTGTTGTGGAGATTCTCAGGATGGACTGCTGGTGCTCATCAGTGAGGCGACTCCTGTGTGCTGTTTTGTTAGTCTTTATCACTGAGAAGAGCTTCTCACACAGATATGTGCTACCAAACATGCACAAGGTTCGAGCCGCATGTAGACAGACTTTTTTGTTCTTCAAAGTCACCAAAGCGCCGTGCAAACTCAGTGCGCTCAGTTTATCAGCAAAGTGCGTATTTGGGAACACCGTAGTGACGACTTGGTTCAACATTACTTGGCAACAGGGAAAGTGGGGCAAGTTGCACTGGTGCATTTGTGTCTCCCATAAAAGCAGCTTCACTTGAAATCACTTTGTGATTGTGCACGGGTAAAAAAGTCCGCTGAAGTGTCAGATTCTTATTTAATTCTTCTGCTTTCTGTATCTTCTGCATTGCATTCAGGTCTTTCAGGTTACCCTGATGTTTTGTCTCATAGTGCCATCTTAGATTAAATTCTGTAATTACAGCCACATTAGCTCCACAAATGAGACACACGGGTTTACCGGCAATGTCAGTAAACATATACTCAGCCTCCCATCGGTTGTTAAAGGCTCTATTTTCAGAATCAACTTTTCTCTTCAGCATCGTGTGGGCTAGATTCGCAATAAGCTAGACTTGATTAACGCGGTAAGTGTTCGGCAAGGCAGCTGAAGCGCTGCATTATGGGATCTGTAGTTTATTGTGTTACCAGCGCTTCATATACCCGGGCCATTAATAACAATAATACAGTATATAAAATGATCTCGCGGGCCGGATATAATTACACACCGGGCCGGATGTGGCCCGCGGCCCTTGAGTTTGACACATATGGACTAAATAGAACTTGAAAAGATATATTTTTTCAAATGTGATCGTGCAATTCAGATAGAGTTGACGCGCACTACAGCCTGCATGCCTCAATAAGTCATCCTCCCCTCGCTCTTACTTTTTTACCGTTCATCTAATGAATACACTGAGTATGGCTTTACCAAAACAATCATTGATTGCGAATAAAATATTCATTATTCGAGTATGTAGATCGGTATCACAGCGGAGACGTAGTGTGTTAAAGAAGCTATGAAAAAGATTTGTTTCTTACTGCATCAATAAACAGCTCGTCTTCTTCTTTATCTGAGACCTGACACACTGCATGCACGGGTTTTTTTTTTAACACTGTCTTCCTTTATCGGGACCGTGTGCTTTGTTTCTGCAGTAGCTGCAGTTATGAATAATATGTTTGTATGTATCAGACGCTTCATATTTTTTTGCTGCCTTTTCAATTGTGTAATTCGGTTTTTGTTCAGCGCTCTTTGGAACTGTTGCTTTTTGTCTGTGCACTGCGTCAGTTCACGTGAGCCGCTCGGTGTACATGCATCGAAGTTTCCCAGCTGTGCTGGTGCCATGTCGTGCTATGTCCATGGCTGTATTTAATGTTACCTTAGACCAGGCACTTAAAACTTTCTCTCGCAGTTTCGCTGAGTTTGTGCCAAACACCACCCTGACCATCTCATCTTCCTCTGCATAAGCACAGTCCTTCACCCATGAATATTTACCCGTGGCAGTGTTTCTATTGGATTGCCGCTGACGGACGGCCTTATATGGGCAGGCACTAAATTACAAACGCTAGCGGCAGCCTGTCTATGAACTTAATTTAAAGTTTAGGTTTACATCGTGCTTTGTTTCCGAAGTAGCAGAACTCATGAATATGGTTGTATATGTCACTCGCTCGCTTCTTATTGTTTCGCTGCCTTCTCAATTATATAATGCATGTTTTCTTCAGCGCTTTTTGGGCCTCTTCCTGGTTTTCTACCTACTGCGTGATTACATGGGAGGCGTGATGATGTCACACGAAACTCCGCCCCCACGGGTTTCAAGCTCATCTCCATTACAGTAAATGGAGAAAAACAGCTTCCAGTTATGACCATTACGCGTAGAATTTCGAAATGAAACCTGCCCAACTTTTGTAAGGAAGCTGTAAGGAATAAGCCTGCCAAATTTCAGCCTTCTACCTACACGGGAAGTTGGAGAATTAGTGATGAGTCAGTCAGTCAGTCAGTCAGTCAGTCAATCAGTCAGTCAGTCAGTGAGTGAGGGCTTTGCCGTTTATTAGTATAGATGAACAATGTATAGCACCAGAGAACTGGTTTAAATCATGGCAAAGTCACTGTCAATAAAGCATGTGCACATTCTCCTCATGCCTCACTGGAATTCAGCTGTATATTATGGTAATTATAAATTAGACTGGTGAGAGTAAATATGCCATGCAAAGACAGGAAACAGATAGGAATTTATAGATAGAAAACAGTATGTGCGGTTGGGCACAAATGTGTCTGACCCATTAACCCCTATTAATGGTGCACCTCAGGGAGGTATCCTTTTCCCACTACTCTTCTCACTTTATACAAATGACTGTACCTCTGGTGATTTGTCTGTGAAACTTCTTAAATTCGCATACAACATAACACTAATAGGCCTCATTTCAAACAGTAGTGAATCCATATACAGACAAGAAGGAAAATCTGACATTGTTGTGCAGCCATAATAGTTTAGACCTTAACATTCAAAAAACTCAGGAGGTAATCACATATTTCAAGAAACAGTCACCTGCTTAACTATCACTTGCTACAAATGACTCAGCTGTTAGGATGATAGAATCATTTAAAGCTTTTGGGCACTGTGCTGTTACAAAACCTTAAGTGAGAAAATAACATCACATGCATTATTAAGAAAGCCATTCATACACTGAAGTCCTATATGAGTACAGGGTAAGGAAGAGGGCCATCAAGATCATTGCTGATCCGACTCACACAGGGCATCACCTGTTCAAAGAATTCCCTCTGGCAAACGTTTTTGCGCAGTGAAAGCTAAAACAACACATCACCTAAACAGTGTTTTTCCACGTGCAGTTATTCTTTCTAATCAGATTTGAGCTTCTACTCAATATCTATGTATACCTGCACACTAGACTGCTTGGACATTTTAATCCTACTATCTCTTTATTTTTTGTATTGCCCTCGTATGCTGCATCATATTTTATTATTTTATATTTTATCATATTATATTTATATTTTGTATTCTGTGGTGTCCTTGTATTTTGCTCCAGTACTATCAAGACATATACCTAATACAAATTAGTGTACCGGGCCAATAAAGTGAATTCTGATTCTGATCCAGATAAGGCTCCTGTATTCTGCTTTCGTTTTGGCAATGGCTTATCTGAGACCTGTTGCAGACCATATGCATCCCTTCATGGCCGTAATTTAGCCATCATCTACCGGCTACATCTAACGTGGTAATGCAGCATGTCACAAAGCAAAAGTCATCTCAAACTGGCTTAATGATTATGACAATTTGTTTCAGTTTTCTTCAGTGATCTTTCTAATTACTGCATCTGAATTCAATAGAGCATCTTTGTGATGTGGTAGAACAGGGGATTAGCAGTATGAAAGGTTCACCTGACAATTCTGTAGAAATTGCAAGATATAATCATGTCAACATAGATCACAATCTCAAAGGAAAATTTCCAACATTTTATGGTACCCATGCCACAAAAAACTGAGGTTGTTTTGCAAGCAAAAATGAGGCCCTAGGGTGAGGGGTGAGTCTCAGTACTTTAGCAAAACCAGCTTTATTCAACTTGAAACAGGAACAGCACAGTTATTTTTTGTAGTGGGATCTTCCACTCTCTTATACATAGACACAGCAATCAGGCAGGGTCGAGACCAGGTTAATGGCCAAGTAATACTGTTTCCTGAATTTACAATATTCCTTGCATCACCCATCGACAGCAGGCGCTCATAGCGCGACCGCAACCTTTTAGGATTAGTTTTTGAGGCGAGCTGCTACAGTGCTGGGAGCCTGTGGTTTCCCCCAGTGATCGATATGCTGTCTTCCACAGATGTGGCGATCACGCTTTGGGACTCTCTGGTGTCCCGTTAGGGGGAGCCCCAGAAGAATTTAGAAACTTAACCTAAACCTATGGGGACATTAAAACATATGAGACTATATTACTCCCCCTGAAATTTAAAGAGAAGAACTTTAAGGTTTGGAATGCCGTATCAGACACCTCACTCTGGCCATTACTAATAGGAAAAAGGAATACCCTCTTCACACAGGTCTTGGCCATCTGCAGGATACCTACCCCTACAGTGGATAGAGAGGGGCGGGCTCATCGCAGACATTGTCAGTCAAGGAAATGGATTTGAAATTGAACAGGAGTAGTCCAGCGAGTTGGGGGACGAATCCTCAAGTGAAATCCTGGGGCAGCTGGCAAACTTTTCCACGCCGTCACATGCACCAGCAGCTTTCACAGACTGGAGACTCAACATGGACACAGACGAAAACAAAATAGCATTGGGAGGTGAGTGCGATGCTCCATCAGACATGGTAGCATTGGGAGGCGAGGGTGACTCTACATCAAACACGAAGGAAGCAGAGACTGGCATCCAGGCGGAGTTTGCTCGCCAACAATGAGCTGATAACAACTTGGATTTTGCATTCAGACAAGCCCACGTTGCAAATGACTCTTACTATCTGGAGAGAGAGAACCCGAATTTTAAAACACGACATTTTTTTACTTAAGGATGGTTTTCTGTATCGGGTGATTTCTGATTACATAGGTGATGGATATATTGCGCAGTTGGTAGTACCAAGTGAGTACAGGGAGAAGATTTTAAAAATTGCTCACAGTCATGTTTTGGGGGGTCACCTCGGCGCAGAAAAGACAAGGGAAAGCATTTTGAAATACTTTTATTGGGTGAATATGGGTCGGGATGTGGAATGATTTTGTAAGGCTTGTCCCAACTCTCAGTTTTCGCTCACAGACCTGCCAGAGCACCCCTGGTACTGATACCGATACCTATTTTAGATGTCCCCTTTGAGAGGGTGGGATTAGATATTGTTGGCTTACTTCCAAAGAGTAAAAATGGCTTTCAGTATATGCTCGTGTTAATCGATCATGTTACAAGATACCCAGAAGTAGCAGTGCTGCGATGGGCAAACTCCGAAACTATTGCAAAAGCACCTTTGGATAGGTTCACAAATATTGGTATCCCTTGAAAGATTCTCACTGATCAGAGCCCACCCTTTATGTCTCACATCACAAAGCAGCTATGCGAAAGTTTCAGAATTAAGCAGTTACACTCCAGGGTTTATCATTTGTAGATGAATGGCCTGACTGAACGATTTAATAAAACCCTAAAACAGATGATTCGGTGGGTAAACCATGATGATCCAGCTACCTGGGATACTGTGGTATCTTTCCTCCTGTTTGCTGTTTGAGAGGCCCCACAATTGTCCATCGGAATGAGCCCTTTCGAACTATTATTTGGCCGGCGACCACACATGGTGTTGGACATTTTTTGAAAGGAATGGACGGGGACTCGCGAAACACAGCCTGGTGGGTGGTTTGTTAACTTGAGTCATTTTGCTGCAAGAGCAAGTTGCCAGATTGTCCTCTACTGTGGTGGAACATTAGGAGCGTGTACAGGAGGCACATAATAATAATTATGACAAGACGAGTAAACGCCACAAATTTATGAAGGGGGATCATGTGCTGTTGTTGATCCCATCCGATCCACATAAATTTCGGGCCGAATGGCAAGAGCTGGCAGTTGTTGAACTGCATATGTCTCCAGTGAATTATAAAGTCAGAATTCCTGGACGACGGACACACATACAAATTTTGCATGTTAATCATTTAAAGGAGTGGCATGACCGTCACAAAGTCCTAGTCACGGCCGCACCGGTCCCTCAGACTGAGGTCGCTATTGGGGATGATTTAACTGACACCCAGAAAGCAGAACTGCTATTGTTGATCGAGGGGAGCCCTGATGTCTTCTTGGCCGGACGATGATTGCAGAACACAAGTTTGTCACTCCACCCAGTGTTACTATACAGGTGCCCCCGTATTGCCAACCAGAGGCAACAAGGAAGGTAATACATAAGGAAGTCCAACAGATGCTCCAATTAGGTGTTATTCAGCTGAGCAAAAGCAAATGGCGAAACCCAATCGTACTTGTCTCAAAGTCCAACGGTTCAGTTCGGTTATGAATTGATTTTAGGCATGTGAATAAGATTTCCAAGTTTGATGCATACCCGATGCCATGTGTTGGCAAGCTGTTAGAAAAGCTTGGGCAGGCTTCATATATCTCCACCCTTGATCTCACGAAGGGTTATTGGCAGGTCCCCTTGGGGGAGACTACACTGTGTGCAAAATTATTAGGCAAGTGATTATTTTGACCATATTATAATTTTTATGCATATATTCCAACTCCAAGCTGTATTAACTTGAATGCTTATTGGATTTAAGCATATCAGGTTATGTGTATTTGTGTGGTTAGGGAGGATGTGGCCTAAGGAGCTCAACACCCTATACCAAGGTGTGCATGATTATTAAGCAGCTTGTTTTCCTTGGGCAAAATGGGCTAAAACGAGATTTACCTGACTCTGAAAAGTCAAAAATTGTAAAAAGTCTTTCAGAGGGATGCAACACTCTTGAAATTGGTAAGATATTGTGCCATGATCACAGAACCATCAAACGTTTTGTTACAAACAGTCAACAGACTCACAAGAAACGTGTCGAGAAAAAAAGACGCAAATTTAACTGCCAAAGATTTAAGAAGGATCAAACGTGAAGCTACCAGGAACCCATTATCCTCCAATGCTGTCATATTCCAGAGCTGCAACTTAGATTGACCAGAAGTACAAGGTGTTCAGTGCTCAGAAACATGGCCAAGGTAAGGAGGGCTGAAACCCGACCACCCTTAACAAGACATATAATTTGAAACGTCAAGACTGGGTCATGAAATATCTGAAGACAGATTTTTCAAAGGTTTCATTGACTGATGAGATGACAGTGACTCTTGACAGACCAGATGGATGGGCCCGTGGCTGGTTCAGTAATGGGCACAGAGCTCCACTTCAACTCTGATGCCAGCAAGGTGAAGGTAAAGTACTGGTATGGGCTGATATTATAAAAGATGAGCTAGTTGGTCCTTTTTGGGTTGAAGATTTACTCAAAATCAACTCCCGAACCTACTGCCATTTTTTAGAGACACTTTCTTCAAGCAGTGGTACAGGAAAAAGTCTGCATCTTTCAAGAAGACCATGATTTTTATGCAGGACAATGCTCCATCACATGCATTGAAGTACTCCACTGTGTGGCTAGCCAGTAAAGGCCTTAAAGTTCAAAGAATAATGACATGGCTCCCTTCCTCAAATGACCTAAACTCTAATGAGAACTTGTGGGCCCTTCTTAAATGGGAGATTTAAGGTGAAAGGAAAATAGTACACTTCTCTGAACAGTGTCTGGGAGGCTGTGATTGCTGCTGAACAAAAACTTGATCAAGAAACTGACAGACTCTATGAATGGAAGGTTTATGATTGTTATTGAAAAGAAGGGTCACTGTTTTTTTTTTTTGGAAATGTCAGAAATGTTTCTTTGTAAATTTTGAGTTGCTTATTATTCTCATTTTAACAGAAGAAAATAAATAATTGAGATGGGACAATTTTCATTTTTCCTTTAGTTGCGTAATAATTCTGCAAACTAATACTTGCCTAATAATTGTGCACACATATGTATTCCCCTGAGAATGTTCACACTCACATTTCCTTTGTAAAACATTCAGGTTTCAGGTTTATTAACATTTTGCATTGACTGATAGCATTGTATTTGTTCCATATTAAAATGAATCCTCAGAAATACAGCTTGCCTAATACTGTAACTGTGCACACAGTGTAGTTATGAAAAGACTGCATTCACCACTCCTGATGGGTTGTCTGAGTTTACAGCACTCCCTTTTGGTCTCCATGGTGCACCGCTGACCTTTCAGCGAATGATAGACCAGATCCTGCATCCCCATTCCGTGTACGCGGGTGCCGATCTCGACGATAATATGGTCATTTTCAGTAATGACTGGGAATCTCATCTTGTCCACCTTTGGGTGGTACTGACAGTTTACGGCTGGCAGGGTTGACGGCCAATCCAAAGTAGTGCAAGCTGGGTATGTCAGAAACCCACTATCTGGGATATTCCATGGGGAAGGGTTTGCTCAAGTTTCAAATGGACAAGGTGGGGGAAGTTCCTGCATATCCCCGTCCTGAAATACACAGGCAGGTTCATGCCTTCCTCGGGCTCACAGGGTATTACAGGCATTTCATTCTCAATTTTGTACATCAGGCTGCACCCCATACTGACTTGACAAAGGGCAGAAAGAATTGTAATGTTGTCTGGACCGACAATTGCAGAAAGAATCGTAGTGTTGTCTGGACCAACACCTGTGAGAGAGCTTTCGCAGACCTAAAAGCCACTTTATCATCATTCTCAGTTCTGTGCAATCCTAAATTTTCAAAGGAATTTATTCTGCAAATGGATGCTAGCGGGTTTGGTTTGGGAGTGGTGCTCTTACAATGTTTGGAGGGGGAACACCACCCCATCACGTTTCTCAGCAGAAACCTGCCACCCAGGGAGTGTAATTATTCAACTATTGAAAAGGAGTGCTTGGCGATTAAGTGGGCGGTGGAGGCCCTCCGTTACTATCTCTGGGGATGTTGGTTTACCCTGGTGACTGACCACTCCCCACTGCAATGGCTGTACAAACAGAAGGACATGAATGCCCAGCTCACTCGGTCTATTACTTCGCAGGCTTTTACTGTTCATGTTGATGTCGAGAGGTTTACTTACCTTGGCAGTGACATTCATATCACTGGTGACTCTTCCTATGAAGTCAGTAGATGGATTGGGAGAGCATGAGGTCGCTGGAAAGGGGTGTGTGGCACTCCCAATATCTATGCAAAAGGACAAAGGTCCAAGTCTTTAGAGTCCTGGTGCTTCCTGTCTTGCTATATGGCTGCGAGACATGGATGCTATCCAGTGACCTGAGATGAAGACTGGACTCCTTTGGTACTGTGTCTCTCCGGAAAATCCTTGGGTGCCGTTGGTTTGACTTTACGTCAAATGAGCGGTTGCTCATGGAGTCCCAAATGAGGCACATTACCTGCATTGTGAGGGAGCGTCAGTTATGGCACTACAGCCCTGTGGTGCGTTTCCGTGAGGGTGATCCGGCTTGTAAGATCCTCACTTCTGGAGACCAGAGTGGCTCCACCAGGCCAAGAGGTCGCCCACATAACACCTGGCTGCTGCAGATAGAGGGTCATTTCGGGAGGGTGGGACTGGATCACGTGCCTGGGGGGTTTCAAACCAGGATCCCGAGTTGTTTCGTTGTGTGGTGGGTGTGGCAACGCACTGTACCAGTGCATGCTCCCCAACTTGTTAAAGTTTTGTTAAAGTACTGAGACTCAGCCTCATGTTTTGGGGTGCAAGGCAGTGACTCACTCGTCACAATGTACACACATTTACAAGAACAATGTAAATGGAGTAGAAATATGCATAAGCCAGACTGACAGTAAACTCAGTGTAATTTAGACCATTTCTAGTCATCAATCTCAATATAGTCAAGCATCTGAGACAAAAGACTGAATAAGCTCTTTGGACTAGAAAACTAAATATTTTGCAAATACCATGGGACATAGAAGTGTGGCTATAGACCAACAAACATGTGCTACATTTTCGGAGTCCACTTTATGCCCTAACAAACTCAGGCTATCCAGAAGTTAAATGGGAAAAAAACGTTAAAAAAATTGTCTAGAAAAATAAAAATAAAAGTAAATATAATGCCATGTTTTTTTGTCTTGAACATGTATGCCCTTCACATACTCAATTTGACTTTCTCTACCATTGATCTAAACAAATCTAGTTGGGGAATTATGAGGTTTAATTAACTATCAAAAGTGTTACTGGCATACTGTATCATGAACTGGATTTCTACTTCTTATTTCCATCTTAAAGCAGCCTTCAGTATTAGTTAGGCCTAAGCAGAAACAAACAACTATAGATTTCATGAATTAAAAAAAAAAAAAAAAAAAAAAAGAAAAATGCAACGCAGACTGTAGGTACTGGGGCCTACAAGAGACCACAGTTGTTTAGTACTGCTTAAATAGAATATTGAAAGGTTTTAAGTCTGTCTCCTTATTCTAGTTAAAAAAAAGCACACAGGCATAGCTGCTAGTTAATCTAGTCATGTATTCTATTGCAAAAGATGCAAACAATAGCAATAATGAGATAGCTTCATTGGTGTTCTTCTGATTTATACTGAACAAATGACCCTCAACTAAGTTTAAAGCACAAATATCATCCAGCCCACATCTTTTAGTCTCTTTTAAGATAATCCAAACATTATATTGTGACATTATCAAAAAGGAAAAATGAAGTGATGTGAGTGCCTGGCACAACAGCTGTTACTCTACACTGCCTGCATCAATTAGTCTGCTAAGAACTTTAACTACAATTGAACTGTCTAGAGAACAGATCTTTCACAAAAGTGAAAAAGCAAGCAAACCCTTATTATTATAATTTTTTGTTTCTGAATAAATTCATGGTCTCCCACACCTAAAGACACCTGAAATGTATCTACTAAGCATAGACAAGAAAATGCATTTTTAAAACAAAATTAATGCTTTTATTTTTTGATTAAAGACATTACAGTAAATGTTTGAATGCATCCTTAATTAGTGTTGCTTTTGAAATCTGACAGCCATAACACCTACAAAGCAACAAAAGACGTCTGAGACTTTGTAAACAGCAAAAGCATAAAAAAGTGCATAAAATTGATTATGCTAAAACTTCTACTCCACTCTTGTGTAAAACTACCAATCAACATAAATGACGTCAAAAAATATTAAGTGCTGTATACTTGTGGATTTTGACCAAAAAGCAAGCCTTATATCTATACTGAGATGTGTACTTTCTTTATTCTATTCTGTACCTTTGACTGTCTCTCCAAACAGTGCAAAATGCCAAGGATCTTATTTTTAAAAAACATGTTTGTTTAACAATACAAAACATAGGTGATAAATAAATAGGGTGAAAACAAAGGATGAATGAAACTGAACAGACCAAAAAACCCTAACACCCTTGTACTGTATCTGCCATTGCTGCTAACTGACTAGTTTGTCCAAATTAAAACACTCTCCAAGCCTCTCTATTGGCTGTGCCATCATACAGCATCGAAGAAATGGGGTTGGGGTCTGCTGTGTACTACCTGGGGCGCCTGGTGGGGGATGGTTGTGAAGGCTGAGAGAAAGCCTGATGGTTAATTCCATTTACGAAACCATGTACCATTTGTAAATTTGGGTTTTTCAGTACTTTTCCTGTATTGGTATACTGCTCAACCATACCAGTGAACCCCTGACACAACACTGGTCTCAATTTTACTTTATATCCCATAGCATGTTCATTTCTAAGCCAAGCACCATAATTGGTTGCAACATCACAGGGCACCCTTTTTAGTTACAAAGATACAGTGGCCACTATTATCCTTACAATTCTTGTGACAAAAGCTATTGGATCTCTAAAGCACCCTAAATCCTGCTTATTTTTGTATATGGGCAAAATGCCATTGCTCCTCCTAGTCAGAGATTTCTCCAGCAGAGATAGTAATGGCCATACATATACTTCTCACATAAGCTCTCATTACTTGCCTTTTACAAAGGTTTCCTTACATATGACACATTGTTTCTCTCCTTCTCTGGTGTCTTTGGAGGATGCACATCTGGGACACTATTTACAATACCATTACACAATGCCCTTTGAGCAATAGTCTTACTGCTTAGACGTTTGTGGCACAAATCTAATATACGATGGCTATGTGCTAGTGCCCCGTCCCAGTAAGTCTTTGGTAACCAGGGAACACATCACACCACCTTTGAATCTGACAATCGTTATATTTGTATACATATTTGTGATTTTGTTTTCTTTGTTATGTACATTATGATGTTACCTGTTGTGAATTATGATATGCAAAACATAGGAATGGATAACTCATACAGGATGGATATACAGTAAAAAGGTTAATTCAAAATACACATTCAGTTTTCAGCACAGGCTACAGTCATTGCCCAGAATGATTTGGCATGGTTGAATGCATATTTACATATTTTTTGTTTTCTTCTACAGATGAATTATAAGTGCCATCACATTCATGTGACCATCAGTATTTCTTATCGAAAGCCAGGAAGGAAACCCCTGAGGTAGACTGAGACCTTATGGTAAAATGCTCACTAACCAGTTTGTCAGTAAGAACAAAACACTCATCAAAGCCATCCCCTGTTAACCCCTATCTATCACACCAATACCCTGACTCAACTGAACATCATTGCTATGGAGTACCTGATTGCAGCCCTAGCAGCTCTGCAGCCAGCTATGATTCTAAAGCAAATCTTAAAGGAGTCCTCTCCCTCCCCTTACCAGAAAACACAGGATGCACTGAAATAATAACAACAAAAATGTATTACTATTGACAAGGTGTATCTTTTTTCTTGATGGAAGAAGAAACTGTGAAGCATCTGCACAGATACATGGGTAATAAAAATGACATTCCAGCTGTGCCTGGAGCTGTAACTTCATACAATGGAAAAAGCCAGTCCTACACAACCTGTTTTTTTGCACGGCCAATGTGTGCCCCAAGATTGGAACTTGGGCACAATGATCTATATTTTATTTACTTATTGCTAGTTTGTGGCTGTTTGTTGTATTTTGTGTGTGGTATTCATTTAGTCTGTGACTTTTGTTGTCTGCGGCATAGTGGCGAAGGAGTTAGCAGTGCTGTCTCACAGCTTGGATCACAAACGCAAGGAAGCTGCTAAAATATGCACATTTACCCCTCTATATGGCAGAGATAAAGACTGTCCCTATTCATAGGTAAAAGCCGGTTTTACTTATTTTTTGGATGATACTGCATGGCAACCGCACATACTCTAGTTAACTGTAACATCATCTTGTTAAGAACACCTGAAAAGGGCAAGAATATTCTATATTTCTATAAATAGCCTGCAAGTCACATACACCCATGCCATGGGACACATTTGGCCACATCTGATCTAGATAAAGAGAACGTGAATACATATACCACAGAGAATGCTTGGTCATCTTTCTGTGACCTTAAGCTGAAATGTAATTGGGTTATTATACACCAGAAAATGACCCAAAACACAAATGCAAGTTTACAAATGAATAGCTCAGAAGAAGCAAAATTACATTTTTGGAGTGGCTGGTCGCTCATTACAAGACTTCTACTTGGAGGAGACGTCAAACTTGATGACTGAAGATGCTGATCTTGTCACCTGTGGATGGCAGATTATTTGATTAGCATTCACAGAGAATTACAAATTAGATGTCTCTGTGTGATCACTTTCCAACACAGTTTCACATTTCCAAAGTATCACGACCTAGCCAGTTTTCTATGTGACAATAACGAACTGTCTGACACTGTTTGGTGCTGTGTAAATGCTTTTCAAGGACAGTAAACTCCATTGCAATAGCATTTTTCTTTCTTCTTTTTTCTGTCCTATCATGATAAGTAAGACACAAGACAGATAAGTCTCTCTTCTGTCTGAGAGATACAAAATACCCACATTACTTAATTCCTCACATTATATGTACTATACTTCCAGCTAAGCACTCACTGGTTGCCAGCTCTTGAACACACACAGTCAACCCCTATGACTTAAGACAAAACCAAACCAGTTTATTGGGGCAAGTTGTAGAATGGTTGTAATAAGTAACTGGGTATGTCAATATGGTGTCCCGCAGGGCTCAGTACCGGGACCTTTACTGTTTTCACTTTACATGCTTCCTCTGGGATCTCTCATTAGGAAACATAATGTTAATTTTCACTCGTATGCAGATGACACCCAGTTATACCTTTCATTTAAATCAAATGAAGTTTCTCCGATGTTGTCTTTAATTAATTGTGTTAGTGAATTAAAGGAGTGGATGAATGAGAACTACTTGTCTTTAAATACAGATAAAACAGAGATGTTAATTGTTGGAGGGAATGACGCTGATCACAGCAATATTTTGTCATCATTTAACTCAGTTGGAATCCCAATTCATTTTACTGAATCAGCCCGCAATCTAGGAGTTATCTTTGATTCTAGCATGTCATTTAAAGCACATATTACAAAGTTGTCCAAAACATGTTTCTTCCATCTTAAAAACGTTAGGAAATTAAGGCGCTTTCTAAATAAACAGGATTGTGAGAAATTAATTCATGCATTTATCTCTAGTAGGATTGACTACTGCAATGCGGTGTTCACTGGCTGTTCAAACTGTTCTTTATACAGCCTCCAGTTAATCCAAAATGCGGCTGCAAGAATTATTACAAGAACAAGAAAATATGAACACATAACTCCAGTTCTTAAATCCTTACACTGGCTCCAGGTTAAGTTTAGGGCAGATTTCAAAATCCTCCTTTTAACATATAAAGCATTAAATGGCCAAGGTCCGGCTTACTTGTCTGAACTTATCATGACTTACAAACCTGAGCGCACATTAAGATCTCAAGATGCCGGTCTGCTTATGATTCCAAGGATTAATAAAATAACAGTGGGAGGTCGAGCCTTTAGTTACAGGGCCCCTAAATTATGGAATGGTCTTCCTGCTTCTATAAGAGATGCCCCCTCGGTCTCAGCCTTTAAATCTCGGCTGAAGACTCACTACTTCAGTTTAGCATATTCTGACTAGAGCTGCTGATTAACTGTACATACTGCATCTCTGTTGTTAGTCATTAGCACTAAAACATAAGTAACATGATTGTTATAATTTGTTACTAACCCTCACCTATTCTGTTTCTGTTCTCGGTACTCAAATGTGGCAATTGGTGCCACGACCCTCCTGCCAAGTTGTTGCCTGCCTATGGTAAAGTCATCCCTGATGGAGGATCACAGGAATCATGGGAAAAAGGGGTCCTTTCATCGGATTGGCTGGCTGAGCAACGTTTCAGCCGTGGAATGGCCAAATGGGGAGGCAGCTTGATGGATGAGGTCTCCAGGACTCTAAAAATATCCAAATCTTATTATGGGATATCATCTACAGTTAAATTCTGCTCCGTGCTTCTAAAATTTGTATTATTATGCTGTATTAAGGATTTGTTATGTTCTGTGTATTGTATTGTATTGACCCCCTTCTTTTGACACCCACTGCACGCCCAACCTACCTGGAAAGGGGTCTCTCTTTGAACTGCCTTTCCCAAGGTTTCTTCCATTTTTCCCTACAAGGTTTTTTTGGGAGTTTTTCCTTGTCTTCTCAGAGAGTCAAGGCTGGGGGGCTGTCAAGAGGCAGGGCCTGTTAAAGCCCATTGCGGCACTTCCTGTGTGATTTTGGGCTATACAAAAATAAACTGTATTGTATTGTATTGTATTGTATGTCAGACTACATGGTATAAGATGAGGGATTAATGTCCACAATTTAATCAATAACCCTATCATTGATTGTTTGATGAAATCATGCCAATCTGTGACTTATAAAATGACCTTATGTAGCACTAGTGCCATAACTAACAAACGACTGTACAGTATGTAAATGATTCTATCAGTGACTGAAAAATAGTTAGGAATAACGATAATCATGATGTTGATTCAAATCATCTATGTAGCTCTAGTCTTAAAAAACCTGTTTTAGGATATAATCATTTTGCACTGAGGATACACTTATAGATGTGCACTATATTAGCACCATAACAGATAATTGCCTAACTAAAAGTCTGGACAAACCAGGATAAATGTGATTATGTTAATTGCTATTACAAAATTTCTTAACACTCTGATACAGATGTGCTCTTCCAAGATCTTAAATATGGCTTTACTAAATATTAAAGAGCGTTAACCAGTAACACTTTCTACATTAACTATCTTATCTGTAATTGGAAAACAGATTTTCTAACACTGAGTCAAATGTGGCTCAGAAGTGATGGTGCTGCAGCTAACTGAAGCAACCTCTTTTGAATTATAATTTTGTTCACTCTGTTCACCAAGGTAGAAAAGGTAGCAGTTTAGCAAGTATTTTCTCGAGCCGATTAAACTGTTAAGATATTGGTTTTGGTACTATTGCGTCTTTCAGGTATCCTACTGTAATTATTCAAAGAGTGTTGTGATTTTTTATATTGACTTATATACCTCCACAATATAATGTGTCTTTTATTAAGAAATTCTCAGATTTAGCAAAAACAATAATAAGTAATTATGACAGATTCCTAATTGTAGGCAGTTTCAATTTTCATGTGATAACCTGTTCAACCCTAAAGCAAGAAAATGTACTAACTTACTACACTCTTATTAGCCAGCAAGTCAGGCAACCTACAAATAAGGGAGGACACACGCTGGATTTAATAATTTCAAAAGGATTCAAAACTGACATGAGGCAGGACATGGATATTGGCATATCTAACCATTTCTGCATTTTATTTGACGTAGAAATGCTGGAACCTAGAACTAAAGATCAGTGCATTGTAAAAAAAAAAAAAAAAAAAAAAAAAAGTTATTTTGATGTCACAGGAGCCTCTTGGTTTATTAATATTCAGAATTTTTTTTTCAGAATTTAGTGCTTGTCCTAGCTCATTTAGCAAAGTTACCAGTAAGGTGGAATATTTTAATGCTAAGATGAAAGTTGCAGCTTCTATACTAATATACCTTGGAAAAGACATTGAGCATCTGATCTTAATAGAAAATGTCATAGTGCTCAGCGTAAATGAAGTAAAACTAAATTAACAGTCCACTATGAAATATTAAACACACAGAGTCAAGTTCAACAAATCAGAGAGGCAGTCTTATTTTTCTAAAATAATCCACTTTAATAAAAGGATAAGTGTCTGTGTGTCCTTCCAGTTACTATGTCTCCAACAGATGGTGCATCAGAAACACTAACACTGCTTTTACTAATCCCATACCAAATGGCATACAAGAGACATATTTATTGCATTTGTCATTCCTACCAAAGGTGAATCACAAATACATTTGTGGTAATAAAAAATTACAAAATACATTCCTAAAGATTGTGCGCTTCAAATGTTAAGGTTAAGAGCTATGTTGATTATTTAGATTTCAACAGACAACTTCAACCTGTCTTAGATGGGTAGAACAGCTAGTAAATTATATTGCACGAAATCTAAGAGTTTTACTTTCAACTATTGTTCTTCTTCTAAATCCAGTTCAATAAATGAATTCCCTTTCAAAACTTCTAATGAAATTTATGAGCCTTTAGCTGCATTTTAAACATAAACAATTTTAGATGTAGTATAATACATCACTCCAAAGTTAATTCTGTTGAACCTAAACATGCTCTTTTCAGCGAATAAATTCCTTCACTGAAATAGGTTTACCTGGTAGTATTTTCCTCAAGCTAAATAATGAAAAAACCTGCAATTATGGACACTAATTTAAACTTTAAATTGCACATTAAAAATAATAATAGAACTGCATTTTTCCATTTAATGAATGTTGCAAACATTAGAGCTCTTATAAAATTACAAGATGCTGAGAAATGAATTTACACTTTTGTTTTAAGTTGACTAATTACTTGAAGACACCGATTGGTTTCAGTCATTTCATAATGCAGCAGCAACAGTCTTAAAGAGAAAAAGAAAATTTGAGCACATCTCAGTTTTAGCATCATTACATTGGTTACATGTGTCCTTTAGAATTGACTTTAAAATATTACTAATGACATATAAAGCCTTAAGTAATGTGCCCCAAGTAATAAACCTGAAAGCTTCTGTTGGTTTGTTTACTATTCCAAGAGCTAAGCATAAAATAAGTTGTGAGGCAGCCTTTTGCTGTTATGCACCAAAATTCTTAAATACTTTACCAACAGAGATATGCCAGGCTAACACTGGGGATAATGTTCGAATGAAAGAAGACCCACGGTATCAAATTCTCTTGGATTAAGCCTAAAAAACAGTAAGGAACTACTTAAGTGACAACAATACAAATTTCCATCTAAAGTTTTTTTTTTTTTTTTTATTTGTTCTGTCCTCCTGGATATCTGATGTTCTCATTTGACTGATCTTAATTGAGTAAAAAAACAATTCTACATATAAGGTCTCTATTAATTATATATCTATTTTATATGTATATTCATCTATTTTTGCATTTTTTTATTCATTATTATTCTTATCAAATTGTAATTGTTTTTTTATTTTTTGTAAATATTTCTTTGACATCTTGTAAAGCATTTTGAGCTACATCCTGAGTAAGAAAATGTACTGTAGGAATAAATATTGCTGTTGTTCCATGACTGACAGTCATGTAAGTGCACAGTGACTGATTTGACTCACTAATAGTATATAAATGAAGTTTGCAACTGAAAATTGCTGTAAAGTATGTGTAATGCAACAGAGCCTTTAGTCAAAGTCCTAATATGAACCCCAAAGAGATGCTGTTGCTGGACCTGAAATGAGCATTTAAGATTCGTAAACCTACCAAGGTTTTTGAATTAAAGTAGTCCTCAGCAGTAGTGTGAAAGACTGATATCAAATTAAAGGAAGAATTTGGTTTTGATTATTGCTTCAAAAGGTGCTGCAACCAAGTAATGAAACTATGGAGGAGGCAATTACTTTCTTATATGAGTGACAGGGGTGTTAGATAATTTTGTTCCTTAAATAAGGAAAGTAATGATTTAAAAACTGTATTGTGTATTCACTAAAGTTCCCTTTCTCTAATACTGTATTTTATCTAATGTTCCAAATCTATTTATTGTATAAATTGTGTAAAAACTGTCTATTAGGAAAGAGGCAAATACTTTTTCACAGCACTGTATATTTTCTTGTAGTTAATTAATCTGTGAAATTCACAAATGATACAAAAGTTACAGGCATAACATAAACTGAGGAGACAGTAAATGCAATAGACCTTGACAATCTTCAAAACTGGGAAAATAATCAAAACATTCAACATAATGAAGAAAACATTAATTATAAATATAAAATGGGAGACCAGGGGCCTCATGTAGAACGGCGTACGTAGAATTCACACTTAAAAACAGACAAAAACAGAAATGTGCGTACGCACAAAAAAATCCAGATGTATAAATATGTGTGTACACTACATAAATCTCAGTCAGTGTGAAATGTATTGCACGTGCCTGCCACTCCACCCCATCTCTTCCCAGAATTACACCTCTTTGAATATGCAAATCAATATAAATAGTTCAGCGTTCTGTGAAAAGACAATGGCAAAAGCATGGGAAAAAAGAATTTCAGCAAATGCTAAGTGAAAGCAAAGAAAAACGCACTATTTGTTGGTTTAAGCAGTGGTATAAACAACAAAAGAAAGTTGATCGAGTGACATAGAGTGGCGGAGAAACTGAAAAATTTAAGTTCAGAAAGTCGCACAGTGCCTGAAATAAAAAAGAAGTGGTCAGATATTAAAGTCGCTGGGAAAAGGCGAGTTGTAGCCCACCGTCAGAGTGTCAAGTGTATTAGGGTATAGAGAAAAGAAAATAAACAGGGACACGGGGAAAAAAAGGTCAAAATTTCCACTTTAATCACGTAGTTAGAACGTCATAAACTTCATCTTAAAATCGTTTAATTTACTAGTTTCTCAAATCCCATCGTAACTAAAATAGCACATTAAATGCTTTATATTCTATGTGTTCTTCTATGTACTCTACAGTATGTGTGTAAACCACTACGTGCTTCTTAAATAGACTTTATGTTACACCAATAAGACACAAAATACATTACATTCATGATATTACAGCTCTCTGAACAATTTAATTACTAAGATGTGTCACATACATACGATTAGGGGACAGTCAAAAAGGCTCATTCTTTTGTGAAAGAACAAAAGAGGGGGAACTGGAACAGGGCACTAATGCTTTTCTCTCCTTTCATCCACAGAAACATGCCAGAATAAAATGTTCCTATCCGACATAACGCTCCAATATCCACCACTATCCCGTCGAAATAAGAAGACTCCTCTTCTGGCTCCATGAAACTACCTCACTTCCAGGTCCCCCTTCTGATGACCTCAGTTCTATCCATCTGCTCCTGATGTCACCTCCAGCTACTACCTTCTACGACACCAGCTGTTGATCTCACTTCCTTTCCATATTGTCTCCATATAAATCGGAGCATTTCAGTTGAACTTTTGTCGAATGCTTGATTTATTTTTTGACCGTTTGATTGTGCTGGAACCTAAAACCAGTATATGGGGAGGCTCCCCAACACTTAAACTGTGTCTCTGTGCTTTTTGTTTATCACAGATGTATATCCGATATCATTTTCATGATGATAGGAATTAAAGCATGTATAAAACATGGGGGCACGGTAACGCACTGGTAGCGACGACCTGGTTCCCCGACCAGAGATTGTTCCTGCCTCCTGCAAGGTGTTTGCAGTGCTGTGCGCAACCCTCAATAAAATAATTTATTGCAGCAGTACTTTCTCTTTCAAATGTACTAGCCCCCAATTCCTGTCCCTTATTTTCTTTCTCTTACTAACCAATCACCACACAGTCAGGTCTTTAATGAAAGTTAAGCCATCTGTAAGCTTAGAATGCTGATTCTTCAAAACTTTCAAGGAATATTGAAATATCTTCATAGTACATGTTTAATTATTCCAGCAACCTGTCCATCCAGGGTTGCCCCAGTCCCAGCAAGCATACAGCGCGAGGCAGGGATAATCCCTGAACGGGGCATAAGTTCATCACTACCGCTGTCTACACGTTTAATTATTTAACAGTATATATTATTTAAATGAAGTTAAAAATGTATCTGTATAATGTAATACATATATACTTAACTGCATTTCATCTTAAAAATGATATCAAGAGCTCCAAGAAGACAGCACCTGGAAATCTAAATTGACTTAGAAGCCAGTTGTTATCATCTGTAAATAAGCGCTCTTTTCTATTTAATTGGATTCCTTTATTATTATTGTATGGTAGAATGAGATTCAATGCAAATCCTCCATAAACTTATTTTCCTGTAAAATGGTAATATAACAACAACAACAATAATAATAATACTATAAAAAACAATGAAAAGTATATAATACTGAGACATAAGAGGGTTAGGTTGTGCAATATTACAATTGTAATGCAAGTTTACAGTGAGGTAATTGTACCTATAAGTACAAACAGTTCTACTGGGAACACTTGATGGACTGATTTAATGCATTTATAGGTCTTGGGATGAAACTGTTTCTGAACCGCGAGGTCCCTACAGGAAAGGCTCTGAAGCATTTGCCGAATGGGAGAAGTTCAAAAAGATTGTGCCATGGATGAGGCAGTGAGTGCCAGAATAGAAGATATATCTCGATAATTCTCTCCGCTCTTAAGACAATCTGAGCTTGAGTTTTCCGATCAGCTGCTGTAGTTGTGATTCCACACTCAGATACAGTGGGTTAAAGCAGCTATGGAATTTGTAATAGTTTGGCCATTCTGTGCACCATTATATGGTTACAGGTTGATTACAATCAAATGCCTTAAATTAAAAAACGATATGCTGTTAATTTCAGTTTATTTGATAAAGCCATGTCAGGGATGTGAATCTAAAACATAAAGGGAAATCACACAGGAACAGTAGCACTGCTTAAACGCTGGGTGAGAATGTGTGTGGCTTTACGCCAAGTTTAGTTTTTATACATTGTGCTGTGAGCATGGAAATGGGTATGTGCAACATTTTTGAGCATACGCACCATTTATACATGAGGCCCCAGGTTTTACAAGACGCAACCTTGGAAAAGGATTTAAGGTTTTTGATGCAACACTTTCATTGAATACGTCATGTGTAGAAGAAAACAAACATGCAAATAATATGCTAGATCAGGGGTGGTGAACTCCAGACCTTGAGTGCCGCAGTGGCTGCAGGTTTTCATTCTTACCATCTTCTTAATTAGTGACCAGTTTTTGCTGCTGATTACTTCTTTTAATTAACTTGACTCAGGCTCCATAATTGTTTAATTTTCTTTAATTAGAAGCCAAATAATGAGACAAAACAAGCCACCACATGACCAGCTCCCCTGTGTCCATTACACAGTATCTGAAATTAAAGAAAGGTGATGGTCTTGGTAAGGTTGATCTCTCAGGTCACCAAAACATTTTGATGGTGCTCTTAGAAAGAACAGAAAAACAACAGTTTTTGAAATGTGTACTGTGGCAGAATGAGAGCAGCAAAAAGCCATGGAGTTAAATAACGGGTTTAATTAACAGCAAGAATTGGCTTTTCATTAAGAAACTGGTTGGAGTGAAATTGGCTGGAGTTTGAAGCCCCAGTTTAGCTGGTCATCTGTCAGCTCGTTCCACATCTCATTTCTGCTCGGCTGCCATTTAATGAAGAAAGGAATCAATTCAGAGGGCTGAACTCTTCTAACAGGGCTATTAAAGTGATGGGGAAAAAGTTAATTAGCACTGAAAATTGGTCACTGATTAGGAAAAGGGTTAGAATGAAAACCTGTAGCCACTGTGACACTCCAGGCCTGGAGTTCGCCACCCCTGTGCTAGATTATACTGTAATAACTTAATGAAAATAAATCAAGGACATAAAAAAAAAGAAACACATGAGGCAGTGAAGAAGAGAGGGGAAACATATGCAACCTGGGATAAAGGGCATGTCTTACTCAGACAGGCTTAAGGAATTAAATGTTTTTAGTTTTGCACAAAGAAGGCTGTGTGGGACCTAATTTCGATGCTCAAAATTTTCTAGGGCATTGATAAAGTTGTTCCAGCAAAATACAATCAGTAAAATAGTGAATCATGAACTCAAGAACACCAGTGGAAATTAAGAGACAGTGCATCTCAGGAAGCACTTCTTCACATAAAAAGTCATGGGACTCCGGAACAAGCTACTGAGTCATGTCGTTCAAGCGAGAATCCTGACGACGTTTAAATAACGTACTGGGATAACTTAGCTACATTTTTTTTTAATTTTAAGATATTTTTAGTTGTAGTTCTTAGTTTTTCATTCAGTTCTTTATTTAGGTTTTCAACAGTTTCAAGTTTTAGTTTTTATTTAGTTTTTCATTCTTTTTATTTTTTTAGCTTTAACTTTTCGGGAATAATCTTTTAGCTTTTGTCACTTTTTTGGTTTTATTTTACTCATCAAAAAATGTTAACATGGATACTGTTCAGCAAGTCAAAAACACACTTTTCTTTACAGTTGTATATCTGTTTACCTTTTACCTAGCATACCAGTCGACTTGACAGAGTGGATTCAGAAAGTATTTAGACCCCTTCATTTTTTCACAATTTGGTATTTTGCAGCCTTGTGCTAAAATTATGTAAAATCATTTTTTAACACACATCAAGCAATACTCAGTGCCCCAGAAGGAGAAGGCGAAAACAGGATTTTAGAAATTTTTACACATTTATTAAAAATGAAAAAACGAAATATCACATTCATACATTTTGCTATGACAGTAGACATGTGGGTACAAATGCGTTCTATTGATCATCACTGAGCTGTTCCTATACCTTATTTGAAGTCTACTTGTGGCAAATTCAATTGATTGCACATGATTTTGAAAGGCGCACATAGAAGGTGCCATAGTCAACAATGTGTATCAGAGCAAAAATCAAGTCATGGGGTCAGACAGGATTGTGTGAATGCAAAGACCTGGAGAAGGTTACAAAAAATTCCTGTTAACACCGAAAGACTGCCATGAGCACCGCCGGGTATAGTTTAAATAGTTTAGTTTAGTTAGTAAGTGAGCCCCACACACACACACATGAATTGATGTTCCTATCTAAACTAATATTACAGCTGCAAGGTTTTAATGAATACAGTACATCAGAAACTACATGCACTCACGTGCACTTTACATACAAAGACACGTGCTATGCAAATCAAAACTACAAAAATTAGTCTAAACTTTGTTTTTATTATCTCATTTTTGTTTAGTTCTAATTTCCATACATAGTTTTATTTTAGTGTCGGTTAATGAAATTATAATTCTTGTTAACAGCATGTTTATAGTTTTTGTTATGAAAAAAACACTGCTTAGTCATTAGCTAACTAAACAATGATCTCTTTTTCTCATTTGTGAAAGTTTTTAAGCTTTGATGTATCTTGACCGGACACAAGGAGAGGCAACAAACTAAAGGTATCATAAAGCAGAACCATCCAGGGACTTATAGATCAAGTCAAGAATTTCAATCAGGAAAATAGCAAGAAGTGGAGGAAAGTGGAAACAGCAAACAGGTAGATAAGTGTGGGTAATGTGAGAAAACATATATTAATTGGGCTGCATTATTCTGGAAAAGCTTCATTGTTTGGAGCTCTGCCAGAAGATAGTTGCAGTAACCTATCCTAGAAAGAATAAGAACCTGAATAAGAAAATGAGAGACATACACATCCAGGGACAGACAGATTCTGAGGATGTTGTAGAGGCGGAAGTAACAACTATTTGACAATGAAGAAAGGAAATCATTCAAGGTTATACCATGGTTCTTGACAATATACTACTGTGGGAGTGTCATTTGTGAAGGACAATTCCTACACTTTTGCATACACAATAATGTCTAATGCAAATACGCAATGCTGGATTTGGAGAGGTAATTTTTAAAATGATGTTCAATGATTTATGGTGAGACAGCAGCAAGGAAGTTTGTAGGGCTGAGCTTAACTTTATTAAAATAAACAAACGAAAGGAAGATCTGGGTATCAGTAGAGAAAAACAAAGTGCTAGGAAATTGATATAGAAAGAGAAAATATTCTTGAGGGATATCAGAGGAGAGCTTCCATGGAGAACGTTCAGTTATGCCTTGAGACACAGCAGGACTGGTCAGATACCAGTGATTCTGTGTTTATGAGATAAACATAGAGTGGTTAATCAGATCTAAAAGCTGATGAAAGGTTAAGATGGACAATGAAACAGGAGAGTAGAGAAGCTTGTAAGAAGTCAAGAGCATTTCTGACTGAAAATAGAACAGACTCTGTAGAATGGCCTCTGTAGAAACCACACCACAGAGGAAAATCACTTGTGCACAGAGTGGAACTGGAAGGAGTTGTACAGAATCATAGATGGAAGGAATAAAGAAATGTGAGGTTTGCAACTTAAGATTTGAAGAATACCTTACAGGGCATTTCTAACTATGAATGTGACTCTGGTGATTACCTCTGAATTAGCTCAAGGGTTGGATATAAAGCTTGGTTTAAAATGTTTGGGTTTAATGTCTTTTGATATTACAAAACAACTATTTGTATAATATTTTACAAAATATACTTAATATATAGGATTTATAGTATGAGCCTTCTGCCCAGAAGAAAAAAGAATAGGCACATCAAAAAATTAATTGCTCTAGTTAGCTTGTCTTTTCATTGTTAACACAAGAGTAAAACCTCATTAAAACACACCACTGTAGTTATGTTCAGAGAAAAACAAATATTAGTCTCATTTACAGTTTTAATTTGATTGTAATTAATAATCTAGTTTTGACTTGCATACAGGCTCATAATTCAGAGTACACTTTTCTTTATCAGGTTCTATATATCTTATTTGGCATCTTGGTATTGAATGACACTGCCACTGTCACCACAGATTCTTTGGTAAATCTTGTTTACACTACAATTCACACCAACCAATAATTCATACAGAACATGAAGGACACACATTTCATACATAGGGTAGGTGGTTTGTTGACATATACTAGTGATGTTGCCAATGATAAATATAATCTCTTATGAGAGCAGGGACTCAAAATTTCCATAGAAAGTATCTTTTTTTCTTATTACAGAAAACCCATGGCCTGACCTCTTAACTTAAACCTGTTATTCTCCCTCCTACTGGTACTGTTTTTCAATAAGTGAAATTAAGGCATAAATTCCTAGAGATGTCGATTTGAACAATTCATGTAATATTATGCTGTAATTTTAATGATACATGAATTCATACAAGATGTTGCAAAAAGAAAAATGTGCAGTAAAGAAAAAAATCAATAACAAAAATCAAATAAAAGATGCAATTAACAGAATGTTCAAAACCAACTGATTAAATTTTATCAATTAGAAATTCAAATATTATAGTGTACAGGTTTATTCTCAGTTTTCCTGACTGTAAGCAACCTATCTAAAGGTCACTGTAATGAAACATAAAAATCCCTACTGAGCTCCACATAACTCTTTTAGTTTATTATGGGGTTTTTATTTTTAAATCTCTTTACTTGGCATTGTAGTCTCTGAATCAGTGAAGTATTTGCCCATTGTGGAAATTCTTTCCTAAAAAGCCCCAAGGTAGTATCTGAGACTTTACGGGCTGAGTAAAAAATCCCATTTAGCTTTAAGCAGATCAGGCAATGCCACTGTATTGGAACGCTGTGTCGATCACCCTGTCACTCACAGCCTGCTATTGAAAGATAAAACTAAATCCCGTCTGTTCATTACCCTAATCCTGTTTTCTACAGCTTCATTTTATTTTCACTTCAGCAGAAGCCAAAAGAAAGGGGCCGTGATGCAGTGTTCCTTGTAAAGCCCCCCTCATCTTTACCACCTAGAATGCACTTGTCATTAGCCCTGAAACGGCAGCTTCTTACAAAAAAAAGTGCGAAACATTTAAGCTGCAGGTAAACCATTGTGTTACAGAAACTAGTCAGAGACGTACAAGATTTAAACCCTAAGCTTTCCAAAAGGAATTTCATGTTTCCTTTGAACTAGAGCAAGCTAATCTTTCTGCAAAAAAAGAATGAGAACTTTTTTTTAATTTTTTTAGGTTTCCTAAATGTTCAAAAAAGCAGATTCTTTTATAATTAGGCTATTTTTGTTTATCTTTGATTACTATATAATAGTATGGCATAATGTATGGCATCACAATGGAAATGCACAGGTTTAATAAACAGTACTTGAAAATTTTAAGAGTAAGAAATAAACTACATTAGCCAAAAGACTGGCATTTTCCCAATAAGGTTAAAAGTATTAATTTAGATTCTAAATGGCATTTGATAAATATATTGCTTTACAGAATGGCCCACTATTTATTATTTTCTAAATTAATTTTGTACAAAATGGCCTTTAACTTGTGTAGATCTCCTTTTACAATTTGTGTGGTTTTAGGTGTTAGAAGGGCTGTCCAAATGCAAAAGCAAAAATAAAGTTGACTCTACCTAACTTTTAGTTTTATTACTGGGCAGCAAACATACATGCTATAAAAACCTGGACACAAACAGATGAACATACACAGGCTTGGTCTGCAATAGAAATAAAATCCTGCAGTACTTCTTTATATTCCCTGCTTTGTGCCCCAATAAATGCAAGTTATCACCAATATACTAATAACCCAATTGTGCTTCACTTACTCAGAATATGGAACCATGTAGAAAGCATTTTAAGATGGAGAATCTTTTATCTGTGGCACCTCTGCATGAGTACCACCTTTTTCAACCCTTGCAAACATATGCAGTTCTTAATATCTGGAAAACATTTGGGATTAAATTGCTTAGAGATCTTTACATAGACAACATCTTTGCATCCTATGAACAATTACATTCCAAATTTAACTTTCCAGCAACACATTTCTTTCACTATCTTCAAATTAGAAACTTTGTTAAACAGAACCTGCCCGATTTTCCTCATCTCGTACCTTCCTTTATGCTGGAAAAAATATTGCTCAATTTCAAGGACTCAAGACAGCATTTCTGCAATATATAAAATTATTTTACAGTCCCTGCCTTTCAAAGATCCAAGAAGACAGTGGGAAAAAGATCTCTCACTCAACGTATCATAGAAGGAGTGGAAGGTAGCAATGCAGAGAATTCACTCAAACTCCATATGCGCAAAGCATACAATTATTCAACTCAAAATTATATATTGAACACATCTATCTCGCTTAAAACTGTCCAAAATGTTTCCAGGGCAAGATCCACCCTGCGAACGCTGCAGTCAAGTGCCACACTCACTGGGTCACATGTTTTGGGCCTGCACCAAATTAACATCATTCTGGACAAAAATTTTGAAGCACCTTTCAGACAGCCTTGGTGTCACAATCCCTCCTAACCCACTAACAGCTGCGTTTGGTGTTCTTCCAGATGGGCATAAAGTGGAGAAGGACAAACTGTGATTGCCTTCACTACACTATTGGCACACAGACTTATTTTGCTAAACTGGAAGAATCCTAACTCTCCTCTTTTAAGTCAGTGGGTAACTGATGATTTATACTATCTGAAATTGGAAAAAATCAAATTCTCAGTCAGAGGATCTGTGCTGAACTTTTTTTAAAACCTGGCAGGATCTAATCAATAATATTTTAGAATAAGCTCTTAAAGCACTGAGGAAGTAGATTCTCTTCCCATTTCTTTTTCTTCTCCATTTATCTTTATCCGCCTATTAAACTCATCAATTTATGTATTTTTACAAGCTTTTAAGTTTTACTCCGTTGGCCATGCTCTCTTTCTCAGGGGTGGGGATTGATTTGTTTTCAATCCTATTTTTTGTAACAATTGATCTATTTGTATGGAATGATTACAATAAAATCAATAAAATTAAAAAAAAAATAAAAATAAAGTTCTTAGTGAAAATAATTTTGTGTGGAAAACTTGCATGTCACTTAAACATTTAAATTCTGCAACATGTATCTCTCCATGAGCTTTAGAAAATCTTTATGAATTGAGCATTAAATTGGAAAAAGGCATTTTACGGATATATTGAAAATGAACTTATAGAATAAGAATAAATAGCTAATTATAAATTACATAGTTTTTTATCATTTGAAATTAATCATTACACCAGTATTCTTTAGTAACATATATTTACCTCTTGGTAGCCTCCATAGTGCTACTTCAGATTTGCAAATTATCCTAGCTATTGTGTATGATGTCACAGCATATGGGACAACAGATGTCTTCGTAAACTTGCTCTGTAAGTTCACATATCACTGCCACAATCTTAAAATATTTACTGTATACTGACATCTTGTCTGGAGAGAGCTACTGTACTTCATCAAGAAAGGGGTGTAGCACTATGTGACTTACTGTGCTTATTTGACATTATCTTTATGCTAAGAACTATGAGCCCATTGTATGTTGGTAAAAGCGCTATATAAATGCAAAGAATTATTTTATTATTATTATTATTATTATTATTATTATCCTCCTACAGGATTACACATAATGGTTCCACTTTTGCCCTCCTCTGTTCTTGTATGACTACCTGTCGGTATCATGAACTTGAGGTTCCTTAGCAAATAGAGTCCCAAAATATATTTCAAAAGGCCCATTAGAGGTTGGGGGGGGGGGGGGGGGCGCGGGGTCAAACCCCAGTTAGTAACAAGAAGGCAAATGCTAAATCTTTATCAATAAAAAGATTTATTTTTACAAAGAGGGCTCTGTGGTACAAGAAAGCTCTGAAGAGCACAAAAGCCAAAAGGAGCTGCAGTGGAGAGACAGGGTGTGGATTGTTTTAATTGTTAACTCCTTTTAATTGTTTTACTAGTTGTGGCACAACCTTTGTTGCGCAACCTGGTGTGGAGGCGTACACATGCCGGTGTGTGTGCCGGTGTTAATTGATGATTGCCAGGTAACAGCTGCACAATAATCAGGAGGCACTGGCTAAGTGCAAAAAGATGCACGAAAGGGAGCAAGATAGAACAGAATAGAAAACCTTTATTGTCATTGTACCATTAAAATGAAATTGTAATGCTACTCTGTAAACGGTGCAAGTACAACAAACAATGACAAACAAATAATATAAAAAGTACACATCCTATAACAAATAAATACCATACATAAATAAATAAGGTGTGGAAATTATTATCCACTAAAATAATTATCATACATACTGGAAAATTAAAAAATAACAGTTCTACGAGTTTTTAAAATTTAAAATTCTGATGGCCCGGGGATAAAAAACCATCTGCAAATCCTTTGGTTCTACTTTTAATGCTCTTAGCCTGAGCACAGTAGTGTGAACAAAGAGTAGCCAGGATGGGAATGATTTTCCTGGGAGTGCAGAGGCATTGGGCACTGGAGATATCTTCCTGGGAGGGCAGAAAGCAGCCAATGATTTTCTCTGATGTGGATATTAAACCCCGTAGTGTTTTCCTGTCTGCTTCTGTAACGCCAGCATACCATGCTGAAATACAGTTGCTAAAACACTCTCAATGGTTGAGTGTTAGAAACATCAACATTAGCTTCCCCTTCATTGCTATTATCCAGATCTGGAAATCTGTTACTGCTTGGACTTTCTGTCCACCGCCAGAGTGTTTGCTGTTCAGGAGAAGTCCTCAGAGATGTGATTTACCAAAAACTTAAATGAGGTGACTCTCTCCACCAGGTCCCTGTTGATGTAGAGTGGGGCTGGCTCAGCTCTGTGCCTCCTGAAGTCAATGACCATCCCTTTAGTTTTGTGGGTGTTGAGTGAGCTTTTGTACCTTATCCCTGTATGCTGACTCATCGTCACTGATTATGAGACATACCATGCAGGGCAGTCTTGACAGCATGTTTGGCCCCTGGGAAAAGTTGTGCGCTGGGGCCCCAGTTTTGATAGCAAAACAGAAACATACATATGCATCAGAAACATTGCGGGCCCCTGTGCTACTGGTAGCACCTGGCCAGTGCCCATTGTGCCCATACATTAAGACAGCTCTGCTACCACGGTGGAGTCATTGGTGACCCTGAACTTATTGCAGAAAGAGGATAGAAAAAGATAAAAAAAAAAAAAAAAATGGAAAGGATGAAATTAACAAAATCCTGACTAATACTTAGTTTATGAAGAACAGGACACAGGGCTGGGTGAGCTCTGAGAGGTGGATGTGTTCCCAACAGCTGATGTGCTGAAATGTGATGCTTGCTAGAGGGAGAGAAAGGCATTGGCAGCTGAAAAAGGGATGGTGTCCTGACACTACAGCATCTGGTAGAGGGCACAAAACCTCAGGAATTGTGGTGACCAATGGAAGTGGCAACTCTAAGTCTGTGGGTACCAGATGAGGTGGCGTTTTGGTGGGTATGTGGTACACTGCATCCATGGGATGCCTGGGGATCTGAAGAGAACAACTAAGAAGAACATTTGTAAATTTACCTTTCTGATTTGGACTTTGACATTTATGGAATCATGCATTTTAATCACCCTGTGGCACACATTTGGGTTTTATGACACAATTTTATGGTTTATTTAATTATTGGATTATATTTTGAAGACATGCCCTGTTTGCATTTTTGGAAAGCTCATGTTTTGAATAAACTATTACTACTTTCAGAATCAGAATTCACTTTATTGGCCAGGTACACTAATGTGTACTAGGAATTTGTCTTGATAGTATTGGTGCAACATACAAGGGAAACACAGAATGCAAAAGATAAACATAAAATATAAAATGATAAAATATGATCTAGTATATAAAGGCATTTCAAAAATTAAACCGATAGTAGGATTAAAATGTCTAGACAGTCTAGTGTGCAGGTATACATAGATACTGAGTAGAAGCATGGACCTGATTAGCAAAAATAACTGCCTGTTGAAAAAAACTGTTTAGGTAACATGTTCTTTTAGTTTTCACTGCACAAAGACATTTGCCAGAGGGAAGTCTTTGGAACTGGAGATGCCCTGGGCGAGTCAAAATATTTTCATAAATAAGTCACTCGCTCGTTTACTTCCTCACCCTGGTCCATCAACGGTTGTGACTATTGACCTACTAGGAAGCAGGCAATGCTAAGGCTGTGGGAACATGGGGCACCAAAGTTGCCTGAAAGGGCAACAATCCCAATAAGAAATCCAACAGGCCAAGTCAAAGAACAGAGCAAAGCATCATAAAAAGGAAGAAAATCAGTAAAAATGAAAATAGTAAAAATACAGGTGAACTCTCCACCCACCTAGCATATTCAACGAACCGGAAGGGACAGTCGCTTTTCCTCAGCCTTTATAGGGCAGAGGCCAGTCTCTTGTGGTGATGGGCAAGTGGTCCTTGTCCACAAAACAAATGCTATATGAAAAAAGATATCTAGACATAAAGAAACTAAATGATTAACAATGTTAACAAAAATAAAAGAAAAAAGTTAAAATAATTAAATAAATAAAATAAAAAGCAGCATTCGAACACCAGGTAGGAACCCTGGCCAAAATATAATAGTTGGGATGACCTACACATTTGTACTATTAAAATTAAATTTTGTAGCAATTCAGTATATTGCTGTTTACTTTTTACAGTATGATTTTTTTTATACAGTACACTATAGTACATAGTAATCCCTCGTTTATCGCGGGAGATAGGTTCCAAGGCCGGCCGCAATAACTGAATTTCCGCGAAGTAGGGACATCATATTTATTTAATTATTTAACGTGTATTTGGACGTTTTTAAACCCTCCCTGTACTGTTTGCAACTCACCCTTTACTCTATTAATAACAGGGACCTACCTAACATTTCCTGGGGCACCTCTTCCACAGTTTCCGAAGGTGTATCCGTAGTAGTAGGAACTGGCTCTTTTTTGTGAGGCTGCAAAAACATTACGATCGGCAGTTGCTGCCGCTGCTTCTTTTTCCGGTCGAAGAGCAGCTTGTAGGCGGTCATGATGTCGTCGACCTTGTTACAAAATTGGACCGATCGAACGGCGTTTAGGCTCAGCACCAGCCTTGGAAGAAGGAGCATGTTTGGGAGCCATTGCAGGGGGTGAAAATTGAAGCGAAGTTCAACACAAAGAAACCACAAAAAAAATCACACACAGTACAGTGTAAAGTAAACCGCTCGGCGAGAAAGCTTGAAGCGAAATTGGCATGACAGAGAGACAAGGGGAGATGCTGTGGGATCTGGGCATCAGTCAAAGCACCAATCACGAGCCCGATTAGAAAGCGGGAAGCTGTGATTTGTCGTCTCCCTCCCATGTACCAATCACAGCCCGTGTTACAACGCACTTAGTCACCAAACTTGTTTTGTTGTTCTTAGACTAGGAAATACTACTACTATATTTAAAAACCCGTGAAGTCGTGAATCCGCGAAAAGTGAACCGCGAAGTAGCAAGGGATTACTGTATTGGAAGATGCACAAAATCATTTTAGAATATCAAATTAAACTAAATCTGGATCTGTTGTCATTATTTTTCATTTTATACAATGTAATTCAGTTTTTGTTTAGTAATGCATGAATCTAAATTATGATTGCTATAAAAGAAACCACCCCTGCATATCATATACATGGAAAGGATTTACACAGTGTCAGGGATGCCAGGGGCGACAACCCGGCCGGGACGCCTTGAGGGACCGGAAGAGGGCGTGCGCCCACCTTGGATCACGTGGGGGGCCACCATCCTGGTTGGGTTGGGGGCCACGGGTTGAGGGCTTGGAAGCCCAACCCTGTAGGGGCCCGTGGTCACCGCCAGGGGGCGCCCCAATGCCTTGGGAACCCTGGACCTCAGCACTTCCGCCACACCAGGAAGTGCTGGGGGTAAGAGAAGCAGGGACACCCAGAGTGCTTCCGGGAGTACAGCTGGCACTTCCGCCACACAGGGGCATGTTGGCGGGTGATTGCCGGGGAGCACCTGGAGCATATCCAGGTGAAGATAAATGAGGCCACCTCCCTTCATTCGAGGCTGGAGTCGGGTAGAAGCAGGACGAAGCAGGAGGAGCGAGAGAGGAGGCGGCCCGAAGAAAGGCAGTGTGCGAGAGAGGCCTGGACCTTGGGGGACTTGGGGTTTGTGTGCACTGAACTTTATTGTATATAGTGTAAATAAACGTGTGGTGGTGCATAACAACATGTCTGCCTGTCTGTGTCCGGGTCCCGTTCACAACAGTTATGTTGAAGAAGTCAGATTCTTTATGAGTGAGATTACAGGAATATAACCAAAAAATAATAAATAAATAAACAAACATTACAGAATGAAAAAACATTGATGAGTGACGTCAAAGTAGAAAGAAATACGTTTTCACTCAAAGAAATGTAGTGAAATAAATTAAACGCAAATGGTATGATAACGAAACAATGTATGTCACCTTTTTTATTCTTTTCTGAACCTACTTTTTAAATAAAGAACTACAGGGAGCTGAGGCGTTTTCAAGAGGCATTGGGTGCAAGGCACAAACAGGCACTAGACAGGTTGTCTGGCACAAAGATTCATATTAATTAATTTTAGAATTTCCAGCGTACACATATATGTATAATATATTGGGGCATTTTTTTACCTGTAGATAGCTGAAGCAGTATTGAAATGCAAAGAATGTGCATAATTTTCCTAATAGATTAAGTTAAGGTTTAGCCATAAGTAAATTCACCGTTCATATTCTTCAGTGTCATAACTTAAAGCTGGGGTATGGGAAGTCAAGAGTCTATCCCTGAAGCAGTAGGAGTGAGACAATTAAACAGCTCTGGACAGGATTCAAGAGAATCTTATTGCATACTGAAGTATCAATCTACAATCACGTATACCAGACCATTTTTGATTCATCTCTCAACTTAATAGTTGTCTTTGGACTGTCATAGGAAAACAGAAACCAGGGAACCCATATAATAAACCACTGTGCTCCCCACAATAAATGCTATGATTTAAAATTAGATGTTAAGAGAAATATTACAAGCACTTTGAACTACATTATATATATAAAATGTGCTAAAGAAATAAATAACAATAAACCAATTTACTAACTTTTGCACAGTACATTAAGATTTTTACATTCATGTGCTAATTAACATACAACATGTCACTCTTTGGCACAATAATTAGTGATTATAACTAACTGATCTCGAGATCTTTCACTCAAATTTCAGTAACTAAAATGTATATATAGTGGTAACTAGACTGATTTTGTAAGCCATTTTGTGAAAAGCACCTGACAAATAAATACATTTTCTGAATTTGCCATCACAGGGTCAGTAGCATTAATAGCAATAAGGAGTCACAAAATACTGCAGCCAGTAAAACAAATAAAATTATCAAACACTATCAAATATTAGTTTTTGCCATTATTGTGTGCGATCTGCGCCACCACCACCACCTGAAAGCACCATGTAGTCCGTTGAGTTGATAGAATGAAGGTGGGTGTCTCAGCTGTAAACGAGATCAACTTAATCAAATACTGCCATGTGAAAGCAAAATTTAAGAGGTTTGATTTAGAAACATTTATGTTAGGTAAATTGCCCAGTGGGGGCTGGGTGGTCTTTTGGCCTTGGAACCCCTGCTGAAACCCAGCCTAACTGGAGTTTTTTTTTGTTTCTTCTGTCCTCCCAGCCGTCTGACCTTACCATGTTTTGTTGTTACTTATTGTTTAATATTATTACCTGACAGTCATTGTTTTCCTTTTCTTGAAAACTTTCTCTTTGTTATCCTGTAAAACACTTTGAGCTACACTGTTGTATGAAAATGTGCTATATAAATTCCTGCTGTACAGGAATACAGTTTTACACAATTTATTGAGGCAATTTTGTTACATAAAAATATTGAACTAAAAAGATTGGACATGAACCTGAAAACTTACTGCTTACTTTAGATTAAGCGATTTTTGCAATGTACAGTATTTATGAGTACTCCTTTTTGAGAATTGTTCTTTATTTTACCTTTCAACATCCCACATTCGTAGGGGAGCTTCATGTCCACAGCATGCAGTGCCAGTCACAAAGGAGCTATAAGACAAAAAAAAAAAAAAGAACACGATTCAAATAGAAGATCTTACGGCAAATTACAAAAAAGAACGCACAAAAATAGGATTACTGAAGGTCAAAATTGTAAGATGTTCAATAGTATAATCATTCAAAGGTTTACTATGTATGTAATTAATAAAGAAACACCCAAACTCTCAAATGATTCAGATGGAAAACAAGACAATTCAAAAAAAGGAAAAGGAAAAGCATTCTACCATACACTTAGGGAAACAATATTCCTGTGATCCCTAGCCAAAAACCACAGTAATAGCAGGTGGCTGGCTTGCTACAGTAACTATCGACTTTCTGTTTTTTTTTTTTTTTTTTTTTAATTGTCTGAGCTTCCCCAAAAAATATCATGTCATCTCATGCTGTTATTCAGCATAAAGGCAATAATTACAAAGTGCTCACGCATTCCTAGTGCATATGCTTGAATGACCCACAACATTAAAAAAAATAACAACAAAGAAAACTGTGCTCTTTAGTAAAGAGCTCAGAGTTATGAAGAAAATTAGAGGACAGTGGTTAATATAGTACAACCGCTGCTAACACATGAAATCTCATACTGTAACAAAATCTCCTAATGTGATGACAGAACTGGCTATTTAGTGTTTAAATTGGTTCACTTAAAGAAAAGCTGAAGTGATATCAGCTTCCATTGAGCCACCTGTAGGGCTGTTCAGTGTTTAAAAAAAAAAAAAAAAAAAAGTCTTACTTTCCAATGGGATCAGGGTTCAAACTCATTTATCACTGGAAAAATTCTGCAGGATGCTTGACTTTGAACTATACACATGTTGCAAAAGGATTCATTTTAATTGCAGACCCCCGTGACCTTGTAGTTAGGATATAGCGGGTTGGATAATGGATGGATGGATGACAGAAATTGTAGGCAAATATTTGAGTTGATGTCAATAAAAATGATTATGAAAAAATTCTTGTTAATTAACTAAGTACACACATTTATTTTAATGAGTTATTACTGTTAGATGTCCATGTTGAAAAAAGTACAAAAAGTACATAAAGTATTGTGACAAAATATTCATGGTGTTACTACTCTGTTTGTTCTACATGCAGATGAAGTGATGAAGTCTCTTATCTTCTTCATTATCATCACTGGTTTATGGCTATTTTCTGGATTTACTCAGGTAAGATAAATGACCCCTAAAGCATTTTCCTCCAATGCCCACGGTCCTGGGAGTCCTTTCAGGTGTAACCCATTTTTTATCACCTGATAACAATGCCATGCACACCTTCTTTGGATTCATCTCCTACTCTACATTTTGGTGCAACTCTTCACATGTCCAAACCACATTAGTCTGATTCTCCTTAGCACAACCCATTATCTCCAATGCCAATTCTTTTTTTCTTAACTCATCACATCTTCCTCTCTCTCCATCCATCTGATCATTCTGATCTTTGTTTATTCCAGCTTTGCTCCATGTTTTACATTAGTTTATTCTCTCCCTAAAAAGCATATTACCTATCATACAGTTTTTATAAACTTTACCCCTTCAATGCCAACAAGGCTTCTTTAAAAGGAAGAATGTGGTGCAGCTGCCATTCATGCCTCAAGCACCCTATCACTAATGTGTCAGTACCTTTATCTGCACTCAAAATGTTACCAATTCTTATGGCACCTTGTTAAATGCCCATCCCAAATCTGCAAATGCATAATGAAGCTTCTTCAACAGATGCTTTCCCTATGTTTGCAAAACAATAAAGATTGCATCAGTTGTTCCCTTCCTAGGTATGTAATGAAAACTACAGTATGTTCCAATTTACAATTGTTCCTAGATTCTCTTCTATACCACCCTCTTAACCACTTTCATTAACCAAAGTCCACCCTTTCCTTTGTATGTTGGAATAAACACAATTCTTTTTCAATCTTCAGTAATCCTTCCGTCACATACAATACTGTCACACTGGTCAACCATTCAACTCCAGGACCTTCATCATTTCCAGCACCACCCATCATGTAAAGCCCTCTGCTTTACATATCCCCTATTTTAAAATTAACTGTTGTTTTAAGTTAGCTCAAATTTCAAACAATCTGATTTGAATAAAGAAAAATGTTTGTATTTTTACATTAGAGATGAGAAGATGAATGGCTTGGGGTTTTTGCACAGACAAATATAGATTGTTAGAATTTATACACAGTGCAATTCACTTTTTTTTTTCTAAAGAGTTAAGGCCTGTCCTGCCAACACCCATTGCTAAGCAGTAACCAACCATCTCAGGACGGGATGCTAGTTCACTTCAAGGAAAACTACATACATGTACACTGAACAGTGATTCGCACTGGAAGACTTTGGACTTTCCAAATAACTTATCATGCTTATTTTTTTTTTAGATGTGGGAAGCACAAGAGCTGAGCAAATATATACATATATATATACATATACATACATACATATATATATACATATATATACATATATATATATACATATATATACATATATATATATATATACACATATACATATACATACAGTGGTGTGAAAAACTATTTGCCCCCTTCCTGATTTCTTATTCTTTTGCATGTTTGTCACACAAAATGTTTCTGATCATCAAACACATTTAACCATTAGTCAAATATAACACAAGTAAATACAAAATGCAGTTTTTAAATGATGGTTTTTATTATTTAGGGAGAAAAAAAACTCCAAACCTACATGGCCCTGTGTGAAAAAGTAATTGTCCCCTGAACCTAATAACTGGTTGGGCCACCCTTAGCAGCAATAACTGCAATCAAGCGTTTGCGATAACTTGCAATGAGTCTTTTACAGCGCTCTGGAGGAATTTTGGCCCACTCATCTTTGCAAAATTGTTGTAATTCAGCTTTATTTGAGGGTTTTCTAGCATGAACCGCCTTTTTAAGGTCATGCCATAGCATCTCAATTAGATTCAGGTCAGGACTTTGACTAGGCCACTCCAAAGTCTTCATTTTGTTTTTCTTCAGCCATTCAGAGGTGGATTTGCTGGTGTGTTTTGGGTCATTGTCCTGTTGCAGCACCCAAGATCGCTTCAGCTTGAGTTGACGAACAGATGGCCGGACATTCTCCTTCAGGATTTTTTGGTAGACAGTAGAATTCATGGTTCCATCTATCACAGCAAGACTTCCAGGTCCTGAAGCAGCAAAACAACCCCAGACCATCACACTACCACCACCATATTTTACTGTTGGTATGATGTTCTTTTTCTGAAATGCTGTGTTCCTTTTATGCCAGATGTAACGGGACATTTGCCTTCCAAAAAGTTCAACTTTTGTCTCATCAGTCCACAAGGTATTTTCCCAAAAGTCTTGGCAATCATTGAGATGTTTCTTAGCAAAATTGAGACGAGCCCTAATGTTCTTTTTGCTTAACAGTGGTTTGCGTCTTGGAAATCTGCCATGCAGGCCGTTTTTGCCCAGTCTCTTTCTTATGGTGGAGTCGTGAACACTGACCTTAATTGAGGCAAGTGAGGCCTGCAGTTCTTTAGACGTTGTCCTGGGGTCTTTTGTGACCTCTCGGATGAGTCGTCTCTGCGCTCTTGGGGTAATTTTGGTCGGCCAGCCACTCCTGGGAAGGTTCACCACTGTTCCATGTTTTTGCCATTTGTGGATAATGGCTCTCACTGTGGTTCGCTGGAGTCCCAAAGCTTTAGAAATGGCTTTATAACCTTTACCAGACTGATAGATCTCAATTACTTCTGTTCTCATTTGTTCCTGAATTTCTTTGGATCTTGGCATGATGTCTAGCTTTTGAGGTGCTTTTGGTCTACTTCTCTGTGTCAGGCAGCTCCTATTTAAGTGATTTCTTGATTGAAACAGGTGTGGCAGTAATCAGGCCTGGGGTGGCTACGGAAATTGAACTCAGGTGTGATACACCACAGTTAGGTTATTTTTTAACAAGGGGGCAATTACTTTTTCACACAGAGCCATGTAGGTTTGGATTTTTTTTCTCCCTAAATAATAAAAACCATCATTTAAAAACTGCATTTTATGTTTACTTGTGTCATATTTGACTAATGGTTACATGTGTTTGATGATCAGAAACATTTTGTGTGACAAACATGCAAACGAATAAGAAATCAGGAAGGGGGCAAATAGTTTTTCACACCACTGTGTATATATATATATATATATATATATATATATATATATATATACACTGTGTGCACAATTATTAGGCAAGTGAGTATTTTGACCATATCATCATTTTTATGCGTATATTCCAACTCCAAGCTGTATTAACTTGAATGCTTATTGGATTTAAGCACGTCAGGTGATGTGTATTTGTGTAATGAGGGAGGGTGTGGCCTAAGGAGATCAACACCCTATATCAAGGTGTGCAGAATTATTAGGCAGCTAGTTTTCCTCGGGCAAAATGGGCCAAAAAAGAGATTTAACTGACTCTGAAAAGTCAAAAATTGTAAAAGTCTTTCAGAGGGATGCAGCACTTTTGGAATTGCTAAGATATTGGTGTGTGATCACAGAACCATCAAACATTTTGTTGCAAATAGTCAACAGGGTCGCAAGAAACGTGTTGAGAACAAAAGACGCAAATTAGCTGCCAAAGATTTGAGAAGAATCAAACGTGAAGCTACCAGGAACCCATTATCCTCCAGTACTTTCATATTCCAGAGCTGCAACCTACCTGGAGTGCCCAGAAGTACAAGGTGTTCAGTGCTCAAAGACATGGCCAAGGTAAGGAGGGCTGAAACCCAACCACCACTGAACAAGAAACATAAGTTGAAACGTCAAAACTGGGCCAAGAAATATCTGAAGACAGATTTTTTTCAAAGGTTTTATGGACCGATGAGATGAGAGTGACTCTTGATGGACCAGATGAATGGACCTGTGGATCAGTAATGGGCACAGAGCTCCACTCCAACGTGGAGGTGGGGTACTGGTATGAGCTGGTATTTTTAAAGATGAGCTAGTTGGACCTTTTTGCATTGAAGATGAACTCAAAATCAACTCCCAAACCTACTGCCAGTTTTTTGAAGACACTTTCTTCGAGAGTGATACAGGAAAAAGACCATGATTTTTATGCAGGCCAATGCTCCATCACTTGCATCGAGGTTCTCCACTGCGTGGCCAGCCAGTAAAGGCCTTAAAGATAAAGGAATAATGACATGGCCCCCCTTCCTCATCTGACCTAAACCCTATCGAGAACTTGTGGGCACTTCTTAAACGCTAGATTTACGGGGGAGAAAAACAATACACCTCTCTGAAGAGTGTCTGGGAGGCTGTAGTCACTGCTCCACAAAAAGCTGATCGTCAACAGATCAAGAAACTGACAGACTCCATGAATGGAAAGGCTTATGACTGTTATTGGAAAGAAGGGTGGCTATATTGGTCATTGATTGATTGATTTATTTTTTTTGAAATGTCAGAGATGTTTATTTGTAAATTTTGAGGTGTTTGTTTATTATTCTCACTATAACAGATGAAAATAAACAAGTGAGATGGGAAAATTTTCATTTTTCCTTTAGTTGCATAATAAATCTGCACACTAATAGTTGCCTAATAATTGTGCGCACATATGTATTCCCCTGATGATGTTCACATTCACATTTCCTTTGTGAAACATTCAGGTTTCAGGTTTATTAACATTTTGGATTGACTGATAGCACTGTGTTTGTTCCATATTAAAATTAATCCTCAAAAATACAACTTGCCTAATAATTGTGCACACAGTGTATATATATATATATATATATATACACACACACAAACAATATATAAATAAAATGAAGCATGCAAACTCACTCAGGACAGTGGCCTCAGATACGAGTTCAAACTGGAATAAATCCTAACTAAACTAATTCATTTTAATGTAATACTAAAGAGACATGTACTTTGCTTTTTACTGTCAGTTTTCCTTATTCATAATGCTACTGAAACTGAAATTTTAGGTTACAATATGTGTAAAGTTTAGAAGGCAGTAAGGATGTAGTATAAAATATTGTCTATTCAAACACACTAATAATGAAATATCTAAATTATATTAGACAAAGCACACCATTCTCACAAATAACTATAAAATCACTGTTTCTCAGTTTATAATGCAAGAAAACAATGACACTGCAAACAAATGTACACAGGCATAGCTTGAAGTTATGTTAAGATATTTAGCATTAAACTTTCACCAACGCATTTTGGACACATTCTTCATGTAGGAACTGTAACAATTTTTTAATGACTTTTGAAATCACAGTAGTTTCAAAGCAAGGAAGACTGAAAGGTTTCATGGTTCACAGGGATATTCTGAGTGATATGCCAATGTCTCAATTAAGGTACCCATCATGTTTAAACCCCTAACTATCCACTGAGACAATTTAGCATTTTTGTGTTTTAAGATTACTTGTCTTTGATACAAACAGTACAACAGGCTAGAATTTGAAACTGCACATGACAATGTATAGGAAAAAAGTGTATATGTATTTATGTATACAAGCATTAGTGTAGGGATCTCTAAAGTAATATCTTCTGGAGTACTTTTAAAAGGCAGAGTGTTTGCAGCAGGGTAAGAATTTTCAATATCATAAAATACAAAAAAAACTGCAATTGAATTAAGAAGCAAATGTAAAAAAAAAAATACCCAAATCACTTTTTAATACCTTGTTTAGAAAAACATTCTGCAGGGTCTAGAAAGTTGTTTTATTGGCACTGGTTGAGATAACATAGCAAGGCTTCCTATATCATGTACATAGCATTCTGCAAGTTCAAATTTACATAACACCAGCCTGCTTAACTGACACTACCTTGGTATCTTCTGGCATAAGACCTTACCTACAGATAATATACTAATACAAGTCTAACTACTAACTTTTCCAATTATATTGACTAGGCTGAACTTGAAATGTGTTGTTTTTTAGTGGAGTAGTATGGTATTTGCTTCTCATTTCTCTGCAAGTTATATTAGTTCACACATGTCTCAAAATCATTATTATTTTTCAGCCAATGCAGCTGCAATTTTCATTTCATTTAAATTTTCATTTGGAGCAAACAGTACAGCCACCCTTTAATGAAGCATCTTGTTTAGCCACACTGCCATGAATAATATGTGCAAAGCCAGCATTACAGATTAAATAAAGGCTATCTAGGAACAGTCTTATATACTTAGATTCAGATTTCCTTATATGCACAAATGGTATTAGGGGCCAAAAGCCTTACCATATAATAATGAGAACATTTATGGTTTAACTCAATTAAAATTGACTTAGTGTAAGTAAATAAAAGAAAAATCAATGTTTACTTGAGACATAAGTGGCAACTAAACAAAGAATGGAGTGCAAGATACAATAAACTCGGAATGGGTTTTGTATCTGTATCACTATAATATATGCTGAAAGTAAACAAGCAAGCAAAACGTTAAAAAAAAATCTACCAACTACATCTCAACAATACTACTACTGTAGCATTTTGAAACTGCTCTCATCTACCAAGACTTATACCACAATGGAGGTAAAATAAGCAGCTAAAGGTGTTGAAATTTAGCATTTGATCCTGTATAAATATCCAGTAGGGATCACCAAAGGATCTTCAGGGGTGGACATTGGTATCATTGATTTCTACAACTGCAACTTAAGCAGGTAAGTTGGTGACTCAGGGTCATTTTGTTTACAGCCATATTGGAAGGGGTAATCTGTCATAGCCATGAATGTACTTGGTACAAGGGTAGCCACAAAAAGTGCTAAATATACCATCTATTCAATCCAAAAATGTGTTTGTTGGAAGGTGTGGAACGGGCCCAGGACACAGACAGGCAGACATGGTATTATGCATCACCACATGTTTATTTACAGTTCCTAATATTTACAAGTCAATAAGTGCAACACAAACCCCCAAGATACTCCCCCAAAGTCCAGGCCTCTCACACTCAGCCTCGTCTCTTCAGGCCGCCTCCACTCTATGTCCACCTAGCTCAGTCCTTCTCCTCACCCGACTCTAGCCTTGAATGAAGGGAGGCAGCCCCTTTTACAGCCACCTGGATGTGCTCCAGGTGTCTTCCAGTAACCTTCCGCCGACACGCCCCTGTGGGGCGGAAGCACTGGCTGTGTACCCGGAAGCACTCCGGGTGTCCCTGATCCTGTTCCCCACCAGCACTTCTGGGTGTGGCGGAAGTGCTGAGGTCCATGGCTCTCTAGGCATTGGGGCGCCCCCTGGCAGCGACCACGGGCCCCTACAGGGTTGAGCTTCCAAGCTCTCTATCTGTGGTCCCCAAAGCAACTAGGGCGATTGCCCCCTCGTGGTCTGGAGGAGGCGCAAGCCCTCCTCCACTTCTTCTGGGCGTCCCGGCTAGATAGCAGCCCCAGCCACTCGCCAAAGAGGATTCTCCTATCTTTGACAAAATGGCAGTTGCTTACAATTAAATCTCATGCACACACCCACATTCATTCATACATAGCTAATTCATATTTGTCAATCAAGAAGCTTTGGACATAAACAGAAAAACCAAACTGTGTTCCAAATTCTGTGGGGTGATAATCATACTGACCCCAAACTTTTTACAATTGATTATTAAACTGTTGTGCTTCTTGCATTATATCAGCAACTGTATGTTAATTTGGGCTGCCTGAAATTTGTAAAGGCCCTAAAAGCAAACAGACAAAACCAATTCCTGCTCTCAAAAGCTGAATGTCTATATAACAAGATGGAGCACAAATAAATAAATACATACATACACTCTACGTGCATAAGAAAATGAGGTAAATGTTTGTACCTTCATAATCTTAATGGTTGGTGCCAGTTGCAAGGTGTGCATGTGCAACTGTGTTCTGATGTACCACTTTACAATAAGTGACCAATATCATTTCAGCTTAAAGTAAAGGGACCAGCATTTTTCAATGCCAGTCTTAACTAATGCTGGTCCCCTTGTAGGCAGAAGTTCAGCGTAGAAGTGGCCATAGTGCAGTTTCTATATTTAACTGTATTCAGAGAAGAAAAAGTGCTCATTTTATTACTGTTAGTTTTCACTTAAGTAATCTATCTTATGAAATTAATTAAATTATTTTTGCTTACTAAATACATTGGAATATTTGATTCTTTTTGAATAAAATGTGGAACTTCAACTACATTTGTTAAGCAATAATTATATTTACACAATAAATTACACAGCAGTTTTAGGTGTTACTGAAGTAAGAGCCTGCTGCCTTACTATTTTATAAGAAGACAATATACTGTACCTTGTATCTGGTCAGATGGTCAGTATTTGTACTTCGTAGTTCATATCTTAACTTGAATGGAATGTTGTGGGAAGAATTTTTGTGCCAATTTAGTTTTGGTATCTCATCTAACTGAATGAGTGCATTTTATTCAATTGAACATTTTCAACATGTACAAGTTGTTGCACAGTGACTACTGATCAAATTGTTAAATTAATTAAATCATTGTCAGTAAACAGCTGTTGCACAATGATTACTGAACAGCCCTTGTGATTTTACTTAAAATCAAATATAAGTAGAGTAAAATGGTTAGATAAATAAAATCATTGACAGTAAACAACAAGGAAATTAATTTGCCAAACTAGTTGGAATTATAATTATGATATGTACTGATGTCAAAGATACTTAAACTGTACAAACACTTCATGTAAAGAATTATTATTACTTTAGAAGTCTGCAAAAAATGAAACATTCTAAAAACTACTACTTAGCACACTTCTAGTTTTAATTACAATATACCTAAAATACAGTTTATGAGGAATGAAGAACTTAATTAAAATACACACACACTCATCCTCACTTACCTTATTTTCTTTAATTTGTGAAATGATTCCCACAGAAACCCAAGAGTCTGGGGGAAATTGTGTAATCCATTCAAATTATACCTCAGACTGGAACTGAACTGGGGTATAAGAACATTTGACTTGTAGTCCTTCTCTCTGTGCCATAGTTTTGTCACTTTAACATAAAAATTTCAGGTTTACTCTACATGATCTATAAGTCACTATGTGACATATTCTAGTTAGAAAGGGACAGACTTTGAGTTGTGGACATTGCCCAATAAGAGGCAACATAGCAAATATGAGGTCTGCATGATTCTAAAGACATGCTGTTCATCCATGTGATTCATGTGATTTTCATTATCTGAGGGAAAAATATCTTTGCACCAAGGCAAGTAGGAAAAAGAAGTTCACAAAACACACACCATCCAACCAAGGAGGACCTAAATCTCCACTGACAATTTTCTACTGTCTGGACCAAAATTATTTTAAACACAAAAACTAGTTGTAGTTTGAATGTTACAAATTCTACAAATTTTAAATTTTCTTCAGATGTTTTTGGTGAGGCTGATCTTCTAGGAGATACAAAATCCTCTCATTTCTGTCTTTGGTAAGTAATATATTATTTCTTCATAGCTTATGAGACCTCAATTAGGTAGAAGCCCTTCATCTGAAGTGTTACCAAAAGAATGTTTTCTTTTTTGGTTCCCTTGTAAAGCTGCATTTCCGAAGATGGGGCAATGAAAGAAGTGACTAATGACCAGTAAAGGAAAATTACAAAGGCAGCAAATTTATAAGCCTCTGTGAACAAAATCATTCAAGCAGACAAACAGCTTACTCAAAACTTTTTTCTTTTCTCTTAGCCTCCTTTTTTTCTTTTTTAAACACATGTTCCTTTAAGAAAAGCATTCGGCATTTCTTTGATTTAAGTGACAGGTTCGAATTAGCAGCTAGGTATGTCGATTACGAAGGGGAGGAAAAAAAATTGGGTGGGGGAGATACAGTTGCTTTAATCTCTTGTCCGATTGTGGATTTGACCTCCCTGTGGTAGGGATTAACGCTTCCCCACCGGCTTCTCTGCAAACCTCTAGTCAGCTTCAGGCATGCAATGCAGAAATCACAACCCCTCCCTACATTGTATGGCAAGGAACAGAGTTAAACTCACTCTTACACATTCGGCACCTGAACATTTTACTGCTCTCAACCACTGTAAATACTCAACCCCCCCCCCCCCCATTTCTTCTTATATTTGACCACTCATGTAAGAAATTATTTTTCTCACTTAAGCATGATCGGCCGTTACTCCACCAAGAAAACTGGAAATCATAACAGACGCACAAAATATGCATATACAGGTCTACAATACTCCATTTCATTCTTCTAAGATACACAAACCTATTTACACTGCCTGCATCGATACCTGAGGCACAAAAAGAATTTAATCGTTCTTTTTGAATGCACAAATATCCATACTTCTATGAGATATCGACAGATCACAAATTTATTTATCCATTTTCAATAATTGCTTTTATCTCGTTTCAGTTGTAATTGGTCAGAGCATCTCATGGAAATAATCTAACTATCAGGGAAGATGTATAATCCTTTAATAATGCTCCTTCGTGGAAGAGTGCTTCAAATGTGATACTGTTTTTCTGATGTGTGTCACTTATGAAGGAAGATTTTAATGCCTCTTAATCTCTCAAGGACAAAATATTCTTAGCCAAAGTTGAACTCTTAACTGGCAAATGTCTCATGCCTGCTATGAGCAATCCTTAGGAAAACAAATCATAAACTCTGATGAAGGATTACAAAAGACTCTCTTTATACTATTCTAGCCATGCACCTGTAATACAATAACTTATAAATATTTGATATCTCTTTCCTTACGTGTACTTTCAGAACCTTTCACCTGCATACGCATGTGCTATGTGCGTTCCACTCTCTTCACCAGCCCTGTCTTTCTTGAGCCTGCTTCTCAGACTATGCCATTATTTTCAACGCGCCGTTCCCACTTCCTGTCCGGTTTTATACTTGTCTTTAAAGGTGACTGTTAGCATACACTTTTACTCCTCCTTGTGCATCTCATATTCACACTTCTTCTTTTGTTGCATCACTAAAAGCCAAACTGACCAATCAGGTTGCTCTGAGAGACTAGACACACACACCTTAGTGCTGGAACATTGTGGGAAGAATTTTGCGCCAATTTAGTGTAGTGTACATCGATAGATAGAACATCTAGATGCTAGAAAAACAACCTCTTATTAAAATATTCTAGGCTGTACTCAAGATACATACCACTTGAATGCTGCATGACTGATGCACATGAAAAACTGTTAAACCAATTCTGTTTTAACATACATCAACAAATATATAGCAGGTATATAGTTAAATCCCATTATAGCAAATACTGAAGTAAGAAAATTTTCAGAATAAAGGATGCATTTTGTGGACCAACATTCATAAAACATCATGTTTAATGGATTTTGTTTTAAAAAAATGTAAAGTTCAGTATAACAAACATTTTTTTCAACCAAAAATGGCCACAGAAGATAATAATGTGATGCAAAAAATACTTAATGCCACACCTACACTTTTTGTAAAGTCTCAGGGACCCTACATCAGGCTCTCTCTTTCTTGTTAGATTAAAAGAAAGTGACAGTCTGTTGTGAAATGTTCAGTCTCGGGTAGTCTCGGTGTGGCTCAGCAAGAGTGTAGGTGAAACATCACACAGGTATAGCTGAATTCTGAATCAGTGCTCCACATTTTCATTCTGTATTCATACCTGTATTTTTATTTACAAAAAATCTAACACCTCATTAGATCTAATGTCAAATAAAATATTTTCTGCAGTTTAAGAATGCTGTATTTTTTATATAGGTATTGTCAAGCTTGGGTCACAGAGATGCATGAAGGTGAGTCCCGGTTTCCAAGGAAAATACAGTGTGGAAGCCGGCCCGGACACGTTAATATCACCCAACACACGTTTATTTACACAGTCCATTATTTACAAGGTGCAGCAACAACCCCCAAAAGTCCCCAAAGTCCTGGCCACAACAATGCCTTCCTTCTTCAGGCCACCTCTTTGCCTCCTCCTAAGACCTTGTCTCCTTCTCCTCCTGACTCCAGCCATCATATGGAGGGAGGCGGCCCCTTTTATAGCCACCCAGATGTGCTTCAGATGTCCTCCAGTAACCTTCCGCCGACATGCCCGTGGGGAGGAAGCACCGGCTGTGTACCCGGAAGCACTCCGGGTGTGGCGGAAGTGCTGAGGTCCAGGGCTCTCTAGACACAGGGGCACCCCCTGGTGGTGATCACAGGCCCCTACAGGGTAGAGCTTCAAAGCTCTGTACCCGTGGCCCCCAAAGAAACCAGGGTGGTTGCCCCCACGTGGTCTGAGGTGAGCGTAAGCCCTCTTCCGGTCTCCCTGGGCGTCCCGGCCAGGTCGCCACCCCAGCCATCTCCGACAACAGGTACTGTAGAGAGAAGGCAGGTACAGTCTCGAGACATAGAAAATCATCCTGCTTTAGCTCCCATCTTCAGATTCAAAGAACGCCAATGACTTGGAATCACTGCTGTGGTAGACCAGGAGAGTTTGAAGATGAGCAGGTCACAGCCTGGAATTAAACGTACTAAACATTGTGTGACAAGCAGGTTGTGATGTAAGCCTGATCCTGAAGAGGACAACCAACTACTTTGCCCTTGGTTTACCGTTTACCAGACGCAGCAGAGCAGCTAAACATCTGTCCATGCGCTGCAACATTTAGCAATGCTGTAACGCCGTCAAAATACTATACATACAGTATTTTCCCCAAATTCGTCATAACAAAATTTCTGTTATGACAAAATATTTTATCGTCTCATGAATTTCGTTACAATGGGATACTAGCTATATTCCCAAAATGTACTATAGCTCTTAAGGTAGAGTTACAGCAGATTCCAAAGTCATTGGTAATGGATGGTCACATAACAGGTATCTGTCATAACACTCAGCAGGTAGCCACTTTGCCAGCTTAGGGACTTTTATCGCATTTTAAAACAACTGTAATTGCCATACAATTCAGAAAAAAATCTTTCTGTGAATAATACTAAAGCAAGCAGCATAGTTTAAACAAAATTTTCAAGCAAATTAAAAATAAAGCTTGTTGCAGTGTCTCAGTTAATATATAAAACAGTTTGGCTATGAGTTCAGGGCTTGAATCTACTGAGACACACACACAAAGTACAAACATGGCCTGAAATTTTGGAAGCCTTTCACTTTTTTTTAAAGGCACTCATAATTTTTCCTAACTAAGTTGAAATGTATTTGCTATTCTTTATTTCACATTTAAAAGAACAGAAACTTTGCTTTTGATTTATCAGCCAACAAATTATTTTAAATAATAAAACATATTAAAACGGTATGGATAAAAAAAAAAAAAAAATCAATGCCTCTATCTTAATATTTTGTAGCACAGCCATTGGAGACAATAAATCCAATCAAGTGCTTTATTATGCATGAATTAAAAGTTTTACACTTCTCCACTAGTTATTTGGCCTGCTTCTCTCAAGCAAATTGACCCAGTTGTCTCAGGTTTGATTGGTGCCTTTCCACAGATCTTTAATTGGATTTAGAGCAGGATTCATAACAGGTCATGTCAGACTGGTCCACTGTTTGCTTCTTATCCATTCTAAGGTGCTTTTTGAAGCATATTTCAGGTCAATATCCTGCTGGAAGACCCATGAACTGTGCAACATTCTGACAAGGAAATGTATGTTTCTTTCAAAAATGTCCCGATTGACTTCTCATTTCACTGTGCATTGCACAGATTCAAGGCATTTGGCAACATCACTGAGCAAAAACAAAAACACTGAGCATCCTCAAAACTTCACAGTAATAACAGTGGTATTTTCTTTTAAAAGTTCTGTTGTTTGTATTTGTGAACACAGAGCTGGCTTGTATTTGCCCAAAAGTTCAATAATTTGGTATCTTCTGTCCAAAGTACATTCTCCCAGAAGGACTGTGTCTTGTCAACATCCCTTCTGGCAAACCTCAGTCAAGTGTTTTTGTATTTCTCTCTTTGAAGTAGATTCTTCTTGGATCAACTACCATGGAGTTAATTTTCACCTACACAATGAAGGATGGTGTGTCTTGAAACTGTTACACCATGAGCTTGAAGGTCAGTTTGAATTTGTTTTGAAGAAGCAATTTTCCTTTCACCAAGCCCAGGGATGGTAGCGACAGTATCATTACTCTTAAACATCTTGATAATTTTAGCATTAGTAGCCACAAGAATATCAATCTATTTGTAGCTTAACATTGACCAAGCTTGGCAATTACTGTCTTTCATCGCTACTTGTACAAGTATCAGCTTTTTCCTTCTCTTTTTCATGTTCAGTGTGTTATGCACAGTGACATAAAACAGCAGAGTGAAAACATTTGTCAATTTAAACTGAATGAGTGATTGTAAGACTGAAGACAGTTGTGATGCCAATTATAAGAGATCAGTGTGCTTGAAGTATTGCTCCAAATATTTTTTATAATTTCTAACAAATTTCAGTAATTTGGTCCAGGCCACTTTGGAATGAAGTTGTATAATATGTATAGATTTTTGTTTTTTTTTCCACCGCAAAAGTAAGAAATGCATATACAGATGACAGAAACATTTTGATAGGCAGCACTTTTCAGGAAGAATTGCACATTATTTGAATAAAATGCAATAGTACCAATATTCCCTGTCACGTCATTTTTGAAGCTTTTAAGTAATTAAATATTTGACAATATTTCTGGACAAAATAATACATTTTCACAAGATGAACATTTTAAAGGGGGACCAAAAGCTATTCTACCAGTATCAGAGGCAAGGCAGGAACCAGCTCTGGAAACTGTATCATTTCAATGCAGGATCTGCTCACACCAGACAAAATGTTAATTTGTCCATTTCCACTGTATAAATTTTCATGGAAAGTGTGAAGCTGAACAATTTGAATAATATCTGTAGCATCAATGAAGCACAAATGTACCTAAGGAATGAGACAGACAGAAAAATAGAATATGCAGAAAGGGACTGTGATGTTGAAAGAAAAAAAAAACAAGGAGATTGCTAGCCTAGGCTGAGGGGATGTGTACATTTTTCCATTCAACAGTGACTCAGATTGGCAGAGACAACCATGGCAGCTGTCATCCTGGTTAGCAGTGATCCCATCAAGCATATTCAGCTCTGCCGGCCTGTGCTGGCATTTTAATTACTGTTGGGTAAACTAATTTCTCCAATGAAGGCAATGTGCCCTAATAAAATATGCAGTCTCCCTCACCTTTGACCCACTGTGACACAAGATACAAAAGGGGCATAGGCAGTCTTTTTCTTTTGAGTCCTTATTACTCTCTATTACTTCAATTACTTATCCTTCACTGCCCTTACTTGCAAAAGAAAAAAAAAGAAACAACAGGAAAAAAATTGTGCAATTAAATCAATTTTTTTGATGTAGCAAGTCTGATGCAGCTTTTAAAGCAGTGATATTATAGCAACAAAGGTCAAAGCCTCTCTTGCCACCTATGGGCAATACCATCAACCCTCCCCACCCCCGACCTGCCAAAGGGCCGCTCACTTTGGAGATCATTAGAACATGTAGGGGCTCACTGCCAATATGGCTGTTTGGGTAACCTAATCAGTTGACATCATTATTTGAGGTACTGTGTAGCATGAAATTAGTGTCAGGGTCACACAAACTTTAATTCATCTCCTGCTGAGAAAGGAGCTGCAACAGTAACAACATTGTTAGGCTAAACCAACACAGATTCCAACACATAACAGATTCTTACTCTTTCCCAAGAGCTTTTTTTGTCTAGTTCCAATCGAATAAAAACATTTTCCTCATGGTTGACTTTTTTGAACTACTAATATGAATTTGTATTTTTAATTTTTGGTAAACATTTGCATCTTGCCTTTTTTTTTCTTTGAGGGGCATCATTATTTTTGAAGGTAAACTGCTTTGTGCAATCAATTTATAATAAAAATCTCATGGTCTTCAAAAGCTAAATTGCAACCACTATCTCCAGGATGTCTAAACATAAGAAAAATAACAGTTGTGATTGTCTCATATAATTGGCCTTAGTACAGTATAATTGCAATTGTCTACATCAGGGATTCAGCAACACAGCAATAATAATAATATTCACCTACACACATTTCCACGCCTAATGTCTAATATTTATTTTAGGAAACTTCTCATACTCTAAGTGCTGAACTCAAAACTGTAACTTTAAAAGTGAAAAATACAGCTCTAGCATTAAAACAGTAATAGTGACACATAGCTTTTATTGGCAGATTAACCATTGCCTGAAACTAACTAAATGTTTTTGGCATGAAAAGCAAAAGAGCGATTCTCTACTTTTTAAGATTTTTTTTTTTCTCAGTAAAGTGTCCAAGACAGTAATAGATGATTCAAGTGCACAATTAAGAATCTACACAGGCAAAATAATATGCATGAAGGTGTTAAATAAATCGTATGTTTTAAAAGCCAGAACAAGAATTAAGTAGCAGACATATGACTGGACTTAATGTGTAAAAATCTGTAATCCATTGGACTAGGCTGCCACATGCAGTGCTTGCAACTAAAAATGATATGATGCATATAGCCATGTACACAAAAAAATCCTCACGAGTCTCTGTTATGTTTTGTTGGGTGGTGATTATGGGTAATACCAGTCCACATTTTCATTTAGGTTGCTTCATCACTGCTTGGAGAAAGCTGTTTAAATGAGACTGTTCCTGTCTACAAGCATGCCCCTGTCAAAGTGGTGCCCAAAAATTAAGCTTGTATTACACACTTCTGCACAAGAGACTGCTCAGGGTATAAATATACTGACAAGAACCCATGAAAAAGCAAAATCTTGCCTCATCCATCATCCACACATCTTTACTTTTCTGTACTTTTCTTTTTGTTTACTTTTCAGTATTTGTATTTTCCAAGATACCAGAAAATATCTCTGTGTAACAAGAGATCATTTCAAAATGGAAAAATATAGCCCAGATCACAACAAGTGAAGACACGAGTCAGTGAAGAAAAATTATTCAAATGCAGAGCAAAACATATAATCTCTAGACAGAAGACAAGCCAGCAAGGAATCAGAGTGTGATTAAAAAGTACTAAGATGACGATGCCACCAGTTAAATTTCCATGCCACCCTTATTATATTGCTGTTATCAGGGATTCATGTATCTTGTGTTCTATTTGCAGCAGTGTTTGAAGCATACCTATACAACAAACAGTTCATAGCCAAAATTAATGATGATAGCTAGTTCCCCCCTAAATCTTAACATCTTGTTATCTTATACAGTAAAGCACTTTCAGCTACATTGTTGTATGCAAATGTGCTACAGTGCATCCGGAAAGTATTCACAGCGCATCACTTTTTCCACATTTTGTTATGTTACAGCCTTATTCCAAAATGGATTAAATTCATTTTTTCCTCAGAATTCTACACATAACACCCCATAATGACAACGTGAAAAAAGTTTACTTGAGATTTTTGCAAATTTATTAAAAATAGAAAAAACTGAGAAAGCACATATACATAAGTATTCACAGCCTTTGCCATGAAGCTCAAAATTGAAAAATTGAGCTCAGGTGCATCCTGTTTCCCCTGTTCATCCTTGAGATGTTTCTGCAGCTTAATTGGAGTCCACCTGTGGTAAATTCAGTTGATTGGACATGTTTTGGAAAGGCACACACCTGTCTGTATAAGGTCCCACAGTTGACAGTTCATGTCAGAGCACAAACCAAGCATGAAGCCAAAGGAATTGTCTGTAGACCTCCGAGACAGGATTGTCTCGAGGCACAAATCTGGGGAATGTTACAGAAATATTTCTGCTGCTTTGACGGTCCCAATGAACACAGTGGCCTCCATCATCCGTAAGTGGAAGAAGTTCGAAACCACCAGGACTCTTCCTAGAGCTGGCCGGCCATCTAAACTGAGCGATTGGGAGAGAAGGGCCTTAGTCAGGGAGGTGACCAAGAACCCGATGGTCACTCTGTCAGAGCTCCAGAGGTCCTCTGTGGAGAGAGGAGAACCTTCCAGAAGGACAACCATCTCTGCAGCAATCCACCAATCAGGCCTATATGGTAGAGTATGGTAGGAAGCCACTCCTAACTAAAAGGCACATGGCTGCCCGCCTGGAGTTTGCCAAAAGGCACCTGAAGGACTCTCAGACCATGAGAAGCAAAATTCTCTGGTCTGATGAGACAAAGATTGAACTCTTTGGTGTGAATGCCAGGCGTCACGTTTGGAGGAAACCAAGCACCGCTAATCACCAGGCCAATACCATCCCTAACAGTGAAGCATGATGGTGGCAGCATCATGCTATGGGGATGTTTTTCAGTGGCAGGAACCGGAAGACCAGTCAGGATAAAGGGAAAGATGACTGCAGCAATGTACAGAGACATCCTGGATGAAAACCTGCTCCAGAGCGCTCTTGACCTCAGACTGGGGTGACGGTTCATCTTTCAGTAGGACAACGACCCTAAGCACACAGCCAAGATATCAAAGGAGTGGCTTCAGGACAACTCTGTGAATGTCCTTGAGTGGCCCAGCCAGAGCCCAGACTTGAATCCGATTGAACATCTCTGGAGAGATCTTAAAATGGCTGCGCACCGACGCTTCCCATCCAACCTGATGGAGCTTGAGAGGTGCTGCAAAGAGGAATGGGCGAAACTGGCCAAGGATAGGTGTGCCAAGCTTGTGGCATCATATTCAAAAAGACTTGAGGCTGTAATTGCTGCCATAGGTGCATCGACAAAGTATTTAGCAAAGGCTGTGAATACTTATGTACATGTGATTTCTCAGTTTTTTTACTTTTAATAAATTTGCAAAAACCTCAAGTAAACTTTTTCATGTTGTCATTATGGGGTGTTGTGTGTAGAATTCTGAGGAGAAAAATGAATTTAATCAATTTTGGAATAAGGCTGTAACATAACAAAATGTGGAAAAAGTGATGCACTGTGAATACTTTCCGGATGCACTGTATATAAATAAACAATGTTTTTGTTGCTGTTAACTCATCCAAAGCTAATGATCAAGAAGCAACAAAAAACAAATTGTGGCAAATAATGAGGTTGAAGATAAAAAAAAGCCTTCAGGATATATTTATTGAAAAAGACACTAAGTATCTTTTGGTGTCAAGTCAACATGCTTATAAGTGTCAGGACAAAAAAATGCAATACCATAAAGTTCCTCTAAAGTCAGGTACTGAGGATTCCAGAAACTGTTGAGATGTCCCTATTATGTTTAAGATTATTTTGAAATAAATATACAGCTGTCTTTACAGAAAATTTGACTGTGTGTTATGCTGTGTTACTACAAACATAGTCAGTCTGGGAGGCTGGCAAGAAGAAAATGTCTGGTGAAGAAAAGCCACAGGATGCTGCACAACAAAGAGCAAAGATTTTTGTGTAATATAGAATTTTCTGATCTAAACATAAAAGTCATAAAGGCAAAATAAAAGAAACATAGCTAATTATTCCGATAACATGATCTTTACAGCAAAGCATGGATATACTTCATGTGGGCTTTACAGCAGTGAAAATCAAAGGGATGATGGCTGCTGCCAATTACAAGTAAATCCCAGACACAAATCTGTTACTGGGTGGAAGATTTGTCTTTCAGTAGGACAATGATCCTAGGCACAAAGAAAAAGAAAAAGAAAAAGTGAAAGTCCTTAAGTGGTCTTGTCAAAGTCTACAGATGAACAGAAATTACTTTAACCTAAAGACAATTTACAGCCAACCTAAAACAGCTTGGTCCATAACTGCAAAAAGAAAAATGCACTGTGTAAAGTTTGTGGGTAACAATCTAAAATCTAATGTTATTGTTTCTACCAATGATTAACAGAAAAGCTGCTGTGGAGTCTTGTGCAAATGATTAAATGATACACTATGTTTGTCTTTTTACGAATATATATATGTACATGTAGCTTTTCATACTTTGTGTAAAATACATATGTATATATGGTATACATGGCACAACAGTACTAAATGCTGATGCTTCAAAGCTCCAGAGATCTGGCCCAGTCACAGTATGTTTTATTGGATACTTTGGTTTATTCTGACATCAAAAAGATAAGCATCATTGGTTAAATAAAAAAAAAAAGAGTCCAGACTGGCCATGTATAAGTGTATGCGTAAATTACACTCTGTGACTATATGTCAACCTAACAATTTGTAAGCAAAGACACCAGGATAGGCTCCAGCATCCTGAAACCTGATAAGAATGTTGAGAAGATGGATGGACATTGTCTGTAAAAATATATCATGTACATTACGATTACATCTTGCCAGAAGAAGGGGCCCAAGTTGACTTGAAAGCTTGCATATTGTAATCTTTTAAGTTAGCCAATAAAAGGTGTCATTATACTTGACTTCTTACTACCTTATTGGGGTGTAATTTTAATATTTAGTCAGAAGGACAATAATGTAGAGTGAGTCTGCAAGCTTTTTAAAATTTGTTCTCTTAAGTTCAGCATAATGATTGAAAAAAAAAGACAAACTGTCACAGATTTGCCATAACAACAAGGTACAGGTATGGCAAAAGTGAGGTTCCAGAGGGAAGTAATTCATATATTGCATCCCTAAGGAAATGATAAATTAATCACTATAGATCAGCCACCAGTAAGAAAAGGAAACACAAGCTACTTCAAGGTTTTCACTGAACACTGCTTAGCAAGAACTTCCATCAAAGTACACTGCCCTGAAGCCTTCTAGTAACTGTCCCATTCCAGCATTCCCACTTTCATTCCTATGCCTGCTGTGTTGACTTTAGTTTCAAGAATCGCAAACAACAATAGTCTGATCCTTTTTCCTTTCAAACAGGGTGGCTCCCACGGCATGCTAGAAAAACTAACAGGTAATAGTGTGAAAAGAAAAGAGGGGGCGGGAAGGATTTACTGAAGCCACCAGGTGAGACAAAGTTAAAAAGTCCCCAATTAGCCAATGAGAGCGGCTTACTGTAACCAAATTAGGCTGCTAGTCTCCCTCCCACTGGCACAATATTGGCCTTTCACAAAAAAGAGCTTCTGGGACAAGCTGCTTATTAAAAATGGTTTTATTCTAACTGGGGGTTGGATTGGTGTTTTAAAGAGAGCACAAGTTTCTCTGAATAGAAATAATTATCTCCAGTGGCTCAATGTGTGGCCTAAAAAACCTGAGGGCTAAAGGATGGGAGGGGAGGGCCTGGGAGGGGAAAATGAGCAGAAAGGAAAAAAGAAAGCAAAGATCAGCACCTGGGCTGCCTAGACATTAACAGCTCAATACAGCCTGCATAGTCTGCCAAAATATTTCTCTGTATAGCACAAAGCAATAGAAATTTTCTGCCTGTCTCCCACCTAGTTTAAAGATAAGGGCCTAAGTATAACCTCCAAAAGTGCTTGCGTGCCTTTTTGATGCTATCTCATTTTTAGAAATTCTTTAAACTGGACCAGAGAAAACTTTAACCACAAAACTTCAGAGAGCTCCAGTACTGGGGTAGGGGCAAAAAAAAACAAAAAAAACTGGTAGCCTGTGGCAAATAAGCCCTGTGTGAAACACCGAGTTTAATATTCTGTCCTTTGGAATGTTGTGAATGAACTGGTTACAAGGCCAACACGGAGTGACATGCTGGCTCTAAGCCCCTAAAGGAACTTCATGTGCACAGTTGGTGGCTGATTTATAATAATGTTCCTCAGCTTTTCACAAAAGACATTGTGGAATGTCTGACAACTTGCATACTCAGATACACAATTAATTACTGTTTAATTATATGCAGTACCCTTCCATTCAAAATGTGCGTGATTCATAATACCATAATACAGTATATAAAACTCCATGCTGAATAAAGAAAGAAAAATACAGCATCCCTGTATTTTATAGCCATATATATATATATATATATGAGAAATGCAAATGGGAACATACCAGTATAAAGTAACATTCAAAACTATGAACTGAAAAAATATTTATAAAGTTGTAAATTGTATTAAATCTATTTTTAATGTAATGTAAACAGCTGGGTCTTGAACTGCAAGAAATGAGGACGCTAGTTCAGTCTCCAACACTGACTGACACGCTGTGGGTCCCTGGGCCAGTTGCTAACATCCCACTGCAATATGCTTTGTACAGCGTTTACTATCAAAAAAATTAAACGAAGGGGGAAAGAAATAGTGCTGCTTAGTTATTGAGGTAAAGCATAATCTTACCATTTCAAACATTCATTTCAAGTTCCAAATGTACAAATGTGTATTAAAGTTTTTGTATTAACAGTTCATAAAACATTCAAAACTTTTGCATCGTCTTTCAAATTGTGTTTGGGTAGTGTGTTGCGTCCTCTCAGAGTCGAGGACAGGAAGGGAAGACAAATCTTTGAAAAGCATCAGCTTTTGAAAGAACTAGAAACTCTGCTTGAGTAGGATGGCAATATGCCTTTTGGGAATTCTTCCATAGCTGTAATGTGGTGCTTAGCTAGTCCTACACCATTACATATACTGTATATATCTTTATATCTGTTTCGTCAGGAACCACCTGTGATTATGATTACGGTTTAATTAGGTTAATCTTTTGTTAGCTAGTGTTTTGGAAAACCGTGTAGATCTCATAGTTTATTCAAGATTGCTGTTCTTATTACCAAACATTAGAATATAGTATACGCATTATGATTTTACAGTTTATTTGGATAAAGAATCTATTATGGCTACTATGATTTCTTTGCCTAGTGATTTTCATCAAGTTGATTGCTTAATCTAGATTAATCTAAACGTATAATTCCTGCATCTTGCTGTTCAATGGTTATTTCATTTTGTGTCTATTACTGATGGCCCACGTTAATGTGGGAATATACTGTAATAAACTGATGAATAGCTAAAGCAGGTTTTATTGAAATATGGCAGGAATGGGAAAGTTTCTTTGTATGGCACCCAGTAATTCCAAGTTTTTATATACTTACATACTCAACTTTTTATATAAACTCTGTTACTTTACATCAAATTCAAGGCAACTAGTAAATTCATCTTTTGATAACCCTATTTTCTTTTTTTACTTGCTTTGCAATTTTATACTAGCAGTGTAAAAATATATACTTATACAATTCTTTACATAATTTTGATTGCTTTTTTATGGTTTTTTACTATCTTCACAAATGTTATAGGCAGTCCTGTTGCTTAGTGTAGTTGGATATACCAATGTTTAGACTGACGTTGATAAATACTGAAGCATCTGATATTGTATGTCACCTGTTAGTAAGCTTATGAAGTAAAAAATTGCTTTACAAAATTATTGTCAAAATCCATCCATCCATCCATTATCCAACCCGCTATATCCTAACTACAGGGTCACGGAGGTCTGCTGGAGCCCATCCCTGCCAACACAGGGCACAAGGCAGGAAACAAACACCGGGCAGGGCGCCAGCCCACCGCAGTATTGATGATAAAGGTTATTTTAATTTTAATACTTTTCAGGAAGAATGGTTCAATATTTGAATAAAATGCAAGGGTGCCCATATTTTTAGCTACACTAGTATCCCATCAATTATTGTTTCTAAATTCTAACAAAGATGCCTCAAGAAAAGATAAAGTAACTATACAACTACTTTATACTTTTAAATTAATGAAAAATGACATCCTGTCTGTATGATTCATAATCATATTCACTGGTTAAATAAAACTGAGATGCTGTCAAAAAACTTAAACATGCAATGAAATTTAGTTAACTTCATAGGTCCTTTTGCTCTTATCTAATATATTCAGCAGCAACAGCTGGAAAAACATTTCATGACACTGAAGCACCAGGAAATGTGATTTTTTTTCTCAACAAGTCCATTAATGTTTTTAATATATTAAACATACAAATACATGTTGATAACCACTTATAATTCTAACCAGACATCAGAGAAGGGGGAATGTAAATTTGTCCTTGGGGTTAAATGTCAGTCCCAAAATTCCTGTCTCAGTCTGGTCATCTGTTCTGCATCTTCATTTTTTCCTATGTATAAAGTGGTCTTGTTTAGAATAATCACTTGATAATTGCTGACTCTTCATTATCTTTTTATCATGAGTTTTATCACTGAACAAAAACTAAATATTTAAATAAAAACAAGTTTGTTTCCAAAGTTTCTTATCCTGCCAATAAACCTTAGGGTCAATCCATCATTTCCCAGGTCGCCTTGACTCAGAGGAAATAGGCTTTCCTCTCTTCATTAACAGCCTGTGTCTAGAGGGCCTGAAAAAGTCTGATCTCATTTAGAAAGCCATGCCTAAGACCTTCTTAGAGCAGTAGAGGTCAGGAATAGCAAGCTGAGTTCTAGCATGAGAAAGACATCCAGAGAATAGAGATGGAAAAGAGAGAAAAGTGCAGGACGACCAGGTTACATTTATGTAAACAAGTAATAGTTGGGAGTGATGGGAAGTTAGTGAAAAGCTCTTGCACTCAGTTCCAGACGAATACACCAAAGATGATTAGCAGTATGCATTAACTTTTGAACATGGACGAATAGCTAAGCCCTCATTAGAGCCACCTTTTCATTATTGTTATATTTAAAGTTTTTTTTTTGTTCTATTTCATCAATGTACAAAAATTGACATTTTAAACACAATATTTTTTACAGTATAAGCAGTATAAAATATTCACACTTCAATAAAAGGCATGTTTCCATTGTAATGTTGCCTTGCAACAAGAAGGCTGTGGTTCAAGTCCTGGTATTACTCCTTACATAGAGTGTGTCTATGTGGCTTTCTTCCGGGTGCTCCGGTCTCTTTCCACAGTCCAAAGACATGCAACAACAGGAACTAAATTTGTATGTGTGGGTGTGTTCATCCTGTGATGTAGTGGTGCTTTTGTCCAGGGGTTATTTCAAATAATCGACCAAAGTAGAAACAGATATTAAGTTGAAAAAGTAATCAAATATATAAATGCTCAATCCAGATTATTTTTAAATGTAGGCTCAATATTTATGTTGACCTAGTAACAATGGTTGAGAAACTGAAGCAGTATGTTTAAGTCTAAAAATGACTGAACACCATTGTAAAGCCATAAATAAAACCATAAGAACAAAATGAAATTATCTGCTAAACAGTTTTATGTACAACCTTAATAATGTAATAATTATAATACATTATTAATTAATAATGTATTATAAGTGGACACTGTGGTAATATACACAATGGCAATTTATTATGTACACACTCTACCTTCACACAAATTTTATATTGAAAAATGTCATACATCACATGATAGTGGTGTGTGGTATAAATACAACAGACCAACGTTTCTAGCATCAGTCAGTGTCCAATTAGTGTTGGAATGGGCAAAACAAGTGACCTTTGAGACTTTGAAGGTGGCACGATAACTGGTGCAAATCGTGCCAGTTTTGTTCAACTTCCTAACGGTTTTTGCCACGTGCTTTTCTTACAGAAACAAAAGCTTCAACTGTTTTAGGGGATTACTAAGAATAGTATAAAAAGCAAAAATTGCCAATGATTGCTGATCTTGTGGATAAAAACAGATCGTGGATCAGAGGGGGTAAAGGAAAATAGGGAAAATCATACAAGCAAAAAGACAGACCACAACCAGGCAAGTCAAATGTGAATTTAGCACTGATGCTCAGAACATTGTCACAGAACACGCAATTTATTGGACTTTGACCTGAAAGAGCTAAAAGAGCTGAAGACCATGCTGAGTACCAATGTAAGTGAATAAAATGAACGCCTGTCTCCGTTGGACATAGAAATACGACACTAGAACCATTAAGCAGTAGAAAAAAATGCATAGCAAAATAGTTTAGTTTGCATAGTTTGGTAAAATATTTTTGGTGTCAATAGAATTGTGTCATACCCACTGAATATTTTAAAGGTGTTTTATCATTTTATACCTACAGTTTATCCACACTTGGATGGACACTTCCAGTATGATAATGCACCATGTCACAAGGCATGTATTATCTCAATAGCCTGCGCAGTCTCCAGATCTTAATCGTATCAAGTATGTCTGGGATGTGAAGGAAAGGGCTGTTTGCAGCAACACTGCGCAGCTGTTCATATTTGTAGAAACTGTACAACACCTTCATTTGCTCATGTAAAATATCCCTAAAGATCTTTTAGTGGCTACCTGAGGCCCCTTCTTCAGGCAAGATTAGGGGCCTAAGTTGCCTCGAAAGCTTGAATATTGTAATATTTTCTGTTAGCCAATAAAAGATGTAATTTTGCTCGACTTCTCACTATATCCATTAAGGCTAACATGGTACAACAGCTAACATACAGAGGAAATGCCCACAGATACAGACACAATTTGCAAACTCCACAGACAAGTAAGTAAAAAAATATAGGAAGCAATTTTGCTATGCATCGGGGTCAATTCAGCTTAAAGAGAGACATCATAACACAGGATATAAGTATTTCTAAATAGAGAAAGGCACAAGTTTAGCTGCTGTGATCATCTTTTCAGCTTTAACTAACTAGAAACAAATCGTGAAGGAGTTACACACCCTTAGCATTTTACAGATTATTTTCACTTCTATTTTCTGCTTACCTGTGCTTCTTTGCTTAGATTTAATACTTCATACGTTAAAGATTTTAGCATGTCTTAGGATTGGGGTGTCTTCGACTGTTTTGTCCACTTGATGATTAGGATTTGTGTGCCTCTGCCTATTTCTGATCAAGATTTCTCCAACTGTCTGGTGTACTGGATTCATATTACATTGTGCCTCTGTCAGTTATTGCTTCTCAATACACACATACAGTTAAATCCTCGTGATCACTCAATACCTAAAGCTAACCTGATGGTATGTGGTGGATGCCCAAGGCAGAAAACCTAGCAAATTGCCTGATTGTTGACATGACAGTTGATAGTGTCGTTTTTCATCATTAATTGGGTTCAGTGATGGATTCCTGGTTTAAAATACTCTGACATTGTAAAACTGTAAATACCTGAAAGTTTTTAATAGAATTTTGGTTTAGGATGCCAGTGTCTACTTCATCTTATAATAAAAGCAAAGAAATGTATTTACCAATTATCTAGTGCTAAAGATAGCAGAATCAATACAGTATTACTATGTCTTGAGCCTCAACAAGAACATGTTAGAAACAATTTTTTTTTTATAGAAGATTAACAATAGAGTTCTAGCTGGTGAGCACCATGGAAAAGAGTACTTTGGAATACTGTTTCAGTGAACTGCAGTTATACAAAATTACAGCAGCTCACAATTGACCCGACTAGTGAATTGTTTAAATAACTGCCAAGCAGGAAAATTCAATTATGCCTAGAAAAGGTCCCTCAAAATCTCTGTAAACTACAAGGGGACTTGTAGGAAAAGCCACTGAGCAGCCATTGAACAGTTCAAAGGAGCTACACAGATAAGCAGCTGAGACTAGAGTAAAGGGGCAGCAATCAACTACATCAATATTTCTGCATTACACTAGCCTGTATGGGAAGTATGGACTGCAGGGGTTCTGTCATCTCTGAATCCTAATAATAACCAGAGGAACAAAAGAAAAGAGTTTTATTAACAAAGCCGGTGAACAATCAAAGCAAATATCTAATAAACTAAAAATAAAATGAAAAAAATAATGAAAACCTAAGCCTTCTTATTTACCCCTTTCTTACTTTCCTCTAGCCTCTTTTTTCTATCAAGCCAAATTAGCAATGGGTTCTTCCCAACTCCAAGCCCAGACCTGGAGGACATTAATGAGGGTAACAAATCTATTGTTACTTGTCCCACATTCACAAAAAAGCCACTTCTCAAAAGTGCAAAACACTTGTGAAAGCATGCCTGGAGTTTGCCAAAAAGTGCAAAACTGATACATTTGCAATGTCAGAAAATGTTTTGTGCTGGGATAAGGCACAGATAAAGCTTTTGTTTCAAAATATATCCATAGTGCAAATTTAATACTGCCTGTACCTCAAAATGTCATACCTACATTTAAATATGGTGGTGGTAGAATTATGTTGTGGGCTGATTTTAATCAGCACGAAAGGGCCTTCTAACTAAAACAGAAACAAGTATGGATGGTGAAAAATATACACAAATACTACAAGAGAACCAAATTTCAGTAAATAAAACATTGAAGGAAGCTTGAGCAAAGGTTCTGCTTTTAGCAGGTTAATGATCCTAAGTAATCCTGGGGTGACTCAAGGACAAAAAGGCAAATATCCCAGATAGGCCCAGTCAAAGAACTATCTCAGTTTGACAAAGTGTCTGCAGCACTATTTGCAAACTGCAGTTCATAGGTATCGTTCAGCTAGCCTGAACAACCCAGAGAAAATCTGCCAGAAAAAATAGACCAAAGTCAGAACAGTATGCAAAGCTGCTAAACACATATCTATCAAAAGACTTAACACTGTCAATGCCACATAAACAATAAAGTGGATGGACTGAGTAATTATGCAAACAACAGATTACTGTTTTTTTCCTTCTAATATAAAATTATGTCGCATTATAAAAATGAGTACAAAGAGAACATCATTTCAGTACAGGATTTGTTATACAGTAAAATTAGAGAATTGGTCAAATGTCTGAATAGATTTGCAAACACCATATATTTTTCAGATTTATTGTTTCCTCTTTTTTTTAAAAAAAAAAAAAACACTTAATTTGTTTGTCTTCAATGGAGCATTTTATCAGACTGACTGAAAAGTAATGATATAAATCAGATGAACCTCGGGAATCCACTATATGCTAAAAGAAGCAAGGAAGCAAATATGGATTACAAAGACAGTCCGCAAACCCTTGAACCTGGTAGGGGATGTTAATTTGTCTCGGTTGACCCTCACTTTTGTTGTTGGGATGTATCTGGTTTGTAGAACTGCTTTCATCTCAGCTGCCAAACATACTTGAATTGAAAAGGTTATGATGTGTTTGTAACCAACCTTGACTAGACAATCCTGGTCCATAGAAGCCTCTCTGCACTTAGTGCCCCCCTCCCTATAAATGACTCCAAAGTTCACAGACCTTTTGGCTCTACATTGTAGCCACAGTGTATGAGGTCAGAGAGACATTCCAAAAACAGCTTTTTGCTTGTCCATGCGGAACGGCCTCTTGGAGATGTTTTAAAAACACAATTGTGACATATAAAAGGCCTATAACAAAAAAATCATTGTCTGCCTGTGATTACTGGTTGTAATGGGTATGCCCTGATCTTTGCCACCTTTACACTGAGAAACTAAAGAGTATCCAAGTCTTGCAGCAACTAGTTGAGTTATATGTGTCGTATACCGTAACTAGTAGGGATAAAATGAATACTGTAAAATAATTTATTTTAATCACAGGGAAGTACAAAATTGTTATAAAGAAAAAATAAGTATTAGAGAATAGCATAATAAAATTATTAGGACCCTAATAAGGTCTATGATGTATAAAATGCACAGTGGAGGTAACTCAATACATCATGTGATTATGCAAACATCTCATTCAATTTTCACCTAATTCATTTAGTAGTGTTTTTTTTTTTTTGTTTCTTTTAAATTTTCTGCCAGATTGAAACTAAGTATATATTGTTTATCACATCTTGACATCAGGACAGTACTATGAAGCAGTAGTTGGAGCTGCCTCCTGACCTGGATTCTGACTCAATTCATGGCTGTGTGAATTTAGTGCTTCTGTGGTGTCATGGTGTTGAGTGTTTTTATTAAAGGTGATTGCAATGTACTGACATCTTGTGTGGAGTTGATTCTCATCTTCAGGTTATTTGCTGCCCAAACAGTGTTAGGTTCCTTCCCCTAAAAAAAAGCCGATTTTTAGAACATGGTTGGATGAGAGGCATATATGTTTTGACTTTAAAATGACTTACTTTAAAAGTTGTTTTAACTGACAACAGAGCATTTTATGATATTGCTGAATTCAATCAGCACCTACCTAAAAAGTTGCTATATCTTTACTTATTCTTGCAATTTGGAAATTCTTAAATTTGCAAAAATATCTGCTAGGTCTGAATTGTACCTGAGATCACAGAAATTCACTTTCTCAATCTAGCTGACCGAGATTATGAGTTAGCTAAAAGACAATTTACTTGTGCTGGGTGGACAACATTGTAAAAGACAGGTACTAATTATTACTTCCTTACTCATGCAAACATCTGTGCATAAGGAAAAACACTTCTTTATAGCAACATTTCAGAAAGAACAGTAATCTCAGCAAGATAATACTCCTTTTATATTTCTAAGACAACCAAAAAATAAATGGATTCAAATTAAGTACATTATTCAGCTTGTGATAATAAAATTGCTTAAGAAAAAAAAACCTGCCGTCCAAGTGGTGAAACAGCAACAAACATGTCTACAACTGGATTAATTTTTACACTGCACTTCTCTATGGTCAGAATTAAATCATAATTCATTTAGTGATCATATTAAGTGAAACTGTTTTTTATTTGTCTTACATCTGATATACTGCCATGATCGCTTTTCATAGACAGTTAGCAGTGCTTGACAAAGCTCACTATAACACAGAAAAAAACTGAGAAAGAGCCAGAAGAGAAAGTGTGCAGAGGCAGCACAAAGCGGTGGGAGACAAGACAGTAAAGTGTCAAGCTGCATTGTATAATAATGTAATTAAAAAAGAACTAAGAACCATAGGTTCTTTATTTTCAAACATGATCACACACAGAATATACTAGAAGAAAGTAATGATGGTTTGATGTTTCAAAATAATAATAATAAATATAGCCATCATCGTCATCGTTCAAGTGCAGTGAGCATAGCTTGTCAATTCCTATTTACCGTATATACTGTTTCTGGATGAATAAACGAGAGATCTTACTTCTATTTTTAGCCAAACTGAAGATACCCTACTCAAAATAACATCAATATATTTTAAATAAGCAACTGTAACAAAAGGAACATAAAGACAGTTTGTTATTAGATGAAAAGTAAATAAATTGCCTGCCATCCTATTTACAGAAAGTTTCTTTGTATGTAAAGCAAAAGTACAGTATAGCATAATGTGCATATATGATTTCTTCCTCCTTTTGATTCACTGGAAAACGGTAAATATGAATCCTTAACAATGCATATTTTTACCTACTTGTAATCATCTTTTTTCAGTACAGGTTACCCTCTACTTATGTACTCTTTCTTTGGCTTACTAAACCAACATTACTTAAACAGTCGATTTTAGAAAGAAAGCTGAATTGGTCTTATATGATGAACTAGCTGTCCCCCACGGTTCCTCCCGCGTAGTAGTGAAACATCCATCCATCCATTTTCCAAACCGCTGAATCCGAACACAGGGTCACGGGGGTCTGCTGGAGCCAATCCCAGCCAACACAGGGCACAAGACAGGAACCAATCCCGGGCAGGGTGCCAACACACACAAACACACCCACACACCAAGCACACACTAGGGCCAATTTAGAATCGCCAATCCACCTAACCTGCATGTCTTTGGATTGTGGGAGGAAACCGGAGCGACCGGAGGAAACCCATGCAAACTCCACGCAGGGAGGACCCGGGAAGCGAACCCCGGTCTCCTAACTGCGAGACAGCAGCGCTACCCACTGCGCCACCGTGCCGCCCTAGTGAAACATTACAAACTTTAAAAATCAATAAACAAAAATTCAGTAGTTCTATAGGTTGTTAGCTAAGTCGAGGTACATGCCCTGAGGTTGGCACATGAGTGAGGAGGGTCCCACCCAGCTGTGTCTTTCTCAGATTCACGTGAATAAATTGGTACCACAAGCGAACTATGAAACTTAGCGCAATAAGAGAAGTCACAAAATCAACCGGAACGTTAAAGCAAATTCTAGAAAAAAAACTGTTAACTGTAAATCTGTTAAGTATTTCTCTCGTGAATAACGGACAGACATACAGACAGACAGATGTTGGATTTTATATATTGAGAAATTAGTGAAACAAGAACATTCCCCTTACCAGCAGGCTCCTGCTTAGTATCTAATTCTGCTTTGACAAGCACTGGCTAAATATGCATAAGAAAAACAGCAACAGAAAATGGATGGATAAGTAGATTAATCACACTTTTTGCGTGTATAATAACATTCGCAATTTACAGGAAAAGAGGTACATTTAAAAAAAATATCTAGTCATTCAGCATGGGTTACTAGCAGATAATGGACAAGATATCAAAGCAAATTTAGTTTTACAGCACTCAATTCAGGTGTTCCAACAGAGTACAAGTGCTTCTGATTATAGCTGACTAATATTTGGGCAGACTGAACTATTGGTCCAAGTAATGAACTGTAAAACAGAAGATTGCAGGATCAATCCCCGAAACTGACACACTATTTAAATCAAGTAACACGGAAGTAAAACAAATATAACACAATCTTTGAGACGAATAGCTGATAGATATACCATTCTTTAGGGATAGCTTTAATAAGGAAAAAAATCAAACTTGCAGGCAAGTTTGACATGGGGTCTAAATCAACATAAGGTTTTAACATATATAAAATAAATATGATCTGGAAAAATTCCATCTATTTTCTGGCACCCACACATTGACAATGGGCCAATACAGAGTCACTACAAAAATGAATCTGCATATGTTCAAGATGTGTTGGAAAACCAGAGGATTTGGCAAAAACCCATGTGGAGAAGGGGAGAACAAGCAAGGTCAGCATCGACAGTGATGGGGCCAGGATCAAAATCGAGCCTTCTAAAGCTAAAACTAGAGAAATATTATGTGAAAATAAATAATTAACATAATAATTGTTTATTATATTACATTTTAATACTTTACAGAATAAGGAAAATGTACCATTAAACACAATTTGATTGTAATACTGCATTTTAATATTTTCTCAAATATTCATGAAATTCTGGCAAATGTATTTAATTCTGCCAACATTTTGAAAATAATTTAATTGTTTAAAAATCTTTAAAACATAAGTGCATTGGTAAATTTAGAATTTGTACAATCAACATACATATATAACTAAGTACGTACAATTAGAACAGGCAAGAAAGGAACAGAAGATGGTAACAATTCAGGTCACTCAGAAAGAATTGAACTTAAAAAACTGTTATTAATGAAATTTCATACTGAGTTCCAAAATGAAAAAAAAAAAAAAATTCTAAATTATACAGTACAAAATTGATTCTGGTCCACAATACCTTTTTTTCTACAGTTTGGCGCCGCCGTGAGTGGCAGCCTTTCCAGCAGCTCCATGTACGACTATATATTTCTACCTTTTTCTCTATGTCACTGATCATTCCTACCACTTTCTTTTATTCTTTTATGTGGACTTGTTTCCTGGACACTTTTTACAACTTGGAAATGGATTTTTACATGCCGAGACTCATCTATTCAGGTAGTCAACTTCAAGCACTGAGAAGGCCCATGCCGGTGTGGTTCCCCATTTACCTGACGAGGTGAGAAGGCAGTACCGTGGCAGCAGAGCCGGCGCTAAGTTAAAGGCTAAGCAGCTTGCGAGGAAGTGGCGATACAAGCCTTTGATGCCTTCTGTGATCCTGGGAAATGTGAACTCACTACCAAATAAGATCGACGAACTGGCTGCACTTGTGAAAAATGTCAGGACCTATAGAGAATGCAGTTTGTTGTGTTACGTGGCTAACAACTAGCATCCCAGATGCTAACATGGAGCTACCTGGGTTTAGCACAGTTAGAGCGGACAGAAAAGCAAATACCTGCGGGAAGCAGAATAGAGGAGGACTCGCTCTCTATGTTAATACAAGGTGGTGCAACCCTGGACATGTAAACGTCAAAATCTCCACTTGGTGCAGGGACATCGAATTGTTGGCTGTAAGTCTGCATCACTATTACTTGCCCAGAGAGTTTGGACACGTTATTGTTGTAACTGTTTACATCCCCCCCTTAAACCCACCTCGCCCGTTGGGCAGACGTGGAGATAGCAGGTATATCATCCACGCCTCTGTAGCTGAACTACAAACACAGCACCCCGCGGCACTTATACTTTAAGACTTTAACTATGTGACACTGGACAAAACATTACCAGCAGTCTCCCAGTATGTGGATTGTAACACCTGGGGAAATAGGACTATTAACCTACTGTATGCAAACGTTAAGGACACATACAGCACCACCCCGCTGCCTAAACTTGGGAAAGCAGATCATAACCTGGTTCTGCTTCAGCCTCACTACAAACCAAGAGTGAGGGAACTACCTACAACCACACGCTCATTCAGGAAGTGGTCCCCTAAGGCAGAGCAGGCTCTGGGAGACTGCTTTGGAACTATGGACTGAGATATCCTGCAGGGGTCACATAATGAGAACACTGAAAAGGTTGTTGACTGCACTACTGACTACATCAACTTCTGTATGGACATTGTAATTCAAGTAAGAACAGTACGCTGCTATGCTAACAAGAAAACATGGATTACAAGTGACATCAAGGGCCTTTTGAACCAGAAAAAAGGGCTTCTAAAGGTGGTGATCAGCATAAGCTCAAGCGCATGCAGAAGGAATTCCGAGTCCATCTCAGGGCGGCGAAGGAGCAGTACAGGAGAAAGCTGGAGCAGAATTTGCAGAATAACAGCATGAAGGAAGTGTGGGATGGGATGAAGATCATCACTGGCTGCAACTCGAAACAGGATGCCACCATCAAGAGAGACGTGGAGAAAGCAAATCTGATGAACAACTTCTTTAACAGGTTTGACCACCCTAACCCACTCTCACCTCAGAGTACTGCACCCTCCACCCACCCTTCTGCTGATACCAGCATAGGAGACAGTTTCCCCCCACCCACAATTACAGCAGCCCAGGTACGCAGACAGCTGAGGAGACTTCGTGCCAGCAAAACAGCGGGTCCAGACGGAGTATCACCACGACTACTGAAGGCCTGTGTGTTGGAGCTGGGGACTCCTCTATAGCATATCTTCAACCTGAGCCTGGAACAAAGGAGAGTCCCGAGGCTTTGGAAAACATCTTGCAATACCTCAGTCCTAAATGTATTATGTCCTGATGAGCTGAATGACTTCAGGCCTGTCGCCCTGACGTCATATGTGATGAAGACCATGGAGCGGCTGCTGCTTCACCACCTGAGGCCACAGGTCCGCCACGCCCTCGACTCTCTGCAGTTCGCATACCAGGAGAAGGTGGGAGCGGAGGATGCCATCATCTACATGCTACACCAATACCTTCCCCCACTTGGACAGAGGCAGTGGTGCAGTAACAATTATGTTTCTGGACTCCTCTAGCGCCTTCAACACCATCCAACCTCTGCTCCTCAGGGCCAAGCTGACAGAGATGGGAGTATATTTATACCTGGTGGCATGGATTGTGGACTACCTTACAGACAGACCTCAGTATGTGTGTCTCGGGAACTGCAGGTCTGACATGGTGGTCAGCAGCACAGGAGCGCCACAGATTACTGTACTTTCACCGGTCCTATATACATCGTGGGCTGCATCAGGAGTGGGCAGGAGGAGGAGTATAGGAACCTAATCAAGGACTTTGTTAAATGGTGCAACTCAAACCACCTACAACTGAACACCAGCAAAACCAAGGAGCTGGTGGTGGATTTTAGGAGGCCCATGCCCCTCATGGACCCCGTTATCATCAGAGGTGACTGTGTGCAGAGGGTGCAGACCTATAAATACCTGGGAGTGCAGGTGGATGATAAATTGGACTGGAGTGCCAATACTGATGCTCTGTGCAAAAAAGGACAGAGCAGACTATACTTTCTTAGAAGGCTGGTGTCCTTCAACATCTGCAATAAGATGCTGCAGATGTTCTATCAAACAGTTGTGGCGAGCGCCCTTTTGTACATGGTGGTGTGCTGGGGAGGTGGCATAAAGAAGACGGAAGCCTCACACCTGGACAAACTGGTGAAGAAGGCAGGCTCTATTGTAGGCACGGAGCTGGACAGCTTGACATCTGTGGCAGAGTGACGGGGGCTGAGCAGGCTCTGTCAATCATGGAGAATCCACTGCATCCACTGAACAGTATCGTCTCCAGACAGAGGAGCAGCTTCAGCAACAGACTGCTGTCACTGTCCTGCTCCACTGACAGATTGAGGAGATTGTTCCTCTCTTACACTATGAAACTCTTAAATTCCACCTCAAACGTTAACATTATACAAAGTCACTGTCTGTTATACCTGCATTTTTATCACTCTTTTTTTTTTTTTTAATCAGTATGCTGCTGCTGGAGTATGTGAATTTCCCCTTGGGGATTAATAAAGTATCTATCTGTTAAATGTCATTAAGAACTTTAAATTATATATGTTTAGGGCTACCAACCGTCCTCATTTTCCTGGATATGTCCTAATTTTAAATGAGCTATGGACTGTCCGGGAGGACTTGATAAAATTTTGAAAATGTCCATTATTTTGGGTCCTAAAATTTGAAAATCTCCATACCCTTATCATTGGTAAAAATTTAAAGATATACACCAATCAGAATTTGCCTAAGTAGTGCGCACACTTTTTTCCCCAAAATCTTCACTTCCACTCTGGTAGCAAAGAACGCAGATATTGACAAGAATAGTCTATATCTGTCCAACTTGGTTTTTTCACTTCATCGTTTGAGTTCAGCTTTATCTTCTTGGCGAGTAGACAGTTATAAATGTTGTTCCTTTCTTTAATTATTTGTAATCCTAATTCACCGTAATTAAGTGAATTTATTCAAAATTGAAATTACAGTTTCATGTTTTCTATGTGAGATCTTACTTTTTATTCTACTTTAAGAAACTTGGTTAAACAAGAAATTTCATACATCCAGGTATAGTCAGTCATATTTAAGTGCGAGTAAGTACTGCTTTGTAATATTTTAATGGAAAATATTATGTTGTTCCAAAATTGGTTTATAATAGTAAATGAATGAGTCAACTATTAAAGTTTCAGTTACCGGTAATTAAAAAACACACATTTATTCTGTCATATAAATGCAATATCGTAATTTGTCAGTTGATCAAGTGAAAAGGCACTTCTTCAATTAATTTAATAATATTTTTATAATTCTTTCATTTACATAAATTCCAGAATACTCATTATACTGAAAAGAAAGTACAAGTTTGCAAGTTCACAGACCACTTGAACAACAAATATCCTTATTTTCGGAATTATGATGGACAAATATATTTTTGTTTACAATTTTAAACAAAATGATTAAGTTATTACAATAAAATGTGAGCATTATGCTCAGATTACCATCAAGAATAAAATAAGTTTACACAATATAATCACAATTTAAGTGTAAAGCACCAGCAAGATGCAAACCTACCTTCTTTTGGACTCAAGTATATAAAGACTAATAATACCTGACATGGATGATCAGGATATCTCCATAAGGTATGACTGAGCAAAAAAAAAAAAAAAAAAAAAAAACACAATCATAACTGCTATAAGTTTAATGGAAAAGACTGATGACAGCAGGTCATGTTCACGCACTTCAAGTATAGCTTCAAGCTATAGGGTGGTACATTCGTATTTCCTCAACCATTTTCAAAGAATCGGTAAACATAATTAATTTTTCAAAACTTGATATTTGGTAGTTAGAAAATAATTCAACTTGTAATAATACCACAGTGTCCAAATATTCAGGTCTTAATAATAATGGTGATGTTTTACTGCATTGTCTGATTGTTTTGCCTGCAATAAAATATTGATACCAAAAATCAGCTGCTCTTTACAGCATTAAAACATTTTCTGTGCAAAGCAGAAAGGGTCAACACAGTTCTTGCAAATAAAAATTCAAACAAAAAAAACACATTTCATTAAAGCACACTGGTGAAAGAGATGACCATTGCTTGTTTGAAAAGATGAGCATTACTCCGGGTTATGATAAACATATCAAGATTCCATTTCTAGTGAGCTTATAAATGGTTTTTACCTAATCAAAACAAGACCTGTGGAATTCCAGCATTTGAGAGTGGGCTACTTTGTCTATTACATTAATCAGTGTTGTTATAGGTTACATAACCTACAGAGCCAGATTTCACATGACATAGATATGAACTTAACTAATTATACTACATTAGATTTTTTATCAATGCTATAGATTTCTGGCATGTCATGTGTAAGCATCGTAAAAAACATTAAGAAAATGAAAAGAACATTACGCAAAAGAGCAAAGTCACGATGAAACACAATAAACCCAAACAATCCATAAAAACAGATTTCACAGGCCATACAGAGTCACTCTTGTTGGGAATATGGTAGGGGACACTTGACAACAGTGCTTCAAAAGTGAGTGAAGTAATTAATAACTTTTTTGACATTATGTAATTTGTTCAGGTCCTCAGGTCATCTTTGAACAATTTTGAATCATCTTCACAGCATTACCAAATACTGCTGTGCTGTCTCTAATAATAATGCTGTGCTCTATTAATCTTTGTGTATCCACAATCGCTCCACTCCTGCAGATACTTTCAGCAGTCCACAGCCAAAGTAAGTTGCAAAATTATGCTATGAACAAGCCATAAGCTAAAAATGGCTTTTTTTCCTTTTAAGTGCTCATGACCAGGTATAGGAGAGGCGTCATACAGAGACATTCAGTCAAATGGGGGGTTCTGACGTGAAACCACAAGAGGAGCAGGTACAATGTAACAGTATTCAATATGCCGTGCTAAGAAACAATACTGGTAATCTTAAGTTGAAACTGCACACAAATGCACACAATTCAGAAAACTAACATAGGGAGACAACAGACAGCATCTGTGTATGGTTATTGAACCCATGATGCTTGAACTGTAAATCTGCACAACACAATACTTCAATGTTATACTATAAGCAGTGCATACAAATCAAGCATAGCATCGATTCCTTCAGCAAAAGTGTTGTTCTCAAAAGAGTCAAAATTGTTCGCCTTGCATATTTTACTAAGTAAAGAGAGCAGACAAAATGGAAACTTATGATTTATTTGAAAGAACACACCCTTAGGTAAGTAAAAATGGCATTATTGTTTTTGATTGCCTCATGGATTTATTGTAACATATACAAACAACTTTAAAATAGGGTGCCTATTTTCAACCATAAATGAGTAAACAACTACAAGTGTTGTGTAGTTCAAATTCTTCATCAATACATAATTCATAAAAACTACATTTGTGGAGATAAATAAATTAATACATTAATCCTAATAAATACATTAAAACCAAGAATATAATCAGTGTCAGAACTGACTGGCTTTCTTCTTGAACCCTAGTGCATTTCTTTCTCTTTTCCAGCTCACACTTTGGGTCTTGAGAGATGAGATACTGGCAAACATGGTTAAATCTCTGGCTCATATCCTAGCCATCTCAGCCAGTCACTGCTGGGATCAGACGAGCCTGGCTCCCTTGTCCTATCACTATCCTTAGGCATCTATCCAAATGAGGAGGAAAATGCCAAGAACAAAAAAAAAAAAAGGTAATCTTGCTAATACCTGTTACATACATACATCAACACATAAATCCTGATTCTTAAATTTAAATAGTCCATAGAAGTAATGATACAAACTTATTACACTATTTTCTTTCCAACATCCAAGAAGTGTATCTCTTGATATTGAGCAAAACATATAAATTGATTCAATGTATGTACATTTACTCTGTTGTTGCCAATACTCTTTTTTTTTTTTACTAATTTGTGCTGTTCAGTATGAAACCTTAATGTGTCTTGCTAAATCAGCCCCAGTGAGATATTTAAGATGAAAAGATATGACAGTCAAACTAAAGTTTTGTAGTGAATGGAACTACATAATCCTTGAAGGCATGATGCATGTTTATGTGTGCATCTAAAATGGAAAGGGGGAACTGGGGTTGGGGGAGTGTTGATGGTGGTTTTTAGTAATGGGCATGCTCTCAAATGGTCCAAGGGTCAGAGGTGATGATCTCTCTGTTGTGAGAAAGTGGAGGTGCTGAGCGGTTTATCAAACAATTATTTCCTTTTGAAAAATTCTGAGACACTGCCATGCAGCAACTTTGTAGATGTGGTTGAAAAGTTTGGGACAAAAAAAGTCTTTCTTTTTGGCATCTCCTCAGGGTTGCTTCTCTCTTCAATGCCTCAGAAACCAAGACCACCCTCCCCTTTTTTGGAGTGGTCAGTACCGAGACCCACCCACTGCTCGTCTTTGTACTTCAGACTCTTTGACACTCAGTCAGAGTCTTTTATTGTAGTGTATCTCTGCTGCACACTCCTACACAAATTGTGAGCATATGGTAGTCAGGTAAGTATTAATACAAAATAGATTAAAAATACTATATATATTTGCTTCAATTATTCATATTCAAAGCATAAAGAAGTAAATTACTTACATAATTTCCTCATTATATTTAGTAGATAAAAAGTAATTCAAATAAAATATTTCTGAAATGCATGCTGCGGTCACCTTAGTGAAACTCTCTAGTACAATAGTAAGTCACTGATTAATGGAGAAAACAAAAAACGTTAAGACTTAATCTGAAATGTAATGTAAATTAACCATTTCTCAATGGTTGTGAGATGGTAATGATTATAATGATTCTCTGACTTGCATTTTGTCTTGTTTCTCAATTTCAAAATGTACTTTAATGACAGGATGGCACGGTGGCACAGTGGTAGCGCTGCTGCCCCAGAGTTAGGAGACCCGGGTTCACTTCCCAGGTCCTCCCTGTGTGGAGTTTGCATGTTCTCCCTGTGTCTATGTGAGTTTCCTCCGGGTGTTCTGGTTTCCTCCCACATTCCAAAGACATGCAGGTTAGGTGCACTGGCGATTCCAAATTGTCCCTAGTGTGTGCTGGGTGTGTGTGTGTGCGCCCTGCAGTGTGCTGGCGTCCTAACCGGGGTTTGTTTCCTGCCTTGAGCCCTGTGTTGGCTGGGATTGGCTCCAGCAAACCCCTGTGAACCTGTAGTTAGGATATAGTGGGTTGGATAATGGATCGACTTTAATAACATTGTTTATTTTAATAGTTGTATTTATCTCTGTGCTGAGTTTTCATGTTCTTTATGTGCAGTTTTCCTTATACATATGGACATTTTTTGAAAGACATCCTGCAATGTTGGCTGGTGGCACTAAAGTGGCCTGATCTGTGTATGAATGCCCAGTAATGGGCAGGTGCTCCATTCAAACTTGTTCCTCACCTTTGGCATTTTGCTGCCTGGACATGTTCTATTTTCTTGTGACCTTACATCATCAGCTGTTATGTAATGGGTCTAGATATACTGTTGGTGTCCACATGAGTGTGCTTTATGTAGTGCTGGTTCAGACATAGTGAATGTTGTTTATATTTGCCTAAGGAGAAATAGAGGTATTTATCAATTAAATAAAAATAAATAGGGCTAAGAAAATTGATGCATAAGCATTTCAATTTCATAAAAATGACAAAGTATCTATTCTCAGTGTTGCTTTGTAAGGTAACATTGAGTCATGAAATTTGGAATTATTTATTGAATTGAAGTCTTATCAATTTCAGAGTATGAATTGAAACCCACTAAATGATACAAAATGAAAAAAACCTTCAGTCTGACATACACCACTGCTTCTGCACAATTAAAATGAGAAATAATTTATCAGAAAAGGAGTGGAAAGTAGCAATGCAGAGAATTCACTTGAGCTCCATATGCGCAAAGCATACAATTATACAACTTAAAATTATATATCGAGCAAATCTGTCTCGTCTAAAACTCTCCAAAATGTTTCCAGGGCATGATCCAACCTGCGAATGGTGCATACCTAAACGGATTGGTCTTATTTCTTATGGTACCTCCTCACCACATTAAAATTTGACTAACTTAAGTTAGTAAATGAACATCAGGCTCAAACCAAGAGAAAATGTTATAGGTGTGCTTTAAGTTTCCTTTTCTATTAGTTATGGTGGATTGTTAAATTTGGAAATTAAGCCATATAAATTAATAAAGTTGGACATTTAGAAATATTCCTTTTGCTTTAAAGACAACCACGATAGCAATTCAGGCATGATAATATCTAGGACATTGCACTGCTCTGGATTAACTTTAAAAGCACATTAATAGTAGGCAAAATGTGAATAAAATAAGGGGAGAGAGACAGAGAGAGACATGTATTGCAACAGTCAATAAACACAATGTGAATTTCACTTGCTGCTCATGTAGTGGCTCAGAGTAATATAGAAACATCCTTCACAAAAAGCATTTCTTTACTTAATGTGTCAAAAAACTGTGTCATATGCCATTGACAAAAATAAAAAGAAGATAAAGAAATTGGTATTTATACTGTAACTATAACAAAAGTTACAGAAGGTTGGAAAAATAATGGCACTAAGAAAAAGATAAAATGACACATGAAGTTCAAAAGGAAACAATACCTATATATGGAATTCTTGTGAATTTTGATAATAATCTGAACAACTCTGATGGTTACCAACACACACACAGAATGCAAACATAACCAGGATCATATTATTAAATATACTTTCAGCAGTTCCTCTACTTTAAATGAGCTTTATGGGGTCAAAATATTCACGGTTAAACGCCATTCTAGAAAGTCTTTGTTTACCGTTGCTACTTCTGCAATGTATAATTAACTGAACTGGTCAATAATTAATAACAGGCAGTTGTCTGTTGCCCATTCATGGGAACTGACTATTTCTTTTTTTTTTGGGTTTTTTTAACCAGGTGAAACAATTCTAAAATTAAGTTATGCTATTTTCTGCAGTGTAAAGGCATCCACATGCCCAAAAACAACAGTAGGATGTTAATCTTTTTAAATTATAACAAATTATAACATATACTTTATGTAGTGTCTAAAAGTAATGCCTTGAATGTCAGAAACCCAGTAATTACTGACCAAGATTAAAGCTATTCTTAAGCAAAAAACAAACAGAAAACTAAAATTTACAAATCTGAATTGGGATTTAGTGGTACCTGTTGGAGGTGGAAATAAAAAAACAAAAAAAACTACTTTTTTATCAGGTGTTATAGACTGACAAATTTTTTGACAATAAGGATATGATTTGAAGTTTAATTTCAGTGAGATTAAAAAGAAATATTAAATTTCAAGATACTGCCAAATTTAATGGCAATTACTGATATTTAAAAACATAACAAAATTGCAGTACATATAACTAACTAAGTACTTACACACATCTGACTATATTGTACTACCATGTAAATATTTTTATTTTCTTCTTATAGCTGCCTATTCTCTAATGAAAGCAGCACTTTTAAACAAGCTAAAATGCTTGGAAAGGATACAGAGGGTCTTCATATACTAAGGTATAGTGGAAATGAGGAGATTTACTGATTTACAGACTGGGAGAGATCCTTTCACAAAAACTTAAAATCCAACAATATAGATTCAATACATTTTAAAAACAAGAAACCTTGGGCAAATTCTATACGGAAGAAGAAAAAGATCTCATCCAGCCTTCTAAGCAATGTACATTCTGATGTCTAACTATGAGATAAGACAATAGTGACCACTCCAATTATTAAATCATGTTTTTCAATAGAAAGAAGAGTAAGACATCACATGATCTTTGATATTAAACTGACTGATGGAGCTGCTTGTGTTAGTGATGGAAAGAGGTGGTCCAGAATTATCAATCAGTTAAATTGTTACAAACTGAAAACAATGATTATGATGTGGATGAGACAAGGAAAGCTGGCAAACATTTTTTTGGAAATGCAACAGTCAATGTTAGGAATAAATGAGATTATCCAATGTATGTAACAAGGATAATGGAGACTTCCAATTTACATAGGAGAGTATCAATATTTCTGTAAGCTAAGAAAATAAAATATCAGCAATGATAATCACCTCTAGCCATGGCAATTACAAAGATCTTTTGTATGTGTACATAAAGGAATGAAAATGTAAGCTGGCCCAATTAAAAAGTGTGTTGTTTTTTGACATATTTGAATAGAATGACATGTAGTATGAAACTGAATGATATTCAGTAACAGTAATAGATTAAGGATATCTTATTTTTGAAGAAAATATTGAAATAAAAACATTTTCATCCATCTGTACTATATATACCAGGAAGAAATAAAAATGTTCATTTTTTGGAAGAAGAGAGTACACCCTTACCTTTATCACTGCATCAGATTTCTATAATTAGAATTAGGTGCAAATGACTAGAACATCATTAGACAGTATCTTGGATGGACCTTCTTTAGATAAACATTACAAACCTGTGATGTGGTATAGTCTGAGCATTTGAGCTGTTTGGGCACATCATGCCAAGATCAAGAGGCTCTGAGGCTCTCAGAAGAAAGATTTTAAATGTATTTGAGTCTGGCAAGGGCTTAAAGATATTTCTAAGAAACATGTAGGCAATCAGTCTACTGTCAGATAGATCAAAAAAAAAAAATAATAGAGAAAATGTCAAACCACTGACAATCTATCCAAGCCAGGTCATCCTACTACATTAAGCCCAAGTATGGACCAAATGATTCTATGGGAAGTCTCCAAGAAACCCAGGACAACATCAGGGAATTTACAGAAAGTCTTGTCTCATTCAATATCAAAAATTCAAAACATACTGCACAATTTTCCCTATGTGTAAGTTGAAGAAGAAAGAAGCTCTCAAAAAAACACAAATGTATGACTTAATTTTTTGAGATAACACATAGGCAAAGAATAACTGTCAAGAAACAAATACTTAAGAAGCTGAGTTCCATGTATCTTTATAAAGGAAAAATGTGCCCTTCTAAAATATTTGTTTGATGCACTAATTACTTTTCCTGCCCAATTACAAGTCTGCTCTGTATTTTAGAACCTGACTAGAAACAGTCAGGCAAGAAGCAGCTATAGCTAAGGTAATATACTGGATGAAAACTGATGAGGATTTACTGATTAAAAAGTTCAATTGAACTTGGGGCTTCATTGAGAAACTGCCTGCTTCTCACCTTGAGATGGTGAAAATTTTGAAGTCACTGAAGCAAAATATTATTTGGCCTAAAGTGAAAATTTCAATTCTAATAAAAATAATAGCATATTTGCACTTTATCTGAAATTGGTCTAAGGGATGCAGTATATATATATACCTATGTATTAAAACACTTTAAAAACTAAAATGACAAATAAAAACTAAATATATTAATATATTGATTTACTCAAACTGGGATGTAAATAATTAAGCAGAAACAAAGTGAAGTAGTAGTAAGAGATCAAATCAGTAAAACAAACATTAAAAACAACAAAATGAGCTGTACTTAAAAAACGTTTAACATTAAAAAATAAATTAAAACATAGTTACAGACTAATAGAAAAACAAGCAAACAGATAACATTAACAACAACAGCAACAACAAACATAAGGTTAACCTAACATAACAAAAAATCTACTTTTAAATAATGTAACTTAATTAAACATTAGATTAAATATCAAGTCAAAGGAAACTTTAACTAAAATCAAGATATTTTTATAGCAAAATTTTGCTTTTCATTTAAAACTAAGGAAAAAAAGCTTTACTAGTTAAATGCTTAAACTCAGATTAAAAGATTGGCCATTTCACTGATCAAATGGACCCCGTACTTATAATCCTACATGCTTGATAAACCAAAAAGAGTACAAGACTCAAAGGATCACAAAATGTAAACGACATTGCTTTCCATGACTGATTTCCCATACATTACTACACTAAATACCCTGTAAGTTCTGCTCATGCCAGTTACACTAACCTGGGATACCTTGTTCACATTGTATACACTTTTTCCAGCAATCATATTTTTTAGTTATTTCTGGATCAACTAACTAGTCTGTCTTGGTTTTCCAGGTAAACTAAAAAAGAACCTTAATTACATCTCACCCAGAAATGGGCCAGCTCTATAAATGTGGCACAAATTATTAAATTAAATTTCAATGTATAGTGACATTTCAAAACAGAAGTGGAACACATTTAATAACATACAGAATAAAACTGCATGAAAACAAATCACATTTACAAACAAACAGTTCCTGCTTATCTAAGATTTGATGGTTCCTAAGGCAGAATTTTTAACTAAGTTTCAAGGTAACATGTAACACATAGTTAACAGTCTTTAGCTAAAGAAAGGTTTTCTAACAATAATTCACACTATGCCTCAAAAGAGCTTTCATCTGTGTTCCAGCGCACTGTATGTTATTTTACAGAAATACGTGGCACACCAAAGTTTTCTCTTTTTTCTTTCTTCTATTTTCTTAAACTGATTAAACTAAGTCTATCCTGGCATCATGGGCCATAATCCAGGAATCAAACCTGGCCTGGACAACAGTTCAACAAAGGGGTCATTCATGCACACATCCACCTTCATGAACATCAGGCCAATTTTGAGGAACTAATTAGTGACTTCATAATACTGTACGTGGGGAAGCAAGCACCAGAGAATAAAACTTTATAGACACGAAGATAACATGTAAACTCCATACAGATATGACAAGGCACTGGAATCAGGGCATCTGAAGCTGTGAGCCAGGAACATTTACTACTTTATTGCTTTACCATCCACAATATTGCTTATTCTCTTCTGCCAAGCTTCCACTAAATCTGCACTTGCCTAAAATGAAAATATTTTATCTGTTCTTGTAATCTATGATGTTTAATTCTGGAATAAATCCAACAGTGCTCCTCTGAACTTTCTCCATGCCCCTTGTATGTAGTATGTAGTCCAAAACCATACCGCAGAAATTGCTTCAAAAATGCATTAGAAAGTTATATACTATGTAACATGTAAAAAATAAAACTTCATAGTAAAATACCACATACCACACAAGACAGTATGATGAACAAACTACAAATACTAATGTTGTATAAAAGAGGGTTGTGTAAGAACACAGAAGAGGAGAATAGTGTAATGATAAATAACTATGAAATAGGTTATACAATTCATATAAAAAAATAAATTAAAATACATATGTAAGTACAGTCAAAGGTTTCTTTTAGGTTGTCTGCATAAAAAAAGAGATCTCCTTTAATTAGTTTCAGAGGACTAAGTGCAAGTCAGGGAACAGTAGCGAGCCGTTGTTTTATTTATGAAGACCATCTACACATATCACCCTAGATAGGTATACCACATAAGGGTACTCAGCTCATGCAAGCGTGATGCAATTTGTTTGCTTTTTTGGTGTTTTTGCTTTCTTTTCAGCCGGTATAGAATTACAAATAAATGTCATTCTTAAAATTATGGAAAGTTTAAAAATAATTATGATATCTCCCAAACTTTTTTGGATTCCGTAAAAATTATTTGCTTATTTATGTTGAGCCATTTAAAGATTTCCTGAATTCCTAGAATTTTCCTTTTTATATATTGCTTACCTTTTTTCATGTCTTGTTTGCTTTGCTCATTAGAGGGAAAAATGTTACCAGTTAATACAATTTAAAGCTACTTCAATGATGGTATGTATTTAGCCTTATTAGTATCAAACACAAGACCAGAAAACACATAAATCTATTTATGTAGTGCACCCTGATAAGAGTAAACGAGAGAAAGGCAGCATCTCATTTTGTCTCACTCCCTTCTCAGAATTAATCAGCAAGCCGTGCAGAATTTATGACTGCTCTTCCCCTCTCCTCCATGAGCGGTGAAGCAAAAAGCAATTTTAACATTAACTACACACTTCCACTCTGAGATGCGATTGCTAAATTATCTGTCGGAGGGAAAGTGATCAAAGGAGTGAAAACACAGGCACACTGCAAAAGGTAAATAACCAGCTTTGCTCTTTTCTTTAAGCCAGTGACAGAAAACCATAAAACATCCAGATGTTAGTATTGCTCAGCTTCACCTTGTGTCCACCTACAACAAGGTGTAAAATTTAAAGATAACCTGAATATAGCGCATACATTAAAAAGATTATTACATGGAAAATTACCATCTGCCTTTGTTGATCTTACATTTAGACTGGTCTCTGCCTGATCTCCTCAAAGAGACCTTCACAGAAGGGCCCTTGTATCAGTCTGCAGCAACTGCCATGCAGAAAAAGTTTTCCACGGTCATTTACAAACCCACTAAGAGATCATTCCCTGGTGTACCAAAGTTTATTTAGTACCAAGTGTTTTCAATAAACAACAGACAATAAAAAAAGAATACAACAGAAACCAAGGAACAATAAGTGGAGGAGCACAAGACAGTATATGGTTAGTTTTGCAGTATTTAGTCTTTATTTTATTAATTTACTGTACTTAAACTTTAAAAAATTTCAAGTGGAAGGACATTTAGGTTTGGAATTAGGCAGAAAATTGATCTTTTATGTCTTCTTAAATTTCATTATAAAGCAGTTAATGATTCCACTGTTTCACTTATTTCGCAAACCTTAATTTATAACTAACATGTGGCATCAAGGCAGCCGTTTGGTTATTAAAGGAAGGGCAATGAAATACTGTAGAGATAAGGCAAATGAAATAGGTTTTCCAGTTGAGAATTCATTTGTTGAGCTTTATAAATTTGACACATACTAGCTCTCAACTTCTGTCCATCCGTCCATCCATTATCTAACCCGCTATATCCTAACTACAGGGTCACGGAGGTCTGCTGGAGCCAATCCCAGCCAACACAGGGCACAAGGCAGGAAATAAACCCCGGGCAGGACGCCAGCCCACCGCAGGGAGCGCGCGCACACACACACACACTAGGGACATTTTAGGATCGCCAATGCACCTGACCTGCATGTCTTTGGACCGTGGGAGGAAACCAGAGTACCCGGAGGAAACCCACGCAGACACGGGGAGAACATGCAAACTCCACGCAGGGAGGACCCGGGAAGAGAACAGCTCTCAACTTATCAAATACAATTTCTTTGAGTACTGGGAAAGTGCATTGTAAATAAAATGTTATTATTGGTTTTCAGTTCAACACGGCACAATCAAGAACAGATGTAAGGTCGGGTTTATGCTTCACGTGACACATGCGCCTGTGGATGCTACTGCTATGGAAGTGTTCTACTGTTTATACTTGCGCATGTACTTTACATAAATCTGGAAGAATCCACCAGGTGACAGTACGAGATATCACGGTGAGAAAACATTAGGCTTCGCTGTGTTGTGAATTACCTGAAACATCCATTAAATTCCAAGGATACCTTGCCACAACATCTGGATGCATTCATTCCAGCAAGCATCAGGCATGAGACAAAAACATTGCAAGGTGAACACAAGCATACACATACACTAGCATAATTTCAGTGTCACCAAATCCCCAAACCTTCATGTCTTTGGTAGGAAACCAGAGAACACTGTGGAAACCCACCAGGAAAACATGCAACTAGGTTGGTTTTAAGATGACGTTTACAATAGTCTACTTCAATGATAAACTACAAGATTAAAGTGGACATTTTGAGATTAAAGACTAAATTTCCACTTTAATCACAAAATAGACCTTTTCACTGTGTCCTTAATTTTTTTATATGTGGCTCAAATACACTGCCATACATGACAATGCTTTTGTGAAGGTGCAAAAAAGATGGCACAGAAGATGGAATGTGAGATTTTTAAAATGCATCATGTCCTTACATTGGGGAATGTACAACACTTGAATATAAAAAGCACCATGAATGCATTTGTATGTCGGCATTTTGCTTCACCACATTGCTTCATCAAACATCGTAGCACACACATTGATCCTGTAGGATCTGCAAAGTGGCTTTCTGTAACATGTAGATAGTAAACAGAGACTCTGACATCAAGTTCCAACTTGATCACACTGCTCCCCCTGACTTTTTTCTGGTACTGCAACTCACCACGCGAGTCGCGTTAATTTCTGAGAATGTGCTCAGAGGACATGTCAAATGAACGCTGGGAACGCATAACAGCCCTCATGATGTATGCGTGTATGCGTTCTGAGTGTCAAGTATAAACTGGCCCTTAGGCAGACAAGTGTGAAACGTGGGGCGGAAAATTGTCATCTCTGTAACTCACCAGCAGGAGCCAACAGAGGGAAATAGTTTGCATTGACAGGTTTTACTAAAATATTATGTTTTTCTTAACATTTATAGCATGCTAACTAAAATGAATAAAGTAATCAAAATAACACTGTAAAATTTCTCCTGAAAGTAAAGAAAGACATTTGGCATTAAAAGTTGTGGTAGTTATTAATTTTGATTTCTTCAAAGACTTATTTGATCCAACCAAAAATATCCATATATAAACAATAATAACATATTTTATTTACAATGCACTTTCCCAGTACTAAAAGAAATTGTATTTGATAAGTTGAGAGCTAGTATATGTGAAAGCTATAAAGCTCAGCACACACATATATACACATACAAACTTTGTAAACTGTGCAATTTTCCAAGTTAATGGGACTCAATTATAGTGCCGTTGGTTAAATGAATGTATCAGAAGTACTCTTGTAGCTATTGTAAGTACTTTTCTGTATACGATATTTGTATTTCTTAATCAGTGGCTAATATTATTAGCTCTCTTGAGCTGCTTACAGTTGGACCTGCTATCTAAAGTCCTTGGTGGTATTAGTGTGACAGAAATCATTGATTGGTTTATGCAGACTTAATGACGATATGCCGATGGACAACAGTGCTGAGTTTTTCAAAAATGCAAGACAAGGCACCGATAAAAATATGCAGTTTATCTCAGATTTATTTACACATGTGACAAACATCTGGTCCACAGAAGCAATTGACAATGCTACAGTATATTTTTCCCGCAGGGTCGTTTCTGACCTGTTTGGTGCCTCAGGCAAGAAAATCTGTAAGCCCTCAATCCCCCATTCACTACACCATACACAGACACACACAACACAATATGTTACTAACACAAGTTAATCACTTGTTTAATTGAAAATAAATACATGTAAATAGAATAATAAAATAAGAATAACATAACAAGACAACTCTTTTTTCCATGTAAATTGTGTATGTACTAAAACATACAAAACCTATATAGAACAATAAAATAACATTTGCATGCAAATAACATATTTAACAGACTCTAAGAACTTCATGTTGCTGGTAAATGGAGGGAATTAACGTTGCAAATAAAAGTCTTTTTAAAATCAGTCATGCTTCGACTTTCTTGCAGCAAAATTACTTATAACTTCATCATCGAAGATGCCTGGACTCAATCACTCACTGGAGTCTGGACTGCACCCAGGTCGACCGTCATTCACCTTGCGGCACTGTGCTTGAAGAGGAATAGGAGGGGACTGGGAACCAGCTGTGTGTCAGTCTGGCAGGCTGTGCACCACGTGGGAAGACCGAGGATGAGTCCTGACTCCTGGTCCTGGCAGCAGGTAACTGCCAAAGTTGAAACGGCTCTGTCTAACTGTCACATGCACACCACTCTGATAGCAAAGTGTCCGCAAGTCGCACAAGATGCCTGGCAGGATGCCTGCACAAGTGTATGCAACAGCACACAAGATTGATCTCTACATAGTGCAGACAGTGCATGCACTGCTGAAGCGCACAAAATAAACATTTCTTTGTACTCTAGTCTGGTGTGGACAAATTTTTCTAAACAAAATAAAAACAGTAATCTCTACAGAGGGCTACGGTAATGCACCCTGACCACTAGTAGGCATCCTAGGCCCTTGCCTGGACAGCCTATGCTCAGAAACAACCCTGTTTTTCTCCATTTCTATCTGGGCTTGTTTCACCAAAGGGAAACCCTTTTAAACCTCCACACTTAGAATAGCATACCATTCATAATTCATTATTCTTCAAATGCCGTCTGTGGATCATTAAGGAACTTAAAAAGATAAAAATGGGTCCCAAGGCCACAAAGACTGAGAAACACTGGTCTATGAAAAATGCTGCAATACAGAGAGACAAAGAAATTGTTATCTCAAAATGGTTAAGAAAAAAAAAATCACAGCAGTTGCTACCTTTTATGACATGCCATGTTTTTGATGCTCTTATTTAAACTTTGTGACTGCTGATGAAACTGCTTGGAGCAGCACCCTGGCTGATAAGAACTATAGCCCTCACTTTGGAATTTGCAAAAAGGTTGCACATAGGATGAAAAGGGTAAGGAAGTAATATACAGTGGGTATGGAAAGTATTCAGACCCCCTTCAATTTTTCACTCTTTTTTATATTGCAGCTATTTGCTAAAATCATTTAAATTAATTTTTTCCCTCATTAATGTACACACAGCACCCCATATTGACAGACAAAAAAAAGAATTTTTGAAATTGTTGCAGATTTATTAAAAAAGAAAAACTGAAATATCACATGGTCCTAAGTATTCAGAACCTTTGCTCAGTATTTAGTAGAAGCACCCTTTTGACTAATACAGCCATGAGTCTTCTTGGGAAAGATGCAACAAGTTTTTCACACCTGGATTTGGGGATCCTCTGCCATTCCTCCTTGCAGATCCTCTCCAGCTCTGTCAGGTTGGATGGTAAACGTTGGTGGACAGCCATTTTTAGGTCTCTCCAGAGATGCTCAATTGGGTTTAAGTCAGGGCTCTGGCTGGGCCATTCAAGAACAGTCACAGAGTTGTTGTGAAGCCACTCCTTCGTTATTTTAGCTGTGTGCTTAGGGTCATTGTCTTGTTGGAAGGTAAACCTTCGGCCCAGTCTGAGGTCCTTAGCACTTTGGAGAAGGTTTTTGTCCAGGATATCCCGTACTTGGCCGCATTCATCTTTCCCTCGATTGCAACCAGTCGTCCTGTCCCTGCAGCTGACAAACACCCCCACAGCATGATGTATATTAATTAACTTCTTACTGGATCTTTTATGTGAAATTGACTATGCTCAAAGCCACAGAGCCTGGCAAGCACTTGCTAAACGTGTCTACTTTGACTTTTGCAAGACTTTTTCTCTTTCACTTTGCTTCTGCATATGAGCTTCATTTGTAAAAACTGCCATGACGCATTTTTCTTTGAGATGGCCAACAGTGCTGTGGCAAAACCGAGAACATGGTGCGTTAGAATGTCACATTCGCTACAGCATTGTAATGATAAATATCAACAAAGTTACCAAATTTAAATCAAACCCTTCAAGACGCTGACATATCACAATGTCTTTTCTTAGTGGATAACTATTGCCCTGGATGTACTATCCTGCCATATTTCAGCATTTCAGCTATACAGGAAATAGTGTTTTTGTTGATGATTGAGTGAGTGAGTGTGTCAGTCAGACAACCTTGCATTTTATACTGTATATACACTGTGTGCACAATTATTAAGCAAGAAAGTATTTTGACCATATTATCATTTTTATGCATATATTCCAACTCCAAGCATCAAGTGATGTGTATTTGTGTAATGAGAGAGGAAGTGGCATAAGGAGATCAACACCCTCTATCAAGGTGTGCATAATTATTAGGCAGCTTGTTTTCCTCAGGCAAAATGGGCCAAAAAAGAGATTTAACTGACTCTGAAAAGTAAAAAAAAGTCTTTCAGACTCTTGAAATTGCTAAGATATTTGGGCGTGATCACAGAACCATCAAACGTTTTGTTGCAAATAGTCAACAGGGTCACAAGAAACATGTTGAAAACAAAAAACACAAATTAACCGCACAGATTTGAGAAGAATCAAACGTGAAGCTACCAGGAACCCATTATTCTCCACTGCTGTCATATTCCAGAACTGCAACCTACCTGGAGTGACCAGAAGTACTGTACAAGGTGTTCAGTGCTCAGAGACATGGCCAAGGTAAGGAAGGCTAAAACCTGACCACCACTGAACAAGATATTTAAGTTGAAACATCAAGACTGGGCCAAGAAATATCTGAAGACAGATTTTTCAAAGGTTTTATGGACTGATTAGATGAGAGTGACTCTTGTAGGACCAGATGGATCAGTAACGAGCACAGAGCTCCACTTCAACTCAGATGCCAGCAAGGTGAAGGTGGGGTACTGGTATTCGCTGGTATTATTAAAGGAGCTAGTTGGACTTTTTTGGGTTGATGATAGACTCAAAATCAACTCCCGAACCTACTGCCATTTTTAGAAGACACTTTCTTCAAGCAGTGGTACAGGAAAAAACCAGCATCTTTCAAGAAGACCATGATTTTTATGCAGGACAATGCTCCATCGCATGCATCAAAGTACTCCACTGCATGGCTAGCCAGTAAAGGCCTTAAAGATGAAAGAATAATGACATGACCCACTTCCTCACCTGGCCTAAACCCTATTAAGAACTTCTGGGCCCTTCTTAAATGGGAGATTTACAGGGAAGATAAACAGTCTTCTGCATAGAGAATGAGACAAAATGTAAACACTCTTTCTTTTGCTAATGAACTGTAAATATAATTCCTGCCTTCACACCAGTAGTACTGAATACATATTAGCAGTGCCAGTTCTGTGCATATTGAATATGTAAAAATATATCCTTGTTATATAATTTTATTTAATATAATTGAAATGCTGACTTCAAATGGATAGAGTACTTTGCAAAACAATCCTTAATTTAATTATTTATGGACTGTTCACAAAACTACTAAAGAAAAAAAAAAAACATTTTAATCAATGTTGGCCTCCTGCTATTTTTAGACCAGTGTAGTTTTATAATATTTACAAAATGTTCCTGTTGCCTCCTGAAAGCTAAACCTTCTCTTCTCTTCTCATATTTGATAAAATGATGTGCCACTTGTCCTTGCACTCCATGGAGGTGTACCTTAAAAAATAAAATGCATTTTGTCTTGAACAGTTTACTTTTATAAAAAACATTATTTATGAATGGGGTCCAAGTGCTGAATGACACTTATAAATATGAAATCATGGTGTACAGCACAAACAAAAATAAGAAACCATAGCTGAATGCATAATATACAGTACATGTTTGAATAAGGCTGTGACAGAGATTTCTTGTGCAGTAACAATGGCACACCATCTTTCCTAACAGGTCTGTATATCAATTCTTTTGCCAATACATACTTTGATAATTTAACAGATATTGCACTGGTAACTGCCAGGGACAGAATGTATGAACAAGTATGACAAGTGAATAATGTTAAATAATGTAAGATAGACAGAAGGTCAAAGTAACTCTTTAAGGGTACAGAAGAGGGTTCTGACACTGAACAGAGTGAATATTATGGAGGAAATGCAGCACAGGACATACCAAAGTCTGACTATTTAATTACAATTCTATACTGTGATGAGACCATTAAGGTGCTGTCAGATGTCCAGCATTGCCAAGTGAAAACAGACTCTGAGAGAGATTCACGGTATTGCTTTACAGCTGTTCAACAACTACTGTAGCTTGGAGACGATGAAAAATCACTTTAGAATATTTGAAATCTGTTTCTAGAGAAAGGAGAATCTGATTTATCCTCTCAGTCTTTTGTATAAGTGATTTAGAAAAACTACTCTGTCTATTCATTATATCTTCAAAAAGAAATGTAAAAGTAAATTAATAATAATAATACCGCACAGTAAAACAATCTTGCTTTATTAGGAGAAAAACCGACAAGCAAAAATATGAAAAATAATTCTAAAAAAAAAGACCTCTAATACACAAGTGGTATTCATTTAATTAATACCAATGTCAGATTAGAAAAACATGTTTTCCAAAACAAATAAACATTCAGTTCAGTCTTTACTTGAACCACAAAATCAGTAGCCCCTGCAGCCTACTGCTTCTTGCTTCTGTTGTGGATTCCTACCCTAAGTCAAACACCTCACGGCTATTGTTTTCTTTCGTCTACTCCAAGTTCCTCAGATACCTCAAGCGTAAAGCAGCAACAATTTTACTTGGAAAATAAGGTGCAAAAACCTCTTCTTCCAACTTCTACACGTCACCTCTCCTTAATTCATAAATTTAACTCTACACACTTCAGTCTCCCATAATGAATATGAAATTCACTCCACCTATTTATTTATTGATTGATTTTATTTTAAAAATAATTAATCTACAATAGAAAACTTTGTACACGGCAATAATAAAATAATTTAAGAAAGAATGGCAATCAATCAGAAAAAGACAGGGATTCGAAATACACAAACATATGCCAAAGACTTGGTGGAAATATTAGAAGAAAATTAAAATCCTAAAGAGAAAACGATTTTTGAGGACTGAGGCTTAAGGTTTAAAATGAGCAAGTCTGGACTGGAAGGGCATTCTGGAATTGGTTTATGACAGTTAGATAAAGTACATGGAAGTTGTTAAATTTTGCGAGGACACATCTAGTCTTGTAAAATTGCCTAATCCAACCACAAACACACCTCAAAATAGAATAGGCAAAGGACAAATAGATGTGGACAAATTTGTTGGTACCCCTCAACGAAAAAAGAAGAATCTACAATTGCCTCTGAAACAACTTGAAACTGACAAAAGTAATTGGAACTCATCATTGTTTATTCTGTATTTAGCAAAAAAAAAAAAAAATCAACAGAATATTTCAAATAATAAAAAAAAAAAAACCCTGACATGGACGAAAATGATGGGACCCTAATAATTTGTTGCACAACCTTTAGAGGCAATCAGTGCAATCAAGTGATTCCTGTAGCTCTCAATGAGACTAATGCCCCTGACAATAGTTAGTTTAGATTCTCCTTAGCAGACTGCTCCAGTTGTGTCTGGATTGAAGGGTGTCCTCTCCAAACTGCATGTTTCTTTTCTTTCCATAGATGTTCTACAGGTTTCAAAACAGGGCTAACAGAAGCCTCCTTCAGAATAGTCCAATGTTTTGTTCTCTGCCACTCTTCCATTCTTGGTTGCTTTTAGCTGTATGTTTTATCCTGTTGGAGTATCCATTACCTACAACTGAGACACAACTTTATGACACTAGGCAGTACATTTCACTGTAGTGGATCTTGATAGTCTTGACATTTCATTGTTCCCTACAGAGACTCCAGGCACCTAATGCCAGTTGCAGCAAAGCAGCAACAAAACATAACCGAGCCTCCTCCATACTTCACTGTAGGTATGGTTTTCTTTTGTTTGGAAGCTTCATTATTTTGTCTATGTACATGGATCTTAAGTGACTTGCCAAAAGGCTCTAGTTTTGTCTCATCTGTCCAAAACACATTCTCCCATAAGTATTGTGGCTTGTCAATACGCATTTTAGCAAATTCCAGTCTGGATTTTTTGTTTTCAGAGTCCTCCTGGGTCTTCTTTCACTGAGCCCACTGTCACTCAAAAACCAACGGATGGTGCCATCAGACACCAATGATCCCTGACCTTGGATTTTAGCTTGCATTTCTTTGGAAGATATCCTTAGCTTTTTATCTACCGTTCTCCTTATCTTTCTGCCCATTCTGGGATTGACTTTCTTCTTGTGGCCACATGCAAGGAAGTTGGATACAGTTCCATGGACCTTAAAACTTCTTAATTTTTGCAACTATTGCCACAGGAACAACAAACTTGTTGGAGATGGTCTTCTAGCCTTTGCCCTTAACATGCTTGTCTATAATTTTCTTTTTGATCTCAAACACCTTTACCCTTTGATTTCTCTGGTCATTATTTAGTGTGGAACACAAGATGATACTAAACAGCAGAGCAACTACTTAATTTCCATTTAAACACAGTGAATGGCTAATCGTAACCCTTTACTATGTTTGTAACTACAGTATAACATGCTGAGCTCACAAGTAGATATACCTTTAATAAAAATAACCTGAACAGAACTGAACTAAATTGGCTAGTTCAACTACATCTTTACAACAAAGAGATTGCACTTGATTTTACCATTTATAAAATGATTCCTTTAACTAAAGTTGCATCATTTTGGTGACAACAAAATGGCTTATTTCTGCATCATTTATAAATGCACTGGAGTTTTTGACAACTGGTTGGCACAGTTGCAGAGTGTTTAACACTCACAGCTACAGATTCCTGGGCTTGAATCCTAGTTCTGGCACTATCTGTCTACATGGAGTGTACCTCATCTCAGCGTGTTCACATGGGTTTCTCCCCTGGGTACTCTGCTTTTTCTCACACGTCTAAGCATATATATGCGCTAGGGTAACTGTAAGCTTTCAACTGGCTCAGTGAGAGTGGATGTGTGAATGATTGTTCTCTGCAATAGAATGGAACTGCATTTATAGTTAGTTTCTAATTAAAACGCAATGCTGACCATACGCTGGACTAACCAACTTCACAAAAAGGTTGAATGGATAATAAATTCTAGAAAACTGTGTCTAATCTATTAGTAAAGTCAGAGACAGAAATGTTTTCACAGTTCAAATGAAATTCAAATCAATATTATATTTTACTGAATAGCTATTACTCTGAACCACTGAAACAGAGATGAAATTATGTATTACATTAATGGCAACCAAAGCTTTCCCTTATACTTGTTTAATGTTTAATTTTGAAATTTATGTACAAGCCGGAGATATTCAGGTTTTTCATCTGCATAAAATATCTTCTTTTTGGGTAATGATGAGTGCGCTACTAAGGCACATTAAGGACAATAAGGGCAACACCCAGTAAGGCATAATGGTACTTTTGCACTGGTAAATTTTTGAATACTTGGGACTATTGGGCCTAATTTGGAAAAATATTATTGCTTAGTCACACATTATCTACCATGCACATGAAGGCTTGTTAAAAAATGTCTACAGCTAATGTTTTTGGATAATTCAAAATGTTTCTAGAATGTTCCTTTAAAATTTATTATCAGGATTTTAAGTCTTGTGCAAATTTTGCATATTAAAATCTTAGGGTGTATTGTATCAGAATAAAAATGAATAAATTAGACATTTTCATGTTTATACTGAGTACAATAAAAATTACTGGCAAAATATGCTAAGATAACTAACTCAAATACTGGAAACATAAGCCATTAAAAAAATAATAATGAGCATATTTTTAATATCTTCATGGTTATACCTTTTTGAAAAAAACAAATGCTGCCTAACTAAAACACACATTTAAACTAATGTAAATTGTTTCTTTTCATGCAAAAATAAGTAGCACAAAAAATTCTAATGTCCACAACAGTAAGGCATGAACATCAAATATGGGACTAAGCTGCTTTCAACAGCTGAAATGAACTTTTAGCAGAGAAACTTATGAAGTGCTTCAACTGATTTTAAAAATAACAAATTTATTGAAAAAATAATTGCCAAAATTTCAATAAAGATCAATTTTAAGATGTGTGGCCTCAAGTGAAATTAAGAATCTGCTAATGATATGTCTGAATGATCCACATGTTGTGACAAAGATGAATACAGGTAATGAAAACGATATAAATGTAAGACTGGGGTAAAAAATTATGTAACTTTCTAAGTACAGGAACTAAAATGGTATGGGCTTTTGCTGGATAATATGAAACTGAGCCAGAAATTCACAGACCTCTAACATCAAACTACTTAACCAATTAACCCCTGAGGAGCAGAAACATAGCCTGAAGGTGCCTGAACATCTCTAGCTTTTTTCTTCTGCAGTGTGCCTGATGAGAGTGATTTGTTTAAAAGCGATGGGTTTATAGGTTAGCTGACACCTTCATTGCTAGGAATTTTAATTAACTTCTCTCATAGTCAATATGTTAAAAGAAGCCGTTCCATTATCTGGGGGCAGCAGTCTGTTTCAGACCTTGCTATTTCAGCCATCAAATTGAAGAATTAATGACGTGGATAATCGTCTCTAATTCCGAAATTTGCATTAAGAAGAGGCTAGGGGAAAGTGGCGCCAGGCCTTAATAAAACGGCTGACCGGCTCAAAAACTCCAGCCCTCAGCTTGCTAAGTAGCAACAGCCTGCAATGCTCTAGGAAATGGCTTGAGACAGGATAGGGCCTTTATGAGAATATTTTAGAGAGTTACATCATCAAGGTGTGTTTGATCTAGACTTTTGTGATCAGACATCCATTTTTTTTTTTTTGCCAAGATGTTTTTTCCTGGGAGTGTATGGGTAAGCAATATTAAGTGTTAGCAGGCAGGTGTAGGTTTTTGAGTAAATCTCAATGAGCATGCAGGTTAACACCTCTAGAATAATCATAAGCCTGCTAGTTACAATCAGAGTGATCGTGCTTTCAGAAGGAGTTATCTTTAAGGCCTTCTGTATCTTCGGATTTAAACAAATTCAACTACCCCTTAATGCATACTACAAAAGAATTTTTTCTAAGCTCCACACACAAAAAGGAAAATGTATACTGTGTATATGGTAATTCACTTGGAACAACAACCGCAAGGCTTTATACTGTTTCAAACATTTCAACATTAACTAAAAAGTATTGATATAATACTAGGGGGTGGGGGTTCATTTGGGTTTAAAGTCTTGTTTATTATTAATAAGTTCCTCTTAAGTTTGCATATGCTGGATTTATGTCCAAGTGTCTGTTGATGGCGTTCTCATTTGATATATATATATATATATATATATATATATTTATATTTATAGAGAGAGAGAGAGATCCTTATTCAAAGAAAGTGCCCATGAAATCAACATTATGGCTATTGTAAGTTTACTTTTCGGCTAGTTTAATATGGCGTGGAAGGTAAACTGGATGGAATACCTAAGAAAAAATTCAAACAGACTAGAAAAGAACATGCAGGCTGCATTTACTGATTATTCAAAATTTCCCCATGTAAGTGTCCAATCAACTGCTCCTGCGCATTTCAGGGGCTATGAAATGTTTTAAAGTAATTTCAAAATAATTACTTCTCAGGCTTATGCTCCCACATTCTGATATAATGCACCCACAACTCTTGCATACTTTTAGTGAAATGCAAGATCAGGTTTTCTCTACATATACAGTTGATGGAGTAGGTTCTGTGCTCCAGATTCAGCCCAATAGGCAGAATTTCCAAACCCTTTTAATAGACTCTTTACTCCAGATATTTCTTTCTTGCACAAGGTAAAATTAATCATTTGCTTCAATAGCAAAATCTGAGAAAACCTAACAGAGCCTAAGTAATCCTCTGAAGAACTTGACATCTTGGACATTTACAAAAGAGCTGACACAAGTTGATAATTATAACAACTGTGCTAATGTAATGGTCCTCCAATATTATTAGCAAATGTAATGATAATAACAGTAAAAATAATAATAAAACAAGTTCTACTTTAATATTATAATTTTAATTTCCACATCAGCTTCTAAACCAAATTCTAATACCCCTAGCCATAGTAATAATGCAGAATGAGGAAATGCAATAATCTCCCAAAATTAATATACTTTCATAACTCTAACAATAATATTGCTCTTCCATCCATCCATGGATCTTCAAACCCATTTATTTAGTTCTGTGTTTTAGGGAACCAGCACAGGGTAGGAAACAACCCTGCGTGGAAGTGACAGTCTATCGCAGGGTATACAGATGGGCCAACTTAGAGTCACAAATCAACATTATCCTTTACTTGAAGATTTAGTTTTCCTCAGATACATACTTTGAAATATTTTTAACTAGGAGGTCTAACTGGAAAATCAATAAAAAAAGTATGCTGAAAACAAAATTCTTACAGTTTCCCTTTTAATTGCAGACAAAAGTTAAAAACTTAGCTTGTTGAACTGGAAAGTATGATCCAAACAAAAAACTGAAAGAAGTGGTCTTTCAACACTAATAAGATAGGACTATATTACAATAAATTTGTGCACTTCTCTGGTGGCCAGCATCCATTTTAATTTAGTTTTAAGTAGTTAAGTTCAAATATAGCAATTTATTTAGATTTACATTTTATTCTGTAGACAATCATGCCATTTTATGGTGGAAGGTCTGTACTTAAAAGTGAAATAAAGGCAAGACTTCAAAAATACTGCTGACATAAAATCAATTAAGTAAGACACAGCACAAATAATGAGAGATCCTGGATAATCCCAATAATGCCTTGGTAATATGTATTGAGTTACTGAAATGCAGAGGTCATTAAAAAGCATACAGTATATCCTGTAGCCTGATGCCTAAGTAATCATAGATTATTACATATCTTCAAGTTGGCTCCAGCTTCCTTGCAAACAACCCTCAACAAAAAAGTTACGCGGATAACCATTATGTAGTGATGGAATTTCTGTGGTTTTATTTTTTACCACAGATTTCCTCTGTCAAAAAGGGTGAACTAAAACATTGAAATTATTGGGATGCATGTCTGTGTCTCAACTACAGATTTTCAAAAGGTAGGAAAAATAACAGTTAACTGTGATCCATCCATCCATCCATTTTCCAACCCGCTGAATCCGAACACAGGGTCACGGGGGTCTGCTGGAGCCAATCCCAGCCAACACAGGGCACAAGGCAGGAACCAATCCCGGGCAGGGTGCAGTTAACTGTGATCCTACCCAGAATTGGTTCTTCCCTCATTGCTGATACAGCCAGGATAAAACCGGTCTTCTTGCTCCATGCTTGTAAAAAAATGTATGTTTAGGACTGGAATTGAATAAATAGATAGATGGATGGAATTTCTTTTAACATTTTGATAACTGGATGGTTTTCAGTTGCTGAACATTGTTGAAAACTTTCCTTTAATTTCTTTTTAAATTAAAATTCTTCCCATGCTTATGTGGCGACACAGGGAAGCTTACATAAAGAATATATTATGGAAATATTTTCTTTCTTCAGAGGCACAACCTTTTGTGCTACTTTCATTTTAAAAAAATTCTGCATTTAAGATATCAGATATATTACAATAAAACTAGGAGAGGTCCAGATCAGAAGGTTTGTCATGAAATATACTGTTCTCTATTTCTGGGCATTTAAATAAACACAATTATCAGAGCATTGACACACAATGGTGATCACCAACTTATAGGCAAATACAAAGCAATTTTAATAGAGGGACTTGAGCATCCATGAAGCCTGGTATCTATGAGGGGTTCCTGAAATATCCCCAGTGCGTATATAATGTATACAATATACATACACACACATATACATGCATACATATATACAAACACACATACATCTAGGTAGCAATTACTAGAATTAATAAGTGTATGAATTTAGCAAGATCTGATTAGCTTTCTTTAACAGTGAACATGTGCAAATTAGCTATTTGAGAGTATAACTGAAAACATCACCCATTTTGAAACGGTCTTATAATAAGCAAAGAGGGAAAAAAAATGTTAAATGTTGTAGCATTTAAGTTGTAGCCTTGATATGAACTTACTGAAAAATAAGCCTTACTTTACTGGTTGGCAAAATATGGGTGGCACTGCAAATTACACATTATCACTGACAAGTTCATATTATGATGTTCCAGAGGTGAATGATTTTTTTTTAAATTGCCATAAGGAAACAGTATCACATTCACCATTGTATGTGGGGGAGAACCACTAATTGATCCTTCGTGGAGGAAAAATGGCTGTAAATCTCAGGCTCCGTCATACATAGCCAAACACCTGCAGCCGTATCCAGTGACTCTGCATTCGCTTTCAGAGTTTGGAACTGGACCCTTTCTGCTGTTATACAATTTCATGTTGTATATCTAAAATGAACATAGTAAAGATAGCAGTAATACTTTTTTAATTCAACAGCTAACATTACTTCCTACAAAGAAGTTTGCAGTTGTATGTTGAATAAGTCACTGTTTAATGCAAAATACAAAGATAATTCTTACATTGTGTAAACCCAGTGTATCTTTGCATTACTGCATGGTTTACTCTTTTTTATAACAGTTTTAAAACAATGTCTGAAAAACTTTTAATTATGAATTTGGGATAAACAAATGTTCAACTACAATGTTCCATAGTTGTACAAGGAAAGAAGAAAAAACATTTAAAATAATTATAGATTCAAAAAAATAATTGTGACATTTTCTTACTCCCACATGTTTCTTATAGTGAAAAGTATGCAAAATAAGTGATAAAGCAGAAAAGACAATTAAGGAAAATAGAGTTACAGCATTAGTATAGTGTGCAGATAAAGGCAATGCTTACATTTGCTTCAGCAATACACATGAAATTCCGGATACAGTTTTTACTTTTATTATAGTATAAATACCAAAATTTTACCATTTTAAGAATAATGATGTTTACTAACCATAAAAAATAAAGTAATTTTAAAGAATAATATAAAAAATCTAATACATAATATATTAAAAACAACCACAGCAACCAAAGAAATCTAGGAACAACACCTGATAAAATTCATAATGGCAAATCATGAAAGCATCATCCACAAAGAGCAGAGATGCAATTCTCAGGATCCCAAACTGGAGATTTTCCAGTCCCAATAGTGCCTAAAACAATAATGAACAAATGGTTACACAAAATACACACTGTGACCTTAAATAGACTTGACATGCAGTCAAATGAAATTTGATGGCTGCCGAGCATGACAGCTTCAAATCATCCCATAGATTTTCGATGATTTTCAAGTCGGGGACTGTGATGGCCATTCCAGAACATTGTACTTCTCCCTCTGCATGAATGCCTTTGTAAATTTCGAACTGTGTTTTGGGTCATTGTCTTGTTGGAATATCCAACTCCTGCGTAACTTCAACTTTGTGACTGATGCTTGAACATTATCCTGAAGAATTTGTTGATATTGGGTTGAATTCATCCAACCCTCGACTTTAGCAAATGCCCCAGTCCCTGAACTAGCCACACAGCCCCATAGCATGATGGAACTTCCACCAAATTTGACAGTAGGTAGCAAGTGTTTTCCTTGGAATGTGGTGTTCTTCTTCCGCCATGCAAAGCGCTTTTTGTTATGACCAAGAAACTCATTTTTTGTCTCATCAGTCCAAAGCACTTTGTTCCAAAATGAATCTGGCTTGTCTAAATGAGCATTTGCATACAACAAGCCACTATGTTTGTGGTGTGAGTTCAGAAAGGGCTTCTTTCTCATCACCCTGTCACACAGATGCTCTTTGTGCAAATTGCGCTGAATTGTAGAACGACGTACAGACACACCATCTACAGCAAGATGTTCTTGCAGGTCTTTGGAGGTGATTTGTGGGTTGTCTGTAACCATTCTCACAATCCTGAGCATATGCCACTTCTGTATTTTTCTAGGCCTGCCAGACCTGGGTTTAACAGCAACTGTGCCTGTGGCCTTCCATTTCCTGATTACATTCCTTACAGTTGAAACTGACAGTTTAAACCTCTGAGATAGCTTTTTGCAGCCTTCCCCTAAACCATGACACTGAACAATCTTTGTTTTCATATCTTTTGAGAGTTGCTTAAAGGATCCCATGCTGTCACTCTTCAGAGGAGAGTCAAAGGGAAGCACAACTTGCAACTGACCACCTTAAATTCCTTTTCTCATGATTGGACACACCTGTCTATGAAGTTCAAGGCTTAACGAGCTAATCCAACCAATTTGGTGTTGCAAGTAATCAGTATTGAGCAGTTACATGCATTTAAATCAGCAAAATTACAAGGGTACCCACATTTTTGCACAGACAGTTTTTCACATTTGATTTAATTGCATACAACTAAATGCTGCGTCACTAAAAATCTTTGTTCGGCAAACACCCCAGTACTCAGATGTTCCTAGAAAATGAAAGACATACCACCGTTATCTTTTTTGTTGAAAGTAGAATAAATTATTATGCAGGCTGAGAGGAGTTCCCAAACTTTTTCATATGGCTGTAAATATAAGGGATTAACCCTTCTGCCTTAAACACAGGTACCAAACGGCACACAATAACATTCTTGGAATCCCATACACTTGTAGCATCTTTCATAAGAACCCAAGTAATACAGGGTCATAAACTTTCCCATAGTTTAAAAAGAATATCTAGAGAGAACTAGCCCACTCCCATAGCCTCTGAAATAAATGTGCAAGAAGAAATAGTTCAACAGTTTCTAACCAAACAAGAATCAACATGTTTCTTTCTGGAATTGAGTTTTCACCAGAAACAATGCTCCAGAACATTGACTCAGACTTTCCCAGGGAGGCTGAGGAGTGTGGTACTTTAGAAAATGGAGTATATTTTGAAGTCAAACCCTAAAATGCCAGTTCTGAGGCATCTTGATTTCGATGCAGTAGTAAGCAGCAATGTTTACCTAGATACTTCAAACAAATTTCATTGATTTGAATGTTTTCTGACAGATCTTATCCATCACAATGACCTTTGCATTATAGAGTGTGTTTAAACCACTAAAGTAACCAAAGTCCTGTGGTGTAACTTGGATTCTTTAATGATATTTAGAAATAGGTTATTTTGTAACGTGTTCTCCTGATAGGGTTATCAAATACAAAATGGCTGGGAGATGTACAAATAGCAATCCTAAAATATGATTTTGGGATTAAGGAATTCCTTTATATTATTAAAATAAAAAAATAATAAAAATGGAATGTTCAAGAAAAAAAAATAATCAGTACTAAAATCACAGCTCTTGACAAAATAAAAATGTGATTAGTCATAATGACAAAAAGAAAGTATTATTCTGTGACACTGTACTCCTATATAACAAATAATACAGAAAAGACCATTATTTAAATGTATTGTATTACCTTACAGATGGACTAATGGCCACTGACCACACCCGGTCAACAGTGGGTATAGTGTGCAGCAATTCTACAACTACGTCTGAAGATATGGACCATACCTGATAGAAGAAAAAAGTATTGATTAAACTTGCACATAATATATTTAAGCATATTTGTAAAGCATATAACTTAAATTACCTGCTTAGAGACACATGACATCTACTGCTGGTTTATTAATCTGTACTACTTTATAATACAGGACATGTGAATATACAGTAGGTAGGTTTATTATACTAATCAAATTTAATACTAAGAATGACAGTCTTGTATTAAGTACTTTTTCTCCGTTGAATATTTAAAATAATTTTTGCAGCTTACTGAAAAAGTACAAAATACACTATAATAAGACATTCAGTACACTTCAACATGTTTTGTGATTCTGGCTTTATTACCAAGTGGAAAGCATGTAGTACTTCACACATTACAATCCTCTGTTAAATAATAAATGTACTTGATCAAAAGATGACTATATTAAGTCGTTCAATATTAAATGTGTGAAAATATTATTCAAAAGCATTCAAGGTACTATAAACAATGTAGTTTAATAAACCTAGTGGAAATATAGATCTTGGATGTAGCTCCAGACTGAGGGATATTGATGGTCATTTTTTATTTCTTCCATTTCCAAATAATCACACCAACAGCTGTCACCTTGGCCAAACGTCCTGCTGATGGTCTTGTAGCCCATTCTAGCCTTGTGCAGGTCTACAATCTTGTTCCTGACATCCTCTGTCAGCTCTTTGGTCTTGCCTGTGGTGGTGGAGAGTTTGGAATGGAATTCTGTGGACAGGTGTGCTTTATACATGTAATGAGTTGAAAACAGGAGTACATGTAACTGATTGATTAATTGATTGTAATCTGTGTGCCACATGGGCACACTGCCAATCTGTGGGAGCCAGAATTCTGGCTGGGTTGTAGAGGATCAAATACTTATTTCTCTCAATGACATGCAAATCAATTTGTAACCTTTATGTAATGTGTTTTTTCTGGATTTTTGGTTGATATTCTGTCTCTCTCCATTAAAATGAAACTACCAGTTAGAGACTGTTCATTTCTTTGTAAGTGAGTAAACTTACAAATTAAGCAGGGGATTAAATAATTATTTCCTCCATTGTATATACTTATCCTGAGCCAGGCTCAAAAATGGGGCCGGTGCTTCCAATGCAGGCTCTTATTCACAAATGTTTCACTAAGCAATTTATTGGATTGAACATATCAGTCAAAATGTTCAAAATCAAAGAAAAATGTTCAGTAAACTTCACTAATAATAGGGGGAACCCTATGTTATGTTAAGTGAGATGCAGAAATTCATATTAATTGAAACAAAAAATATGCTACAACACAGGTACACATTTCGTTTTAATTCTAACTCTATACCATGCTGGAAAATAATCTGCCACATAATGCCAGTATTCCAGTTGGCACTTTCTTGTATTATTGTACTGTGTTAATAAAGGAGGAATTAAATTACAATAATAATGATACGTATAATACCAGCAACGGCGTACTGCATGATAATGTGCAGTGAATACAGTTGACTTGAGTATTCATAGTTTTCATACACTTTCTCTGTAGGTTTAGCATTCGTTTGCTCAGAGGTTGTTGCGCTTGCTGCTTCCTGAGCAGCTTCTCCACCCTAGCTGCCCGCTGCTTCTCTTCTTTCGTCTGCATCTTTTCGCGTTAAAACTGATTAAGTTAGTTTTTGTGTTGCAATTACTTAGTACGTTTTCTTTAATTTTTAATTTAAGCTGGCACTTAAGTCTTCAATCTGCCTAAAGAATGATTAAAGATATGAAGAGGTAGGGGAAGTGATGGCGACGGTGATAGGGATGAGAACAGCACCCATACGCATGCGCCGCACGGCCGTCCTGCTGCCCGAGAGTTGATTCTACAATTAAATAAAATAAAAATAAAAAGAGTAATAAAAATCATCACCCCGAAAGCGGATAGTAGATGTCACGAAGAATATGTGTACCAAATTTCAAGTCAATAGGTGAAACGGTTTGTGAGCTACAGATGATTTAAAATCCTGTACAGACAAACGAACATTATTATAAATAATGATACTCTTTTAAAAACAGCAAATGGTCCACAGTAAGTCAAAAATTGAGATGTATCGATCGATCTGTTCTTAATTTTTCTCTTTGTAAAAACTTGATTGCTTTGTATGGATTGTAATAAAAAGACAACTATTTGATTTTTGCACACCATGCATTCGTATACCAAAAACAGAGGATCCTAGAGGCATGATTGCTGGCTATGCAAAATTCATTCCATTAGATCAATTAATAGTAACAATTTCCAAATTTGGTTTTAGCAGAGTCATTCTTCTACACTGGGATCTCATATCACGTCAGGTCTGGGTCAAGCAAGATTACACTGAATATGCAAGGTTAAGTTTAACTTAGCTTCTGCACATGAATAAAAATTAAATATATGCAACAGTGAATAGTAAAAGCGGACAGGATTGCTCTGAGTACATGAAAATCAGGTTATAGTGCAAATACAAGTTTTCTGATGCACTAGCAATTAATCTGTATCCATCAGGAAGAAAAAACTTGCTAAGATAATACATCAGTATAAAGTCAGCCTGACCTGTTTCAACCTGTACTGATCTACCTCAGATGGGCCTATTTAACAATGTAAGAGGAGTACAGGTAGTCCCCAGGTTACAGACATCCAACCTACGAACGGGGCCGTAGCTGCGACGCATTGCGCCCCAGTAACTGCCGCTCCGTCATCTTCAGCCTGGGGACACTGCAAGCGGTGGCTGGATGGAGGCTGGAGGGGGGCGATTACGCTGCTCGCGCAGCGTAGTGTCCTTCGGGCGGCTCCTGGTGATCCGTGGCCCACAGTCACTGGGGCCACAGCTATCGCTTGTGTGCAGGACGGAGGCTTGATAGGGCGGTTCGCTGCACGGCCACTACGCCGCCGCAGCTACTGCTCCTGACTGGATGCAGGCTGGATGGAGCGGAGGGGGGCGTTTCACTGCCCGTCCACCACACACGGCTGCCCTGTTCGTTCTCAGTGGGCGGGTGGTAATACTGCAAGAGGTGACCCGGTTGTGGCTGAAAGAAGGCCACTGAGGGTGAACAGGGCGGCAGGGGGTAGCATTGTAGGGTGGCTACCTGTTGAATGGGGGCAGTGGTGGGGGATTACCTTCTGCCTTTGGCCACACGGTGCAGGCAGCATAATATAGTGGAGATGACTGTGTGGTGGCAGGTAGTGAATCGCCCCTCACTGCCCCCATTCATTATCAATAGGAAGCCTGCTTTTACTCTTACATACATAGCAGGAAGTTGTCTCTTGTCAGTACATCAGACATGTTGACGACAGGTGCCTTCCTGCTGTGATAGCGTGTACAGTGCTGTGCCCTTCAAGAATGTCTCTGAAACACAAATCTGAAGCAAGTGCTGGTGATATAGTAAAGAAGAGGAAAACCATCACCATTGAAAATAAAGTAAAAATAATAAAAAGGTCAGAGAGAGGTGAAACTCCATCATTCATTGGCAGAGCACTTAGTTATAGTCGGTCAACAATAGCATTTATTAAAATAATGTACCTGTTTCGACTTACATACAAATTCAACTTAAGTACAAACCTACAGTCCCTATCTTGTAAGTAACGTGGGGACTGCCTGTAGTAGATTTATCAATGTAAATTAATGGTTTACTGTGGGATTGACAGTCAAAAGTATACTCATTTAAGGTAGCGCAGAATTGGGTAACACGGTATATACTTCATTTCACTTACAGATTCTTTAAGAACGGTCACATTTGCTAATGACACCACTCTTGTGGGTTTCGTCACAATATAAACCACACTAGTTAAAAAGTGCAGCCTGAACAGTTTGAAATTAAATGCAATTTAATAAAATAATTGTTAGTGAATATTAAAAAAAGCAAAAGATCACTCACAGCAATACACCATGGATACGCCATAGTGGCAGTGGATAAAAGTAGTGAGATTTCATGAAATCAAGTTTTTATATCTCTAATTCAGTATAAATTCATCAGCATTGTGCCCCTGAAGTTTGTGTTTTTTTGTCTTTCCTGGCCATCTGAACCTAGCACTAGACTTATCTTTAGAGACTTAGAAAACACAGAGTGCTTATACTGTATGTAGATTTGTTTTTATTACCTGTGTATCTACTGTATGTTATGTGAGTGCATACTGATTTATTCCTATTTATTATTTCTGGTTTGTCATTTATTCATTTTTATTTTTATCTATTTTTAAATTTTGTTTCTTTTCTTGTTACTTTTTTTTTTAATAAACTTGTAAAAACACTTTGAACTACATCCTTAGTAAGACAATGCGCTTTTTTTAAGAAATAAATGATAATGTTCTTTTCAGTTATATCTGCTACTAGCAGAATACCCGCGCTTCGCAGCGGAGAAGTAGTGTGTTAAAGAAGGTATGAAAAAGAAAAGGAAAAATTTAAAAAATAACGTAACATGATTGTTAATGTAATTGTTTTGTCATTGATATGAGTGTTGTTCCCATATCTATATATATCTATATATCTATATCTCTATATCTATCTATATATATATATATATATATATATATATATATATATATATCTATATATATATATATATATATATATATATATATATATATATATATATATATATCTATAATAATAAAAGGCAAAGCCCTCACTCACTGACTGACTGACTGACTGACTGACTGACTCATCACTAATTCTCCAACTTCCCATGTAGGTAGAAGACTGAAATTTGGCAGGCTTATTCCTTACAGCTTACTTACAAAAGTTAAGCAGGTTTCATTTCGAAATTCTACACGTAACGGTCATAACGGTCGACAACGGTCGACAACGGTCGACAACGGTCGACAACGTCCGCCATGTTGAACTTTCTTATTTATGGCCCCATCTTCACGAAATTTGGTAGGCGGCTTCCCTGCGCTAACCGAAACCTATGTATGTACTTATTTCGATGGTATGACGCCACTGTCGGCCGCCATATTGAACTTTCCAACGTCACCAATTTTCAAACTTCCCGTGTAGGTAGAAGGCTGACCCCATCTTCACGAAATTTGGTAGGTGACTTCCCTGCATTAACCAAAACCGATGTACGTACTTATTTCGATGGTATGACGCCACTGTCGGCCGCCATATTGAATTTTCCAAACGTCACTAATTCTCCAACTTCCCGTGTGTGTAGAAGGCTGAAATTTGGTAGGCCCATTCCTTACAGCTTACTTACAAAAGTTAAGCAGGTTTCATTTCGAAATTCTACACGTAACGGTCATAACGATCAACAACGTCCGCCATATTGAACTTTCTTATTCATGGCCCCATCTTCACGAAATTTGATAGGCAGCTTCCCTG
>JANRMT010062812.1:1950780-1964923 GCA_026402145.1 Polypterus bichir lapradei | reverse complement strand
ATATATATATATATATATATATATATATATATATATATATAATGTATTTATAAAAATATATATATAAATTACTCACTATTTAAATGCAGCACATATTCATATGCATATTTAAACTATAATGTCAAAATTAGTCTTTAGAGACATTTGATTAATTGATCAAAGAGTAAAATAGTTCATAGATTAATTGCTTACAAAATAATCATCTGTGGCAGACCTAATTCATACTCCTACTCACCAATATTTGTTGTGGCCACCTTTACTGCCATACCTCTTCTTTTGAGACTACCAGGTGGATTTGCACACTATTTAGGAATACTTTTTACTATTCTTCTAGGCAAATTTGCTCCAGCCTTTTCAAGATTTTAGGATAGCACTTGTTAATCTTCTTGTTAAATTGTTCCACAAATTCTTTGAGAGAGGTGAAGATGGTTTCTTTGCCTAGGATAAGGGCATTCACCTTTTTATTCTTGAATTACTTCAGCATTGCTTTGGTTTTGTCTTTGGGATCTTTGTCCAGCTAGAAGGTGAATTTACTCTCTAGCATTAGTTTTTATTAGCAGGCTGAATCAAACCATCTTGTAACACTGTCAATACTGTGCTCCATCCAGTTTTCCTTCAAATCCTAACAAGTTGCTGGTGAGAAAAATCAACACAGTGTGATGATCTTGTTACCATACTTCACTGTGAGTACACTTTTTCTTTGATCAGAGTGTATTTTTGGTTAATGACACACACATCAGATTTTTGTCAGAAACCTCAATCAAGTTGTGATTTGCAGGAAATTTACAGTGATTGATCACTTTTTTAAAACTAACTTGTTAGTTTTTTTTTTTTTCTTTTTTTATTGGGTAGTTTTTCCTTTTTGGCCCTTGCTGTCAGTTTTCTTAAAGTGGTTTACTCAGTTAATCGAGCTACCCTGTCAGATGTCCTGAGACTTTGTGGGATCCCCGCAAAGTTTCTGGATGTCATGGCTCACCTGTACACAGGTTCTGTGAGTGCTGTGCAGAGTGAAGGCATGGATTGTTAAGTGCTTGCATTAACTTGCTGTTGGGCAGGGTCGTAGTGTCCAGCAGCTGTGGGGTATCTGTTGGTGAAGAAAGATTCACCAATCTTGACTTTGCTGACGATGCTGTAATCTTCGCACAGTCAGTGGAGGGTTTGATCTGGGCTCTCAGGAGACTGAGTGAGGAGTCTCAAGTATATGAGCTTGTCAGTGCGCTGGATAAAAACCAAAATCTAGGCTTTTAATCAGGGCTGTGGAGTCAGAGTCGAGGAGTCTGAGACAATTTTGGGTACCTGGAGTTGGAGTCTGCAAAAATGTACCGACTCCTAATAAATTAAAATTCTAATGAAAAAAAAATACAGCAAATTCAAATGTCCCATTTCACAAACAATAGTCATAATAAAGTACTTCTCTGATGTAAGAATAAAGCCCAGTGCATAGTTATGTTACTTCTAGTGTGAAGTTCAGCTGAGCTATTATACAACTTGACATTCACATATTGTAATCTGGGTTATAGTACATTACAAAAAGTGTTTTCATTTAATTTCAGATGTAATGTGTTTAACAAGTTAATTTGAGTGTAAACAAGTGTAATCATGTAGGTGGAGGTGTGTGCTATGGCCTGATGTGTGTTCAGGGCTTCTTGTCTTTTGCTTAAACTGGCCAATACAGTAGAGAGTCAGCTTCCTAGCCAGTAGTTCTGTGGTTAAATGATGTGTATGTTGCCTTCTTCAATCAACATGGAAAATACATTTGCATATTAAATACAGAGGAGTCGGAGTCAGAAGTACTGGAAACTAAGGAGTCGGAGTCAAACGATTTATCTACCGACTCCACAGCCCTGCTTTTAATGACCTCTTGGGCGCCAGTAGTGTGTCTATCTGTGAAGAGAGTGTCAACTGTGTCAAGAGGTTTACTTACCTTGGCAGTGACATTCATGTCTCTCGTGACTCTTCCTATGAAGTCAGTAGATGGATTGGGAGGGCATTGGCGGTGGGAGTGGGGAAGTGGTCCTGAGGTCACTGGAATGGAATGTGTGGCATTCCCGATATCTTTGCAAAAGGACGACGGTCCAAGTCTTTAAAGTCCTGGTGCCTCCTGTTTTGCTATATGGTTGTGAGACATGAATGCTGTCCAGTGATCTGAGAAGAAGACTGGACTCCTTCTGTACTGTGCCTCTTCGGAGAATCCTTGGGTAGTGCTGGTTTGAGTTTGTGTCAAATGGATGGGTGTTCACGGAGTCCCAAATGAGACACATTATCTGCATTGTGAGTTAGCGTCAGTTACAGCAATCTGGTCATGTGCTGTGAATGAGGCATGATCCTCTTTGTTGAGAACCTGAGCAGCTGGACCAGGCCAAAGGGATGACCACATGTCATTTCTGGAGCGTGAGACTAGACCGCGTGACCGTGTGGTCTGCCTGGAGGGTTGTGGGTTGCCAACCGAGATCCCGAGCTATTGTATCGTATGCTGGGTGCTGCAACATGCTATACCAGTCTATGCTTTCCAACCTGACCGGACCTGAGTGTTTGTTTGCAATAAAATTCCCATTTAAACAAGCCGTTTGTCATTTATAATCAAGCAAATATGACAACCATTATAGAACCTTAATACTTTCACAAGGCATTGTATTTTATAAGAATAATCCACAAAATATATTGTGTACCAGGATGTACAGACTGCTCCTATTGTTTCTCTCATTTGTTTCTGAAACATTGATTCTAACAAAGGCTTTATGATGAAAGTATACAGGCTACACATTAGGCTCAACACAAGTTGTACAGTAACCAGTTTTTCAAATTTATTGTTTAGAATTTAAAATGTATCTTGTAAATTGAAACGTAAAATTTGTGCAGGTGGTACCAAGTTACCAGCTCCGTTGTTGACTACCTTTTTTTTTTGCATTTCATTGTTTATTAGCACCTTGTTAAGAATCAAAAAGCCATTTAGGGGTCATTTTCTGTAATACATATCCTGGTCAAGGTCACAGTGAGCTAAACTTGTGCTTAAAGCAAGTATATAAAGATTGCATACATTGCTAATTTCATGTGGACTAGAAAGTTGTCATTTAATTAGATGCTGCAGTGACAGGAAAAATGAGCTCAATCTATTGTGGTCTTCTCAGAATTTACTTTTTTTATATTATGTTTTGACAAATAAAGGTTAGTATTTTGTTTTTATCCATTACTCTGAATGTTTCCAAGACAATCAGCTATTTCCACCTTAAATGTGAAAAGCAAAACTGTACACTGCATTTCATATGTATATTCACAAGTGCTTCATACAGCTGTAGCACAGTACAGTGATGGTGAACCTATGACACGTGTGTTAAAGGTGGCACACCACAATGTTTTGGATGACACGTCAGCATTCAGCAATACCTGAGTTACCAAAGAAACTGAATGGACAAAAATATAAGAAATTTGAGACCCTGCACCACCCAGAGCTTAAAATGGAGCCCCACCGTCCGTATCAGCATTTCATCTGTCTTCATGGCAGCCACACAGTTCAGTTGACTTCTAATCACTGCAACGGAAGCAGCAGCATTTTCAAAGTGCAGGCGAGAAATCTGGAACTGCAGTCTCCAAAATGAGTGTATTTATCAGTGTTCGTATAAAATTAGCTTTTGCATTCATTGCTTATGTGAAATGCATTGAATTATTTTGTGCCATGACCAGTCCAACAACATTGTTGCAGAGGTAAGGAAGTTATTAACCTCAAAGATTATTTTCATGTGCTGTCTCGATAGAGTCTGCAAAGGGTCGTGCTGACATTGTTTTCTCTTTGTGGTTACATTTCTGCAAAGAGCAAGTAGTCAGCATTTCTAAGCATGTACTGTTTTACATTTCTCTCAACTATCCCTCTTAATCCCTCCTAAAAACTGACTTTTTTCTGTGCTATTCACCACTGTGATGGTAAGTAGCATGAAAACTTGTGTGTGTGGACAATAGCGCTGGGAAAGTGTATAAAGGCTTTCTTTGTCAGCCTTCCATCTTCTGAATCTGGAACACTTCCTTCCATGCCTATCAACCTCTTAGCAAAAGAAATGGGGGACAAACATGCAAAATAAGGATATGAATATAACATTACTCTTAGAAAGCTGCTAGAATAACAGGGCTTTTTCTTTTACTTCTATAATACATAGCACCACATATAACTGGGCTGTATTTTTTTAATAAATGAATATGTAAAGAATTGTTTCTCTTTTTTTTGGGGTTGACACACCAGCAAAGTCAAGTTAGGCATTTTCAGAATTTTTGACAAGCCGAGCCCAAAAGGTTTGCCATCACTGGCATAGACTGTTGACTTGTACTTCAACATGCTGCATATGCTACATGGTATTTGCATTTGTAATTGCTTATGCACATTGTCTAGTTAATTAGACTGATAAACCTACTAGGGCGTCCAGTTTTTTCTTATAAAGTTTGATTTATAGCTACATACCTCCTAGTGTAATTAAATTATGATCTTTTTACATCTTTTGAGTGAGATTTTATATATGCTTTTTTCCTGAATTATCTCCATGCCACTGACTAATTCTGCAATGGTTCTGTATAAGACTCTGTGCTTTGATTCTTATATTCCTGCCCCTTACTAACATAAGCTTTTTTAAAGTCAGTTGTATATTTTATTGTTTACTGGTAGTATAGACAAATTCCTTTGCTGCATCCTCTTTGAACTCAACATAACTTGGCAACTATGCCTGTATTGGATATTGCATTCTTGATTCTATTATTTGCAGCTTCTTCCATTAATTTGCTTGTGAAGTTCATTAAGATAATTGACCAGTAGTTACCAAGTTTAACCAAGGTTGGTGGTTTAATATCTAAGAGGAGTTCTGGGCCGTCTTCAATAGCCCTCTGAATTAGGCAGGGGATGGAGGTTTTGTTTTCAGTTTCCTGGAATTTATTTTTAAGGCTTAATGTCTGTAACATTACATTCTTTGTATGATTCTGTAAAAAAAAATCTATGAAAATAAATTAATATTGGTACAATGTTTGATACCTTTCAGTGTTTAAGAGTTCCGTAGTATTTTGTGTTTTTTTTTTTTTTTTTTTTTTTAATAGAAAAGGCACATCATGGATTTTTATTGTTAATAATCACATTCTTAGAGCACTCGTGACTGTGTTTTATCAAGATTTCCAGATTTTATGTACTTAAATCTCTGCTGTTTACACTTCCAGACCCAGTTGTCAGTTTATTTAATGTTTTTTATAATTACTGGGATGTTATTAACCCACTCAAAGTTAGAGTTAAGAGTAACTTTTACTTTCCATGGCTTGTGTCGTTACATTTTTATCTTTTATTTGTCTTTTGTATTATTTCTTTGAAAAATCATGGTCTTTTCCAGTCACCTTTTCATATCATGAATTCCCCTTTTAACTGTAACTCTTGTATATTCACAAACCTTACTGTTATCATTATTCTGTATCTTATTGCTAAGGACCTGAGGCACTGTAAGAAGTATACTATTATTGGCCTTCTCTCCATGTTCATAATAATGATGTTGCAATTCAAAGATGAGCTGTTCCACTTCATTAGTAGTCAAGAGGTTAAATTCTGACTGCAAAACCTGTCTTTTCCTATAAAGTGGTTAATTTGGAGACATGGTGTATTGTAGATTTATTCTGGTAATTCCACTGATTAATTGGACACCACCTTCTTGTTTTCCAATTTATTTTTATGAGAAAAATATGAAATAACCTGTCCTCTTAAAAATGCCTTCGAAGACTGCTGAGGATGCATTTGTCACCAGAAAATGATCAATTTGCTTGGCTGTATATTCTGTACACAGGTTAAGACACCATCTACAAGATGAGTGTATGGGGCATAGTGATTTAAGGTCTATGATTAGATGGGCATGGTCAGAGATAGCAATAGTGTCATACTTACAAGATTTGATAATGGGCAAAAATTGTTGGTCTATGAGGAAATAATCAATTCTTCAGTAACAATGATGAACTTGTGAAAAGAAAGAATAAGGTTAGCATCTAAAAACCTCCATGGGTCTGATTAGTTCTGATCTATTTCAAACTATGGAATTATTTTTGCATTAGATGTTATTGCCACTGTACCTGAAGACCTACCCACGTCTGGATTTAAAACACAATTGAAGTCTCTGGCCATTATAATTTTATGAGTGTTCACATTGGGGATAGAGGAAATCTCTATCCACCACGTTAGGTCCATAAATATTTATCAGAATCAGTTTAGTATTAAATTGCCCATCATCATGACATATCGCCCTTCAGGATCAAGTATTACGTCTGACGCTAGAAATAGAGTAGTTCTGTCTATTAAGATTTCTACACCCCTAGTTTTGTTTGTATAGCTGGAGGGAAAAATTTGGCCAATCCAGTCCATTTGCAACTGAAACTGGTGCCTACTTATTATGCAAGTCTTCTCTTAAAGTACAGTGATACCTTGAGATATGAGTTTAATTCGTTCCGTGACCGGGCTCATAAGTCAGAATGCTCGTATCTATCAATTTTCCCCATTGAAATTAATTGAAATGAGATTAATTCGTGCCAGCCCCTAAAAAACCACCCCAATTTTTTGTTAAATGTTTTCAACATAAGAAAAATCTATTTATAATGAACAAATATTGTATACAAACAAAATAAAACCTAATATATAAAAGAGAATCCAAGGAAATAAACAGATGTTGGTGAAGCTGATTAGCATATTGTAATGATTTTTTCTTTCTCTTCACTTTTGCTTAAATTAATTTTCTTCTTCACTAGTTTTGTTTCTTTTTTGCCACGCTTTCGTCACTTTTATTCGCAGGGAGCTTCAATAGAAATCTGTCCAAGGAGCTTTGTTTCTTCCTCCCCTTTAGAATGTTTCTGAAATGAGTGTCATTAAATAGCGCCGATGTACGATCAGTTGCAACTTTTTCAGGGTGTTTCTTTTCAATAAAGTCAAGTGTTAGGCAAGTGTCATTAAATAGCATCGCTGCACGATCAGTTGTAACTTTTTCAGGGTTTCTTTTCAGTACAGTCAAGTGTTAGGCAAGTGTCATTAAATGGCGCCGCTGCGTGATCAGTTGCAACTTTTTCACGGTTTCTTTTCAAGAAAGTCAAGGTTTAGGCAAGTGTCATTAAATAGCGCCGCTGCATGATCAGTTGCAACTTTTTCAGGGTTTCTTTTCAATAAAGTCAAGTGTTAGGCAAGTGTCATTAAATAGCGCCGCTGCACGATCAGTTGTAACTTTTTCAGGGTGTTTCTTTTCTTTAAAGTTCGAAAATTTTACCCACATTGCAAACACTTCCTTTATCTCACTTTAAAAGATAACCTCCTCCACAATACTGATCTCCTGCAGAACATCCGTATGTTGCTGCGTCTGTAGTTCGTCAACTCCTCTGTCGTCAGTTCCTCAGAATGTGTGGCGACAAGCTCTTTGATGGCTCATATTTCTAATTTTGGCTCGTAACTCAAGGCAAAAAATCGGCCTAGTGACGGCTCATATCTCAAAAAACTTGTATGTTGGGGCACTCATATCTCAAGGTACCACTGTACTATCTTGTCATTAAAACCTGTTAGGTGAGAGACCTTTGACATTCCAGCTCTCAAAGTTTACTGTTTGGTCATAAAGACATTGTTTCTGCACTTTTGTTGACATTTTGTAGTCTTAAGGTAGAACATTATTACATATGATAGCTTTGACCTAGATTTCATAGTTTGGCCAGGTGTTATGGCTATGAAGCCTATTGTTATGTTGGCACTTCCAGTTATTGGGGTGGAAAGAATAAATAAGAAATAGCAATGCTGTCTTTCTCTCAACCACAAGAAATCCCAAGCTCCCACCTTTCAAACCTCCGCAATATTGCCTCCCCAAGTGCGGCAGACCAAACTTCACAAAGTCACAGTTCTCTGACATGCCGAAAAAGACAGTATGTCAAGAACAAAACAAAACTCCCAGTAGTGGTGTAGAAAAGGTTAAAACTGAGATTTTGAAAGTACTGTCCAAATACAATATACCTAGGATATGATCTTAAACATTCCCAATACAATGAACCTGGAAAAGGATTGTAAAACAGTTCCCATGGGGACTAAGATAATATATGACAGTACATTCCCAATATAATAAATTGAGGAAAATGAAGTGAAGAAAAAAAAATCTTTAAAAAAAAAAAAAAAAAAAAACCATACTCAATATAATGTAATAAGTAATATAAAGTATAAGTATAACAAAAAAAACGAAAAGAATGCATAGTTACGGCAAATGGTGCATTACAAATGATCCAAGTTGCATACAGAATCTTTTTTGCCTTGCCAGAACACGGTATAACTCATGATCGTGTTTCAAAAGGATGTTGGAATAGGTCTTCTTAACTCTTTTTCTGCTTAATTCAGAGAACTAATAATGTAAAACTGACCTTCAATATCCACTTTCAGTTTGGCAGGGTGCAAGAGGCTGAATCTAATTTCATCTCTGCATTGACGCTGTTTAATGCTGTAGTATGCAGCGTGTTTAGCAGCTGTTGCAGGGGAGAAATCTGGAAAAATACGAACACGGTTATTTTCATATCTCATCCCCTCTTTCAGTCTGAGAAAGGAAAGTTTTGTTTAGCCTGTAGTTTGTCGAAACGAGAAGTCAGGTTTCTCGGTTTTGAGGCAATCGATCCACATATATGGTAGGCTGTTGAGATCTCAGTGTTTGATTTGAACTTCTCCCCAGATATGATATCAAAGAGTTCAGCTGTGAATTTCACTGGATTTTGTATTTTCTTGTTTTTTAGGGAGAACTTTACTTATGAGTTTCCTTCTATATCTATCTTCCAGCGCAGCCAGTTTGTCAGCGAGCATTTTACATTATGACTTTGCAGCCATTACATTTTTGTTAGCGACGGATGCCGATCGTTCAACTATTTCAATTTGGGTCATAAACATTTGCTTAACATTTTCAAGCTGAGCAACAAGTACTCTAAAATATACCCTTTAACTTACTCATATTTTCTTGTATTTTTTCAAAAATTTCTGTAATGGCTCTAGTAAACTTAGTACTTAAACATTTCTCTAGGTCTTTTACATCCTGATGATGTTTCTCATTTTTCTTGTTTAGATCCTTTACTTCTTTCTTTATATCTCTTATATCTTTATTTATATCACTCTTTATGTTTGGCAAGCACTACCGTCAGCTCTGGAAAATGTGTTTCAGTCTTTTCTGCTCTCTGTAGGTGGTGTTGTGAGTCTGATTTGTGTTGATGCTGCTGACTCATGGGGGGTATATTAGCTGCAGTTGACAGAGGGGAATTAAAGGGCCATGCTTAGTTCCAATAATTCTCCTAGAATTGACAAATTCTCCTTGCCCACCTCGCTCGCAGTTTCGCTCCCATTTTTGCTTTCAGCTGGAGCCAATGCTGCAGTGTCAGGTACTGGCAGATCTGTTCCTGTGTCCATCTGTTTCAGGTCAGTTTATGGTAGACCGTACCATGAACCTGTGGCCGGTTTTGCCTTTGACAAAACTTTAGCTGCCTTATCCTTTTTCCTTTTATTTCGGAACCCTTTGTTTGCTGCTCATGCTTATTTATACTTGCATATAATATAAATACAGGATACCTCAGAGTGATAGTAAAAAAGGGTAAAATAAAACAGCTGTTAATGGAGCTCAGTTCTATCTGACCATCTCACACAATGGACAAAACCAACATGAAATTTAGCACAACAAATCCACAAGCAGGAAGTCCGCAATGCAAAAACAGCAATTACCAACACAGGCAGAAATAAAATCATTGACTATATAAAATAACCCACACATTTAGGGAGTATTATAAGTCCTTATATTCTATTCAGTCTAAAGAGAGTAAGACACAATCTAATGAGGTTTTTGTCTCATTGTAGATACCACAGCTTGATGCTCGTAGTGCTGTGGAACTGAATTAACCTCTGACCCTCTCAGAATTACTAGACACTGTAAACTCACTTCAAGGTGGGAAAGCAGAAGGCCCTGATAGCTACTCAGTGTAATTTTATGAAAAATTTCAAACAAGTTAGCTCTACTATTATTAGCAACGTTTATAGACGCTAAAGACAACAAAATTCTACCTCAAATGCTTTGCCAAACATTCATTTCCATCTTTCCTTAGAAAAATGCCTTATTACAATGTGCATCAGACCAATCTCACTCCTGAATAATGATGTTAAGATACTCTTCAAAGTGCTAGCTATAAGAATTGAGAAAGTGCTTCCTTATGTAACATTTACAAGATCAAACCAGATTTATTAAACACAGACACTTAGCTTCTAATCTTTGATTGTTGTTAAATGTAATATATTCACCCATTAAATCTAACGCCCCAGAGATCTTACTATTTTTTGATGCAGAAAAAGCATTTGATATGGTTGAATGGGATTACCTGTTCACCACATTGCACAGATTTGGGTTTGATCCAAACATATGTGCTTAGATCAAACTACTCTATAGCTTCAGTTTGTATTAACAACATTATTTCAGACTACTTCAAACTAGAGCGCAGTACTCAACATCGATATCCCCTATCATCATTGCTCTTTGCAATTACCATTGAGACACCAACACTGTTAAGAAGAACATAGTTTTCAGATTTCTCTTTCTATTTCAAAGCATCCCCATATACATGAACAAATCTTTTTTTTTTTTTTTAAATTAGATTCAGTCATGGCCTCATTTATTTGGAATTCAAAACATCGACCTAAAGCAGAAGGGTGTATGGCACTACCTAACTTTCAGTTTTATTACTGGGCGGCAATTACACAGGCCATAAAGACCTGGAAAACAACACAAATTGATGAACATACACAAGCCTGGTCTAAAACAGAATTTAAATCTTGCAGTATTTCTTTATATTCCCTGCTCTATGCTCCAGTAAATGCAAACTACAGTCAATACACTAATAATCCAATTGCCCTTCATTCACTCAAAATAATATAATAAGGAAACAATGTAGGAAGCACTTTAAGACTAAGAAGCTCTTATCTGTTGCACCTCTTCATGACAACCACTGTTTTCCACATAGTATTTAATGCTTGGAAAATGTCTGATATTAAACATTTTGAGACTTGTACTTAGATAATGTTTTTGCATCCTACAAGCAATTAAGTTTCAAACTGAACTTCTCATCAACACAATTTTTCCACTACTTTCAAGCTAGTAACTTTGCTAAATGGAACCTGCCAAATTTTTCTCTCCTTCCACCTATTTCTATTCTGCAACAAATATTCGTGAAGACTCCGATATCATTTCTACAAATTATAAAATCATTATAAAGTCCCTCCCTCTCAAATATCCCAGGGCACATTGGAGAAAGAATCTTTCACTTAATATTTCAGAAAAGTAGTGGAAGGCAGCCAATCACAGAATATACTCTAGCTCCATATGCAGAAAGCACTCAGTAATTCAACTTAAATGCGCTCGATAGAAGATGTTATCTTGTTTAAAACTATCCACAATGTTTCTAGGGCAAGATTCAACCTGTGAACATTGCAATCTAGCTCCAGCCTCATTTTTGGGCATGCACCAAATTAAGATCAAGTGGGACAAAAATCTTTAACTGCCTGTCAGACTGCCTTGGTGTCACAATCACTCCTAACCCATTCACATCTGTGTTTGGTGTACTCCCAGATGGGCTTAAAGTGGAGAAGGACAAACAAATCTTAATTGCATTTACCTCATTACTAGCACGTAGAATTACCTTGCTCAACTGGAAGAATCCCACCCCACCACTTTTAAGTCGGTGGATAGCTGATGTCCTATACAGTTTGAAATTGTAAAAATAACTAATTCTCACTCAGAGTATCTGTTCAAAACCTTTTAAAAATATGGCAGGATCTAATGAATAACATTTTAGAATAATATTCTATATCGGTGAAAAGGATATGCTTTGTTGGTTGGCTATCCTTTCATTCTTTTGGGTAGGGGTTACATTTTGATTTGTTAAGTTTGATTTGATTATATGGATTGTTATTTGATTTTAATTAAAATCATTAAAATAAAAAAAGTATACTATTAAATGTATACCATGACTTTTCAACCATTTCCAAATCCTAAAATTAATCAAGATATCTATATGCCATTCTTTAATTTTGAGACACATTTGCGTAAGGTTTTATTTTTTTAATTAAATGTAATGGATTAACACTGGAATGGGTACTGTACAGTATACTGAACAAGTATTCAGTTCAGCTGGCCATGTTTAGTTTGTCTTCTTTAAAGGGAACCTGAGAAGCAATTGTAAACCAAACATTAAACTTGCTCTGAATTGTATGCAGGCACTATAAAATAATTTTAAGTAAAGATTGCAAATGTAGAAGACTGCAAAACATTTACTCTTCTGTGTTCTCCTTAGTCTACTTTTCTTCTTTTATCAAGGATGTTTTTCATGGTGTGCAGAAGTCTTCAAGCTGCCCTGCAAAACTCATGAGTTTGTAGTTTTTATAACTTTAAGGTTTCTATAGTTTATAGAAACTCCAGAATAAAAAACATGAGTCAGTCTCATCCACACTGAATTGTAGTCCACTAGGGGTCAGTCAAATGCAGTGCATGTTTTCCTTTTTAATGCATTTTAATGCATTTTTGATTAAAGCATAATAATGATAATAATAATGCATTTTATTTATGTAATATATTTCCCATGCTCAAGGCGCTTCGCAGAGTCTCACGAAGAATGGCAGGGTATATATAATATTGGATACAAGTAATAACAACATAGAATACATAAAACAGAACAGGATATATAAAGCATTAAACAGAATAAAAAACAATGAACCGAAGTAAAATGGTAAATTCAATACCTGAACAAATAACATAATTTATGATATAACAAACATACAAATCACCTGGAGCATCATTCTGTTCATAAATTTAAAAAGCATTAAAACAAAATTGCTTGTCATTTGGCAGACAATGATAATGATATTCCAGAATGCACTTTCTTGTTTTTGTGTGTGCATCAAAGCATTAGTAAGATCGGGTGGGCAGGGGTATCATCATGTTCACTTTTGTACTAATTTGAAATAGGTTAGTGTTTCCCAAACAATTGTCAATAGCATAATTCATCCATTCCCCCAAAATTTGTTTATGCTAAACATGCATCATTTATTATTGTCAATTATGATTTTACCTTGTGTGTGTGTATGTTACAGAAGTAAAAAGTGTTTAGCCTACAACATTTTAATATTTAACACTATATACTGATGCACTGCATGTTGTCAGTGTTTGAGTTTGTGTATTGACTGTTGCAAGCTATGTATACGTAATTCAAAATATATGGTTGTTTTATTTTTTTAGTGCACCACTAATCCCATTAAAGGATAGAGTTAAGGTATCACAAAACTGGCGAAAAGGATGGTGCAAAAAAGAAGTCATCCTAAAATGGAAATACAAGTAAGTAGTCTTGGTTTTCATGGTATGTCATCTGTAACATTGTGTAGAGATTAAAGATTTGACACACTGAAAAGCATTTTCTTATTACTTAAAGAAGGTTCCAGGATGATGCATGATTAATTAGTTAATATACAAATTCCAATAGAAATCATCTTTTATAGTAGAAATGTAATGAGTTTTGTTTCTGGTCTTTCTTATGTGTAGAGATTTGTTGCACATTATTAGACTGTCGAAGTTTTAAAAGGATTTACTCTGCAGAAAGTATAATAGTCCTGTGTCTTGCTATCTCTTTTGCAGTTTGTTACCATGGATACAGTTGGAGGACAACAAGCTCTATCTATCTCAGGCAGCAGACATCAGAATGTACCAACTGAGACCAGATGGCCGGGGGGTCCAGCGAAGGCCTATGGAAGTGTTTGCTGGTCACCAGGAAGATGTGTGCAAATTTATTTTAACAGAGTCGCACCTTATTAGTGCTGGAGGGTAATTTCTTTTTAAGTCAAATTCCATATTTTTTTAGTTATTGGATAAACTACTAACATACAAATAGGATTTCAAAATAGTTTTGAATTTTTAATCAAGTTCTGCTTATTCATTTTTTAACAGTGGTGTATGTTTTGAAAGTTGAATTCTGAGAGTCTTGTTTTTGGTGTACATTGTAATTGCTACGTTTGGTAGCCTGGGCCTACTAATTAATTAATATTTAAAATTTTGTTTATCTGAACAACTGAAAACTTTTAAGTAAAATGTCAAGATAATTTTTCATTGTAAATTTG
>JANRMT010062812.1:1943280-1948280 GCA_026402145.1 Polypterus bichir lapradei | reverse complement strand
TCCTAGCACAGAGAAACAATGAAGTCAAACGAATTAACACAAAAATGGTCAATCATTTACACAGCAAATTGGTTAAATGGGTATCAATAGACTATGCTGAAACAGTTGGTGGTGATGGTACGGAAGATGAAAATATCAACTTACAATATCCCGTAGAATATCTACAACCGTTAACATTTTCCAGTCTTCCACCGGCCAAATTAATGTTGAAGGAAGGATGTATAGTAATGTTATTGCGTAATTTATGTCTGAGTGATAGACTATGCAATAAAACAAGATTAGTTGTATTCAAAATTGATCGAACAATTCTGACACGTAAAATTTTAACAGGCAACAAGAAAGGTAATGTAGTACATCTTCCGTAGATAACATTAGATACAAAGGAGATCTTGATATGCCACTCGTATTAAAACGTTTACAGTTTACCATTAGAATAGCTTTTGCTATGACAATTAACAAATCACACGGATAAACATTGGAAAAAGTCAGTTTATTTATTAGTGAGAAAGAAACTATATTCACTCACGGGCAGTTATATGTTGCGTTGTCACGATGTAAATCCAAACACGGAATCAGAATTCAATGCGATATTGACGAAAAGTTAATTCAAAAAATTGTTTTTACTGAAGTTTTACAGTAAACGTGTAAGTTTAAAAAGTATTTGTGTGTTAATTTCAAAGCCAAACAGAATGGAAACGTATAACGCAACTATACCGCTAATGCAACATAAAACATAATTTTGTTTCAATTTATTACATTTTACTATTTTTTACTATGGTTAATTAGCTGTAATGTAAAATAGTTAGTTCTATTATGCATATGTAACAGTTCCCATGAAAATAACAATCTGTTTAATTGTACATTCGCTTCCCCATACTCAAGTGGCAAATCCGCGAAGAGGCTAGTGCCTAGAGCCCGCCAGGGGGTTGGCGAGCAAAGCAAGGAGGGAGCAGAGCCCCCCGAGTAATTGAAAAATATTAGGAAATTGGCAGAGGAGAATTTTAACCAGATATTTGTAGATACCTTTGTGCTTTACGAAACATTAAAGAAGTAGTTACATACGAAGAAAAACAAGTTAAACTGAGCTAAGAACAATAATGAATAAATAGTATACAAAAGATAAATAATGCACACTTATATAAGAAAGATAAATATTTAAGAGAAATAGAGTCCTTAAAATATAAATATATATATAAATATATATATATATATAAATATAAATATATATATATATACACACACACACAGTATATATATATATATATATATATATATATACTAGTTGATTACTCAGTGAGCGAAAAAAATAAAATGTAGTATTTTTAAAATAATTTATTAAGTAGTAAAACATTTTGATAAAAGAATTTGAAGAACGTATAAGAAGCGTATAAATTATTAAACAGTAAAACATTTCCGTAACAGAATTTGAATGATATACAAGAAGTGTATAAATTATTAAACAGTAAAATATTAACATTTAAGACGTAAAGATACATTTGAGTACTACTGCAGTGGTTTCGGGTAAACTACCTACTTCACAACCTTACACTACATGCCTGTGATTTAAGAGAAAAATTATTCTGAGAAATGTGGACACTGCCCTTCCGTGCATAACAGGCAGAAGGCCTAAACAATTCCCAAGTCCAATACTTTACATGAAGAGGTCGGTACATATTCTTAGATGTAAACCCTCCATTTTCTTAAAGGAATTCATCACAAAAGCACCCTTGAATATTGCAGGGTTTTAGTGACCCGAACTCACCTTAAGGGACAGTAAGTAGCCGTGCACCACAATTTACCAAGAGAATCACACTTCGATGGCGCCGATTACACTCATTCGCAAAGATTTCCACTGTCCAAGGAGCCGACGGGGCACTTGAAGTGTCACAAACGGTGCGAAAAGAGAGGACGCTGCCCGAAAACTGCGAAGCTGTCAACCCGGCAGACCAGCCTGACATTCCGCGCCTTCCAGCATCCACTTTGTTGTCAAGACCCCTCGCCGCTGAAGGCGGTCTTGTCTTCACATTGTTTACAGCTCGGTGCAGTTAAAAAGTAGAAAGACACAAAGCTGTTTTCTTCATCTCTTCTACTATCAAGTACTGCCAATTAAAAAAAAGTTAGAATGTGGCAGTTTCCGCAACAGTGACTTGAACAAATAAATAAAACTTCTCTGTCAGAATGCACCTGGTGGCGGACAGCTCAGCGCTGGAGTCCAGAGAGGTGGGCTGGGAGAGGGCGATGCGGGGCGCACTTCTATGGGATAGATCAGCGTGTTTGTGTTTACTTCTTTTCAATATCAGTAAAATAACTCTCACACAAGTAATAATAATTCGTAAAGACGATATAAAAATGGCATCCACAAACGAAGTGATTAGTTCCTGTATTATAATATGTTCTGTGGTCATACGTAATTTCTGTTTTGTGTAGTCATATGCAATTTCCGTTTCAATCGCGAAAAGAATTTTATATATATAGATATATATATATTTTTAACATTTCTAAGTGACAGTCCGATGATAAAAGTCAGACAGAAAAAAAACTGGACATGAAAACAAAATCTGCAGGGGTTCCAGGCCAAAATACCACCCACCCTCCACTTGGAATTCTGCCCGACATATATGTTCTTAAGTAGTTCGCTTTTGTTTTTTTGAGGATACAAAACAGCAGGTCTTGTGACAAGCTGGGATATTTGCTTTCATTCAGATATTACACATACAAAACAAATTATGCATTCCAATAATGCTAATTTTATGAAAATGTTTTGGATGAAAACTTAGGTTTCCTAATGAATGGCATTTTCAAATTAAACTACTTAGCTGTACTACTGCAAATAACACTTCTAATTTTTTAAATAAGCAGTTCAAAAAATCCTGCAGCAAAACTCATTGTTGTGGTCATGTATAAACACTACCTTGGTTAAACAAAAAGCTTTTGTGTAGCAAGCAAAGCTAAATGCAGTATTAAAATTAAGTCACTGACTTGTTCATTTGAAAAGGCAACATAAAAAGTTATATTAAAAAACCCTGCAGCCCCTTGGCAAAGAAATCGCATAAAAGAAAGTCTTAACAATAGTGCCATTCTAGCACTCCTGTATGCACACCTGTAAATCAATTTACTTTTAAAGAAAGGGCATTTTTCCAGCTGAAAACACAGCTTAGTAGCAGTAGGGCTTCCATTCCTCTCACTGTAGATAGAGCAGATAAGAGACTTGTGAAATAAAACTATTATAAAAATCAAGATGAAAGCGTATGTATTAACATTGTACCATAAAAGAAACACAGGGACATTATAATTTAACTTGTATATTGTGATGTTTGCTGAAACACAGAACAAGCCCATTTCACTAATAAACAAAAAGTAAATTATTACTGTGCAGAATGTATACATTTTACCTCTGAAACAGAAGTATCCTCAAAGTCTTACTATAAAACAATAAATGATTTTTTGACTTAAGTTCCAAACCATCCCTTTACAATCTTGTTTATTAAGCATTGAATGGCAAGCAGTTATGATTGAAAGAACCAGAAAGAATCTATTTTAGCTGATCTCTCAGATGCTTTATACAAAATGTAGGAATTCTTCATTATGTTTAAAAGGATGCAACTCTAGTAATTGCTCAATTGTAACGCACAAAAGGATGTTTCCTTGACATAAACTAATTTCTTGGACAACTTGCAGAATTGGTATTTTACTGGAGTGCTTTTTTGTGCCTGCTCACCCATCCTAATACTACTGTTCATTCACTGGAAATGTTGCAGACACAGGGATTCATTTGATTATTGTTGTGACAGTTTGGGTCCGCTATCGCTCCCTTGAACCCTTGTCCAAGACGTCAGACATGATATAAAGGTCCAAAAGTTGACTTTATTTAAACCGCACAGTGCACAAAGCACCCTCCTCTCCACAATACTCATATAATTACACAATACTCAATACAATAACAATCCTCCACTCCCAGACGCGTTGCCACCCTTCTACCCAGCTTCAGCTCGCCATCTTGGAGCTCCCTCAGTCCTTTTATAGTTCGTGACCCGGAAGTGCTTATGAACCCGCAGTCCATGTGACTTCCTAGCATTTCCGGGTCAAATCAAAACTCTTCTTTTCTTCGTCAGCCCGAAAGCACTTTATTTCTTCCATCCTCGTGACCTGTAAGTACTTCCGGGCTGTATGCAAACCAAATGTCTCTGTGTCTCCCTGCAGCATCCCGTAGTGGCTCCGACGTTATCCAGCAGGGCTGTATATTACAACTCCATAGTCCATAATGCCCTGCTGGAATTCGGGGCATCTCCACGTTGCAGGGAGGGCTCCATGTGGAGGCTTGGGGGTCTTGGCCGGGATAAGCTACCGGCCATAGTCTACATTGTGTATTTTCTTTTTGTTTTCATTAATCCATACAAATATAATTATAAGCTGTTTGTCAATCAACCAAAAAAGGCTAAACCAGTTCTCAAGAAATTTTGCACGCATGTTGCTGTTGGTCCAACTTAATATACAGACAATATGGCGTATCAGGGAGGGGGCAAATAAAAAAACAGTGCTGATGTGGGCTACATATCCTATCAGACAGCAGAAGTGCACTGGGCTAAGTGAAGAACACTATCTTCAGCAAACACAATTTTTTTTATTAGCCAAATCAGGAGCTCATCTAAGGACCAGTTTATATTTCACGCTCAGAACGCGTACGCGCCCACATCATGGCTGCCACTCGTTCCCAGCGCTCATTTCACGCGTCCTCTGAGTAGGTCCTCAGAAATCAATGCGACGCGTGCGCGAGTTGTAGTACCAGCAAAAAGTGGAGGGGGGCACAATGTGCTAAAAGTCGGAACGTGACGTCCAAGTCTCTGTTTACTATCTACATATGACAGAAAGCCTCTATGCAGATCCTACGGGGATCGGTGTGCGCGCTTCGATGTTTGATAAATGGTATGATGTGGTGAAGCAAAATGGATAGATAGATAGATAGATAGATAGATAGATAGATAGATAGATAGATAGATAGA
>JANRMT010062812.1:1916878-1940615 GCA_026402145.1 Polypterus bichir lapradei | reverse complement strand
GATAGATAGATAGATAGATAGATAGATAGATAGATAGATAGATAGATAGATAGATAGATAGATAGATACTTTATTAATCCCAAATGCCAACATACAGATGCATTTGTGGTGCTTTTATATTCAAGCATCGCATATTCCCGATCGTAATGACATGATACATTTTAAAAGTCTCACATACCATCTTTTGTGCCGCCTTTTTTTTTTTTTTTGCAACTTCACAACAGCAACATAATGTACAGCACTGTATTTGGGCCACTGAGAAAAAAAATTAAAGACTTGGTGAAAGCGTGTATTTTGTGATTAAAGTGGAAATTTTGGCTTTAATCTCGAAATGTCCACTTTAACCTTGTAGTTTATCATTAAAGCAGACCGTCGTAAACATCATCCCAGTTTTTAATCACTACAGCAAGTAGCAATAGATCACACAGAACACATTAAATGTATGATATTCCAACTCTCTGCACGTTTAGAATCCTTAGATTTATACTTGATATCACTTTCATGATGAAATGCATTAAAGTGTGTATGTTACATTTTACAGATAAATTGTTAATTTCATTTAAATAATGAATACTGTTTAATCTTTTCACAATGGGGGTGCCACGGTGGCGGAGCGGTAGCACTACTGTCTCGCAGGGAGTCATGTCGCTGGTATTCCCTGCTTGGATCCCACACTGTGCTCCAGTTTCCTTCCAAAGACATGCAAATTTGGGGATTTGGTGCCGCTAAAATGACGCTAGTGTATGTGTGTGCTTGTATTCACCTTGCGATGAGCTGAGGCCTCTTCAAGCGATTGTTTCTCACTCGTGCCCAATGCTTGCTGGAATGGACCCATCCCTGGATTGATGGATTTAATCATTAAACATCCTTTCACAGATATTGCGGTAAGGTGTCATGAGAATTTAATGGGTGTTCCAGGCAATTCACGACACAGTGAAGCCGAACATGTTCTCACCGTGATAATATCTCGCACTGCCACCTGGTGGATTCCTCCAGATTTACGTAAAGTACGTGCGCAAGTATAAACACTACAACACTTGCGTAGCAGGAGCGTCTGCTGCAGCATGCCTCGCGTGAAGTAAAACCCCGACCTATGACCACAGATAAAGCTTTTTCTTCTCCACTAATCTAGATAACAATTTTATTGTTTCACAGCAAGCAGCTTTTCTCTAACAGTAGATAATTTTGTCTCATCAAGAGTTATGTTTAGCCATGCTGAATTTCCAACAGTTTTCCCCATTTATTTTCGTTTGAACCATTTTCTGAGAAATATGGTGTGACCAAACCCTTAAAGAGCAATGTTCCTTTCTTTCAACACCCCAAGGAAATTTTAACACTCCAAACATCCTTTATTGTAAGTTCTGAAGTTGCAAACTTGCATGTGAAAATGAAAGTTAAGCGTTAATTTCAAAAAACTGTGTGCGAAAGCTAAATCGGCTCTTTCACTCAGCACTACCTATTATTTTGTGATGTTAAATTAGGAGCAAATTTAGAAAATGGATGGAAGGATGAATGAACACTATACTTAACCAAGAGAGAGAAATTCGGACCACCAGACAAGGACTGTGGTGGCCTGCTCTATGTTGGTCACACGTGCAGACAGGAAACACATTGCACTTTGTGACAGTAACTCTGTAACAAACTGATGACATTGCATTTTTTATCAACACAAAACCTTACATTTTTGATAAGGCCAATATTACTGCAAACTCACATATCATTAATAAGTGTGAAGTGTGATAATGATATGAAACAATTTTTTAATTCATATCAAGTCTTTGTTCAGAGTATGAGGGTGAGGTTAGTAACTTTTTACTGTTTCTCAATGGTAAACATTTATTTAAGTCCATTTTATGATGAGGTAGCCATATCAGGCTTTGGTGACAATGCAGTGTTGAGATTTATAATGATTTTAAATCAACATTGAATGAATCAACTATGAATCATCTTTATAACATTATCAAATATTGTCACTGGTGATGTCTCCCATAATAACACAGAGACCTGCCATAAAGTCTGTGAACCCTAACCCCCCTGGCCCCTCTACTGTAGATGCTTATGTGGCCCATGGATTCAATTGCTCAACAAGCCATCTAGTTTATTTATTTGGGACTAAACATCTATTTGTGAAACCATATGAAACCACAAAATAGAAAGAAGAAGTGCTTGTGGTTAAAATCCAACAAAAGGTTACAGCAATTATAGAATCCAGTCACAAACAAAAACAGCAAATTCTCGAGTGACAAGAGCAGAAAAATTGATAGTCATCAAAGAGGATGTGTAGATGACAGATGGAATGCTAGCATTTCAGGCAGCAATAACAAAACGTTTTACATAAAAAAAAACAAAAACAAAACATAAATATTTAATTTCTTACTTAAACACATTATGCAACTATACATAGGCAATACCAGCTGATGCATACATTTTCTTTTATAACTTTTCAGACCGCAAACTTTTCCAAGAAAACACCCATCCATCCATTTTTGAAAATGTTAATCTAGTTGAGGGCCATGAAAGCCACATCCTATCTCGACAGCTCAGGACAACAAGCAGGAACTAACCCTGGATGGAAGGCCAAGCCATTGTAGAGCACAGAAATATGGTGTTAGTTTGGAGTCATCAATTAAAGTAACACATTTTTAGAAACTGCAGGACCCTGAGAAAAATCCATGCAAAAAAGCGGAGATTGTGCAAACTCTGTGACTGAGCCCAGTTTCAAACCTAGGACTTTACATGCATAAGGAAGGATAGGAAAATAATTTACTGTACATGTAATACTTTATGTTGGAATAGTAATGTTGTGGTTCTCAATGTTGCTAAACAGCTCCAGCAACCAAGGTTCATAACCACCCTGGTGTGTTTGTAGAACTTATATGTTCTCCCTGTCTGTATTTGTTTTCTGCAGGTACTTCTGGTTTTCTCCTACATCCTAAGGCCGGAGTTATACTTCACGCGACACGACGCATGCTGCAGAGGACGCTCCTGCTACGCAAGCCTTGTAGTGTTTATACTTGCGCGCGTACTTTACGTAAATCTGGAGGAATCCACCAGGTGGCAGTGCGAGATATTATCACGATGAGAACATGTTCGGCTTCTCTGTGTTGTGAATTGCCTAAAACACCTATTGAATTCCGATAACACCTTACCGCAGTATCTCTGAAAAGGATGTTTATTGATTAAATCCATAAATCCAGGGATGTGTCCATTCCAGCAAGCACTGGGCACGACTGAGAAACAATCCCTGGACAAGGTCTCCGCTCATCGCAAGGTGAATACAAGCACTCGCATACACTAGCGTCATTTTAGCGGCACCAAATCCCCAAATCTGCATATCTTTGGAAGGAAACCGGAGCACAGTGTGGAATACAAGCAGGATATACCAGCAACATAACTCCCTGTGAGACAGCAGTGCTATCGCTCCGCCGCCGTGTCACCCCCATGTGTGTAATTATTCCCCCCATGTGTGTAATTATTAACAGTATTTATTATTTAAACAAAATTAGATGTAAAATGTAACATACACACTTTAATGCATTTAATCATGAAAGTGATATCAAGTACAAATCTAAAGATTCTAAATGTGCAGAGAGTTGAAATATCATACATTTAATTTTTCTGTCTGGTGATAATATTGCTGCTTGCCGCAGCTGTCAGGTCCAAGAAGCTTGCAGCGATTAAAAACTGGGATGACGTTTACAACCGTTTGCTTTAATGATAAAGTAAACTACGAGGTTAAAGTGGGCAATTTGAGATTAAAGCCGAAATTTCCACTTTAATCACAAAATACACGTTTTCACCGTGTCCTTTATTTTTTTTCTCAGTGGCTCAAATACAGCGATATACATTATGTTGCTGTTGTTAAGTTGCAAAAAAAAAAAAAGACGGCACAAAGATGTTATGTGAGACTTTTAAAATGCATCGTGTCATTACAATCGGGAATATGCGACGCTTGAATATAAAATCACCACGAATGCATCTGTATGTCAGCATTGTGCTTCACCACATCAAACCATTCACCAAACAGCAAAGCACGCACATCGATCCCCGTAGGATCTGCATAGAGGCTTTCTGTCACATGTAGATAGTAAACAGAGACTCTGACGTCACATTCCGACTTTTAGCACACTGCGCCCCCCGACTTTTTGCTGGTACTGCAACTCGCGCACGCGTCGCGTTAATTTCTGAGGACCTGTTCAGAGGACGCATGAAATGAACGCTGGGGACGCGTGGCAGCCATGATGCGGGCACGTACACGTTCTGAGTGTGAAGTATAAATGAGCCCTAAGACTTGCAACATTGATTAAACAGCAACCATAAATTGACCTGACATGGGTATGTATGAATGCTGGCATAAATGTGCCCTGTACAGAAGTGACTTCTTGTCTACTACAGGGTGGCACAAAAGAAGCCACTGTGAATGGATATGTGGAGTTTGCCAAAAAGTCAAATATGACAAACAAACCATACCTATATTCGGCACCGCCACGAGTGGCAGCCATTCCAGCAGCTCCATGTATGACTTTATCTTTTTACCTTTTTTTCTCTATTTTTCTCTATTTCACTGATCACTTCTACCACTTTCTTTTATGTAGAATCGCTCCCTGGACACTTTTTACTACTTTTACTACTTGACGCCGAGACTCACCTATTCAAGTCAACTTCAAGCACTGAGAAGAAATGCCCACGCCGGTGTGGTTCCCTATTTACCTGATGAGGTAAGAAGACGATATCGGGGCAGCCGAACCGGCGCGAAGATAAAAGCCAAGCGGCTTGCAAGAAAGTGTCGCTATAAGCCTTCAGTGCCTTCTGTGATCCTGGGAAATGTGAACTCACTACCAAATAAGATCGACGAACTGGCTGTGCTGGTGAAAAATGTCAGAACCTACAGAGAATGCAGCTTGCTGTGTTTTAGTGAAACATGGCTAACAACTACCATCTCAGATGCTAACGTGGAGTTACCCGGGTTTAGCACAGTTAGAGTGGACAGAGGCGCAAATACCTGCGGTAAGAAGAAAGGAGGGGGTGTCTCTCACTGTGTCAATACAAGGTGGTGCAACTCAGGACATGTAAATGTTAAAATCTCCACTTGCTGCAGGAACATCGAACTGTTGGCCAAAAGTTTGCATCCCTATTACTTGCCCAGAGAGTTTGGACATGTCATTGTTGTTATTGTTTACATCCCTCCTCGGGCGAACGCAGAGACAGCGGGTGACGTCATCCATTCCGCAGTTGCTAAGTTACAAACACAGCACCCCGAGGCACTTGTGCTAATCGCTGGAGACTTTAACCATGTGATGCTGGACAAAACATTACCTGCCTTCTCTTCTTATGTGGATTGTAACACCCGGGGCAATAGGACTATCGACCTACTGTATGCAAACGTTAAGGACGCGTACAGTGCAACCCCGTTGCCTGCGCTTGGGAAAGCAGATCATAACCTGGTTCTGTTTCAGCCTCACTACAAACCAAGAGTAAAGGTGCTACCTACAACCACATGATCACTCAGGAAGTGGTGCCCTGAGACAGAGCAGGCTCTGAGAGACTGCTTGGGAACTACAGACTGGGATATACTGCAGGGGTCACATAGTGAGAACATTGAAGAGGCTGTTGACTGCACAACTGATTACATCAACTTCTGTATGGACATTGTAGATCCAGTAAGAACAGTACGCTGCTATGCTAACAACAAGCCATGGATTACAAGTGACATCAAGGGCCTTTTGAACCAGAAGAAAAGGGCCTTCAAAGGTAGTGATCAGCATGAGCTCAAGCGCGTGCAGAAGGAACTCCGAGTCCAGCTCAGGGTGGCGAAGGAGTAGTACAGGAGAAAGCTGGAGCAGAAGTTGCAGAATAACAGCATGAAGGAAGTGTGGGATGGGAAGAAGATCATCACTGGCTGCAGCTCGAAGCGGGGTGCCACCATCAAGAGAGACGTGGAGAAAGCAAACCAAATGAACAACTTCTTTAACAGGTTTGACCACCCTAACCCACTCTCACCTTGGAGTACTGCATCCTCCAACCATCCTTCTGCTGATATCAGCATAGGAGAGACATACCCACCTACAATTACAGCAGCGCAGGTTAGCAGAGAGCTGAGGAGACTTCGTACCAGCAAAGCAGCGGGTCCAGATGGAGTATCGCCACGACTGCTGAAGGCCTGTGTGCAGGAACTGGGGAGTCCTCTACAGCGCATCTTCAACCTAAGCCTGGAACAGGGGAAATTCCCGAGGCTTTGGAAAACATCTTGTATCACCCCAGTCCCAAACGTATCACGTCCTAGTGAGCTGAATGACTTCCGGCCTGTTGCTTTGACGTCACATGTGATGAAGACCACCTGAGGCCACAGGTCAGCCACGCCCTCGACCCTCTGCAGTTTGCATACCAGGAGAAGGTGGGAGCAGATTATGCCATCATCTATATGCTACACCGATCCCTCTCCCACTTGGACAGAGGCAATGGTGCTGTAAGAATTATGTTTTTGGACTTCTCTAGCGCCTTCAACACCATCCAACCTCTGCTCCTTAGGGACAAGCTGACTGAGATGGGAGTAGACTCCTGGTGGCGTGGATCATGGACTGTCTTACAGACAGACCTCAGTATGTGCGTCTCAGGAACTGCAGGTCTGACATCGTGGTCAGCAACACAGGAGCGCCGCAGGGGACTGTACTTTCTCCAGAACATCAGACTTCCAATACGATTCGGAGTCCTGCCACATGCAAAAGTTCACTGAAGACACTGCTATTGTGGGCTGCATCAGGAGTGGGAAGGAGGAGGAGTATAGGAAGCTAATCAAAGACTTTGTTAAATGGTGCGACTCAAACCACTTACACCTGAACACCAGCAAGACCAAGGAACTGGTGGTGGATTTTAGGAGGCCCAGGCCCCTCATGGACCCCGTGATCATCAGAGGAGACTGTGTGCAGAGGGTACAGACCTATAAATACCTGGGAGTGCAGCTGGATGACAAATTGGACTGGACTGCCAATACTGATGCTCTGTGTAAGAAAGGTCAGAGCCGACTATACTTCCTTAGAAGATTGGCGTCCTTCAACATCTGCAATAAGATGCTGCAGATGTTCTACCAGACGGTTGTGGCGAGTGCCCTCTACTACGTGGAAGGACGTCTCACGCCTGGACAAACTTGTTAGGAAGGCAGGCTCTATTGTAGGAATGAAGCTGGACAGTTTAACATCTGTAGCAGAGTGACGGGCGCTAAGCAAACTCCTGTCAATCATGGAGAATTGACTGCATCCACTGAACAGTGTCATCTCCAGGCAGAGGAGTAGCTTCAGTGACAGTCGTACCTCCCCAACACTATGCGACTCTTCAATTCCACCCGGGGGAGTAAATGCTAACATTATTCAAAGTTATTGTCTGCTTTTACATGCATTTTTATTACTGTTTAATTTACTATTGTGTTTTGTATCAGTATACTGCTGCTGGATTATGTGAATTTCCTCTTGGGATTAATAAAGTTTCTATCTATCTATCTAAACCAGCTGTGGCATACAAAACGGTACTATCTTCAAAAGAAACACAGAAAAACCTTTCTGCTCTAATCTCAGAGAGATTTTTATGGTGCAAATGTAAGCGTGCCTACACCTCAGAAACACCATATCCACAGTAAAGTATGGTGGTGGTAGTATTGTGCTGTGGGGCTTGTTTTCCCAAGAATGAACTAGACATCTGAACAAGAATGAGCAAATACTGTAAAGGAACCTGTTTTAATCTGTTTAAAACTGGAAATTTGGGAAACATTAATTTTTGCAGGATACTTCTAAAACTCAAAGTGAAACAACCCTTGAATGACTGAAAAACAAAAAAGAAGATTGGCCTGCAAATGTCCATTAAAACTCTAAACTCAATCCCACCAAGAATATGTGCCACTATTTGAAATTGAGGTGCACAAGTTACCTGATTAACCTGAACAACCTGGAACACATCTGCCTTAAAGAATAAACCAAAATCACTTCCAACTTCCGTGCCAAAATGGCATTTACATACTCCAAAAAACTTAAAAGCTATTACTGCAAAATGTGTCTCTATAAAATATTGAATTGTCAATAATGAATACATAGGCAAAAAGTATATTTAATCTTTAATCTAAAATGCTTCTTTTCAAACAAAATCACATACAAAAAAATCAAATTTTGAGTTCTAGTGCTTTCAAATAAAAATATCAGAGAGAACAAAATTTCAGGGCAAATTTGTTATTCGATAAAATTAGAACTGGTCGCGGTCTGAAAACATAGGTGTACTGTGGCCTGGAAAAGTATCTATAGTTGTCTATAGTAATCTATAGTTATACATAAGTATATGTACACCCACACAGATAAATAATTTCTTATTCCTCGAGTAAGCCCCATCATTAGAATAAACTATTTAAAAAGGCATATTTCTGTTTTACAAAAATGAATCCTATTAATACCTGTGGTAGATAGGGGGCGCTCTCGCTCCCTTGAACCCCTGTCCACGACTCCAGACACCAGGTAAAAGTCCAATACTTGACTTTATTAAACTTCCACAGTGCACAAAGCACCCTCTCCTCCACTATACTCATACAATACAATAACTAATCACAATAATACAATCCTTCACTCCCAGATGCGTTGCCACCCTGCCACCCAGCTCAGCTCGCCGTCTGGGAGCTCCCACAGTGCTTTTATATCTCCTGACCCGGAAGTGTTCTCCATCCCCAGTCCATGTGACTCTCAATCACTTCCAGGTCAGGTACAAGTTCTTTTCTTCACCCCTGAAGCATGTCATTCCTCTTGTCCACGTGTGCTTCCGGGGCGTAGGGAAAATAGCCATTATTCCTCCCTGCAGCATCCCCTAGTGGCCCTCACGGCATCCAGCAGGGCTGCGTATAAAAACTACATTGTCCATGATGCCCTGCTGGTCTTCTGGGGAACTCCATACTGCAAGGAGGGCTCCACCTGGCGGCTTGGGGGTATTGGCCGGGATAAAAGGCCGGCCATCCACCACATACCGGAATTAGTCATAAATCTATTTCTAGCAATTCTACTAACACAAAGTTTGGACCACGATTTCATCAGGTGCATACAATTTGTGAAATGCATTTTAAAAACACTTGAAAAAGAATAGAGGAAAACAGGCTGGTTAAACAGACAAGTGGATCAATTTATTAAAAAGTGTTTTAGTTGCTTCTTAGAGCTTCATTCTCTAAAAACTGAAAAGGACACCAATGCTAATTAATTTATAATATGGTCCAAAAAAAGGGTTAAATCAGTATGACACCTAACAGAATGAAGTGTATTCACGTCACAGAGTTATACACAGCGGGAATGTGTTAAACAGCCTGGATACCCTCCAGCAATATTCCCAAGAAATGTTTTGGCTTTGACAAGAGACTAGTCTCATATTAAAAAAAAAAAAAAGTTCCCAAGTCTTTCCCTGTAAATAAACATCTCACATAGCTGTTAATGTATGTAAGAATCTCTAACTTGGCTTTAGGGGCTGTTCTGATCTTTCAGGTCTCTCCCTTCTGAACATTCTCTCTTCTGTTGTGTTTGTTTTTAACACAGCCTTAGGGTTCCATTCAGTTGTTTCTTCCTTTTCTCAACACCCTAACTAAATTCCATTAAAGCTGTCTCATCTTTTTTGTCCCCCAATTTGTACCTTTTATGATCAGAGTGCATTCCAAGTCATTTGAGCTGTTGCTATTAATGAAACATGTAGTCTTTTAATGTGTACAAAAACATCAGTATGCACAAGACTTGTACTGCAAAATGGAAAAATGCTATAGAATAGCTGTCAAGATACAAGTAAAATTTGTACTAAACAGTCATTCATAAATGGCTTATATGCAGGGAATATTTGACACTAAGGACAGCTCTGAACACATAGCTTGCCTTTTGCCACTGTACCATGTCATTTAAATGGCATGACCCAGCTATCTGTTGTGACAGCTAACCTTCCTTTTGTAATTGCTAATAGGCATATTTTGATCACCTACCATTTATGCAGACAACACTGAGAACAGAGATAAACAGCCCTGGCAGTGAAAGATGAATCACTTGTGTCTAATATTTCCTGTCAACAGACCTACTGCGTTCTTGAATCTTTGCAAAAATGGAAATCAATCTGGCAGCAACCTGCCACCACTTTTATTGTTGATTGGCACTCACAAGTATGTCAAATCTGTCATAGACACTACAATACTAGAAAGACATTAATCTGTTCTACCCACATATACAGGTATATTCTTTACCTTACAAGCAGAAGCTGAAGCCGTGGAATGGCCAAATGGGGAGGCAGCTTGACGGATGAGGTCTCCAGCACTCTAAAAATATCAAAATCTTATTATATGATATCATCTACTGTTAAATTCTGCTCTGTACTTCTAAAATTTTTATTATTATGCTGTATTAAGGATTTGTTCTGTTCTGTGTATTGTATTGTATTGAACCCCTTCTTTTGACACCCACTGCACGCCCAACCTACCTGGAAAGGGGTCTCTCTTTGAACTGCCTTTCCCGAGGTTTCTTCCATTTTTCCCTACAAGGTTTTTTTGGGAGTTTTTCCTTGTCTTCTTAGAGAGTCAAGGCTGGGGGGCTGTCAAGAGGCAGGGCCTGTTAAAGCCCATTGTGGCACTTCCTGTGTGATTTTGGGCTATACAAAAATAAACTGTATTGTATTGTATTGTATCTATAGTGCCAGTTTCAATCCTATAAAGTTACAAGCAGTGGGCAACTTGATTCTTTTTATCACGCTGGCATATTTCAGTGGCTCAAGTCAAATCCTTTAGTATTTAACAAACACGTTAGTCAAGTCTTTCTATAGTGACTCTGTGTGTAAGGCACAGTGGTTAATTAAGAGGCACAGTTCAAGTTAGATGGTTGTAACCTGAAACAGCAATCCACACAATTAAATCTGTGTATGTATAATTAATATTAAATACAGCATGTTGGACAAAGGTCAAAAGCACAAGGTACTTTATGTAATCACACAAAAAGTATTACAGACCCCCAGCTCAATTATTTGAACATACTGATACAGTAAAAAGGTATGTTTTCTAACATACATTACCAAATCGGAGTCATTGGGGCAGCAGCCAACACTGCTATATCAAATTCAAAGCATAAACCAAATATGTACAGTGGAACCTCGGTTCACGAACGTCTCAGAACACGTACAAATCGGTTTACGACCAAAAAGTTTGTCAAACTTTTGCATCTGTTCACGACCACAGACTCGGTATACAAACAAGCCAGTTTCCCTTTCAGTTTGTGCGCGCCGATGATTTCCGCACGTGTTCAGTCTCTCCCTGTGCATTCCCTGTGCAGTGAGAGAGACACACACACGCGCACACGAGAAAGACACACACACACACAGACACGCGCATGTGAGAGACACACACACAGACGAGCGGGAGAGAGAGAGAGACAGAGACACACAGACACACAGACGCACGTGGGAGAGAGAGAGAGACACACACACACACAGATGCGCGCAAGAGAGACACACACACACGCGCAAGCGTGAGAGAGACGGCTGGATGCATAAGGCTTGTTTTTTAAAGAGACAGATCCGAGCATTGTTTTAACCTAGTTGTATTTAGTGAAGACTTTTTTCTATTGGATTTTAACCTCCACTTCACTTCTGTTCACAGCGATCAGTTCGTAGCGTGCATTGTTGCAATGTTACTTTTCTTGATGGTTTATTAAATTATGGATTTTTCAAATGTTAATTTTTTTCCCGTGCTTAAAACTCATTAAAAAAAAGTGCTTTTAGCGAGTGGTTCGTAGAGCCACAGTGCGAACTCTTGCAGTGTTAGTTTTCTCTGTTGTGCAAGGTTTTCTCAGTGTTATTCAGTGTTTTTACATTTAGTTTACTATTACGCTGTGCATTCTATGGTGTAATTAACTATATTTGTGCTTAAAAATCTTTAAAAAAAATATATTTACATACAGTTTGTATGGTCTGGAACGGATTAATTGTATTTACATACAATCCTATGGGGGAAATTACTTCGGTTCACAACCAAATCGGTTTACGAGTTTTGGAACAAATTATGGTCGTGAACCGAGGTTCCACTGTACGTCTATAATAGTTACTTCTTATATGGTATTTAATTTTTCTCACTTTTACCTCAGTCTGAGTATATTTTAATAATTTCCTATATATTTGCATATTTTACAAATCCTAAAATTCTGCAATGAATTATAATATGGTTGAGATATGAGACTTTTAAACATTGATTTAATCCCAATATGTATTTTCTCACAAATTTCTTTTCACTTACACTGTTCTTAAGTGACTATTTCTCTTCTTGACTGAATCTTCTACCATCAGTACATTTATTAAAATTTAGCAAAAGTTCATTAATCTACGCTACTATGTATAAGATAAAGGTGACTTCATGGCTTTCTTTCTCCCTCTCAAAGCATCCTGCTCCATATGAGAAATGGGGCCAGAAAAAGCCAGTCCTAGCAACTAGAGGTACAAGTCACTATAGGATTGTGGCATGCATGCGATAGCCAGCCTGTCACAATGTGGATAATAGCCAAAAAACACAAACACAGAAAATAACTGTGACTGAACAAAAAGCATTTGCAAGACATAAGGACACTAGATCCTTACAAAAACACAGAAACACCACACAAAAGATACCCAAGCATGGATTTGAGCTTGAAGTACGTGAGGCAAGGATAAGGACTACATATAGACATGACACCAAGTCCATTTGCACCTCCATTAATCTTTCATAACCGGCAGTCAATTCTTGAGAGAAAACGAGTGATATATCAGTATGATAAGTCCTCCAGATTAATAAAGAACATACATTTCTCCAGGCCAATCAACCTAATTTGTACATGTTTCAAATCAAATCATGTCTTCTGTCTTTAGGCCTGTAAGTATTTGTTAACAATGTTCATTTTGGATAGTCTGATTAATATTTACTACACTGTATCAAAGTTAATATCTCTACACTGTGTGAATTGTGCCCGAAGAGTGATTGCATTGAGAACACGACCCACCTGCACTCATCACTCTTGCGAAATAAGATTGGGGGTTTGATCATCACAGGGCACTGCTATTCGTTTTTTCACACTTCTGAATATGGTTGAATCAACCCAAACACAAGCGATTTTTTTTTTAATCATGGACTACTGCTATTCAAATGGAAGAAAGATAGATAAGCTCTGAATCAGACGCTAGGTTTGCTCTGATTGTGTGCTAGCTACTTTATGTGAATTATGCTAAGTTTGTATGCATGCATGTATGTGTGTATTTATTTTGAGCATGTATGTGTGTATTTATTTTGATTTTGCCTGATTACCGACAGCAACAGAGTGGTATAACTATCACAGCATGCACAGTATTTCCTGTAGTTGGATCAGTTCCATGTAGGATCACATTCATACTTCACACGACCCATTCCAGAATTGTGTGCCAAGACCGCCATTTCTAAAGTGTCTCTGTCTGGTTGTTTAGGTTGGGCTAGAGTGCAGTTGGCATTTTCATATCTACCTAAATGAACCTGGAGGAAAACATTCCAGAATTCAAAACAACTGCTCCAAACAAATTAGGTGTGCAAACAGAAGTAAAGTATTCAAACGTGTATTCTAAGTGTTTGCAGCTAAACATTCGCAGATTAGACCTTTGATCTACAGATGAATAGCTATAATCATATATGCTGGGAATTCACTTATCTTTGTATATTGCTTCAGTTTTTGTATTTGTGCCTAGAAGAATTTTATGTATTCACTGATCAGGTTGCCTCCAACCTTTGAAGTGCATTTGCATATAATGTGCAAAGCACCTATTGAAGTAGCCATGTCTGTCTATCTGTATGTCTGTAAGAAATAGCTCATCCTCCACCATGGATGAATTTTATTGAAATTTGACAGACTTATTCTTCAAGAAATGGTTGAAACAGTTTAATTTTTGTTAAGATATCTTGAACAGATCGCACTCTACAGTTTTAAAATCTGAAAATCTCCATTTGAAAAGTACTACAAATTTTCAAACTAGTCTATTATAAAAAAAAAAAAATCTTGGGAGGGAGACTAGGGAGACGAGACATGATCTTCTCGGAAGACAATTCGACGTCCCATGAGAAACACTGTAACGTCACGCGAGACAAGGCAGTGAGACAACATTTAAAACAAGTTCATGGACATCTAACCTAGCAGTTGTTGGAATGCTTTCAGCAGACACGCTTCCTTTACTCCTAGCTCTTAAAACAATGACAAGCAACAAGCAGAACACGCAGCTTGCCAGGAGCAGCAGCAGCAAGCCAGCAGACGATCCGACCACTTCTCCTTGACGTGCGTTCAGAATCCCCCCCCCCCCACCAGGCACAACACAAGTGGCAGAGACATGAAGTCGCAAATTGACAGCTGCTAAACTGGCTTTTAAATGATAGATGCGCAGCGCAACAAGCAGCAAGCCAGCAAATGACCTGACTGCTCCTCCTAAGCATGCGTTCAGCCTTGACAGCGGTTACACTAACTTGTATATTCACGTTTTTCATCACCGACAGCCACTCCTGACGGAAAACAGATCCCTAATACAAGTTAATAAAGCATCAGCAGATTGCCTGTGCAGGTAACAAAGTCTCTGTCACTAGATGCTTAAGCGGACACCTGACTACATTCTTCAATCGGCAACTGCAGCAAGGCTTGAGGGGAAACCTTTGTTTTAGCAAATTCCTTTTGCTTTATGAAGTCCTCCCAGCAACTTGAGTGCAAGCAAAAGATGACAAGTGCATCAGTACCTCAGTCCTCCCAATACTTTAAGTCATAACAGGTAAGTTAAATTATCTTTCTAACAGTAAAAGTATAAAATGAACGCAATGAATACAAAGGGTTACTAGATATGAATAATTTACCCAGTGACGTTACACACAAGAGTAAATTAAAATATTTCGGTATTAACTATACACTAATTAAACTTTATAGCAACATTATCTACAGATTACAATGATTCACAGTTCCACAGTCAGTATAATTTAATACAGGAAAGGTGTTGCGGTGACAGTTGCAGTCACAATTTCAGGATCTGTGCCCCAATAAATAACATAAGAATATCAAAATGTTCCACTTTTAACAGGCTGTCCATCTAATAATACACTGCTCTGCTGAAACAAACATCTTCACAGTATATTTAAAACAATGCGTAGAAGCTCCATGAGGTAAGCATATACTCCTGTCCCTCCACTCTCAAAGTAACATACTTATAATGGGTGGTAAAAACTCACAAGGGTAAAAAGCTTATTTAATAATGAGTGTTAAATTAGAACAGCATCACAAGAAGGACCAAGAACCAGACAAAAACACAGCACTGACATTTATTTATTTCCATATCAACCACTGTGTGTAATCATGGGTTTATCTGAAAAAGTGTTTTTTTTTTTCCTGTGCCCTGACCTCTCTCTGATGATGAGAAAAAACAGGCATTAAGCAAATTATGACAGGCTTTATATGTTAATTGGCAATTGTAAATTGTGGTGTGTGTGTGTAAGTGAGAGTGGTCCTGCTGTCACACACGTACGAGTAGGAGGCAACTAAAGGACCTTAGTAGTTGTAATACCACCACCAACAGGGGGGTGGCGGAGTGTACCGACTGTCTTCCTCAGTTACCTGCAGACAATTCCCAGGAAATCCTGCCAGGTTCAGGCACTCTCGATGATGTCACTTCAAGTCCCAAGGACATCACTTCTGGGTCTGGCCCCAGAGATGACGTCACTTCCTGAATGGGCCTTTAAATCCTCCATCTTTACTATATGTGATCAGTTCTGTTTTGGACTCAGTCTTGTCAACAACTTTTTAAAAATTGCTACATTTGTAGCCAGGATAAATTATACGGGTGGCTGCCCCAAACCTTTATGATGTCTGGTGTGTTTATTTGTGACACTGCTGATGGATTAAAGTTTTGTTGAAGCCTGTTTCTGCCTTTTGTCAAATCTGGGTGAAACAGCCTTTGGTCCCCGAAACCCAGAAATGTATTGAGAAGGTTCTAGAATCTGCCTACTGACAACTCACCTCAAAATGTGGTGAACCCCGGATCACCAGGTGGTCCCCAAAGTTGTAACAATAAAAATGTCTGGTAAAATACAGGATTGTGTAATGCCAGAGATGCCTAGGTAACTGAATCTCTAATGTTAGACAGAGGCTATAAAGTTTACATGACTGGTAAAATTAAAATTACCTCTCCTTTCTCTTTACTTCATGACAAAGAGATACATTGCTAAATGCATAATAAACAAGTTTTCACTTGTAGGCTCAAAAGACGACATACAAAACTGTGTGCCAACACCATGACAATTGAAGTTGATACTCGATAATATTTATATTTTGCCTTTGAGTAATAAGGTAACAGATGACCTCAACATTAAACCTTGAGCAACTCCTTGCACACCTGCAACATCTGAGGATTTGTGAGAGCTGACGGTCAGTTTAATAAAAATAGGAGGATGTAAGCTTTATAATTCACTAGCAGAATCCCCTCGCTTCGCAGCGGAGAAGTAGTGTGTTAAAGAAGGTATGAAAAAGAAAAGGAAAAATTTTAAAAATAACGTAACATGATTGTTAATGTAATTGTTGTGTATATATATTTATATATAGAGCAAAATACATATCTATATACATCATATATACACACACATATACATACATACATACACAGACACACACATATATATAATTTGTGTGTGTGTATGTATGTATGTATGTATGTGTATGTGTGTGTGTATACACATACATACAAACATACACACAGGTATATATAAATATATGAGTATATATATATGTATGTGTCTATATGTGTGTGTATAGCTTTGATCACTGAGTGCAAGGGAAAAATAATAAAATGTAGTCTATAAGTTATTAAACAGTAAAACATTAACGTTTTAAGAAGTAAAGGTACATTGAGCACTACTGGAGTGGTTGCGGGTAAACTACATTTTAAAGACGGTATAACAGAACAGGTAAGTAGTACTAATAGCAGCTAAAATGTATATGGATCATCTCTCGGTAGTAGATCCCTTTTGAAAGGCGCTACACGACGGCTGTGGTATAGAAATTACATTTTCTATGTGAAAGTCCAAATTTCTGCCTCTGGTAATGTGCCTTACCAGCAATTAAAGAAAATTAGTTTTGTGTCCTCTGCAGTGTTAAGAGAGAAAGGCTTTGGTTTGGGATAAAAGGAAAAAAGGTGTAAAGAAAGGAAAGTTGCCTTTTTCTTTTATATAGTATAGAGAGATGTGTTCGCTGACGATATGAGCGCCTTTTGGGGACAGTCGCGGTGGGTCTTGTGCAGACTGGTGAGACGTCCCAGCTATTAATCGGCTGTGATGGCAGTGTCAGTCCTTCACTCCTGTGCGTGTCTTCATAATCCGAGCTGACGACGTCATAATCGTATACGTGCAAAATAAAGTGTGAAGCGCCTTAATATTATTTTGCCGCAGAAGCGCAGTCAGCGTCTCAAAGGCCAGCACAGCTATGTGCGCACGCCGGCTGCTCGACTTTTGCTGGGCAGGAGACGCCAGTTTTTGCAGACACGTTCACATGATCAAAAGTCTCCGCGCTCTTTGGAGGTCATTCATATACAAAATACCCGCGCCTTGCAGCGGAGAAGTAGTGGGTTAAAGAAGTAATGAAAAAGAAAAGGAAACATTTTAATAATAACGTAACATGATTGTCATGAGTGTTGCTGTCATATATATGCCTGCCTAAATAAGTCACCCTCGCTTCGCTCTTACTTTTTTACCATTCATTTAATCATGGCTAGTGGCGGAAAAATTATAAAATGGAAGGAGGATTACACCGAGTATGGCTTTACCAAAACAATTATTGATGGCGAATCGATTATTCATAAAGCTTGAATTGGTGATCTGTTTTTGTGTGTTAACCTCATATTTTTTCACACTTCTTCTCAAACCAAGGTGGTGCGAGGCTAAAATGAATTGGGATGCGCTGATCAATGTAATCGGTGTACCAGGAAATCATGCATTGACAAAAGTTCCCCTTTGCTTGGAATTGAAAGTGTGATTAAATGCGTTATTTTTTGTTATGGAGTACATGCATCGAAGCTTCTCAGCTGTGCTTGTGCTAAGAAAAGGAAAGATTTTAAAAATAACGTAACATGATTCTGCGTTAACCGCATATTTTTTCATACGTCTCAAACCAAGGAGATGCGAGGTTAAAATAAACCGAGAAGCGCGCGTACATACTCAGTACATCCCCTCTCGGGAATCGAACCTCGGATGTAGGCGATAGAGGGGAAGCCTCTACAATTGCGCCACGGTGTGTGGCTTATCTATTTGAGAGTATGTAGATCGGGGTATATATATATATATATATATATTCGCAGCGGAGACGTAGTGTGTTAAAGAAGCTATGAAAAAGAAAAGGGAACATTTTAAAAATAACGTAACATGATTGTCAATATACAGTAATTGCTTTGTGAGTGTTGCTGTGATCAAGGATTCGATTATCATTATTTGTTTCAATCAGAGTCGTATTTGTACGATGTGTTGTGTTCAAGTTACATTCCGTGTTTGTCAATCGTTGTAAAGATGACAGGTTTCATTCATCGATTCGTTTCTTACTGCATCAATAAACAGCTCGTCTTCTTCTTTATCTGAGACCTGACACACTGCATGCACGGGTTTTTTTTTTTACACTGTCTTCCTTTAGCGGGACATTGACTTTTTCCACCGTGTGCTTTGTTTCCGCAGTAGCTGCACTTATGAATATGCTTGTATGTATCAGACGCTTCATATTTTTTTGCTGCCTTTTCAATTGTGTAATTCGGTTTTTGTTCAGCGCTCTTTGGAACTGTTGCTTTTTGTCTGTGCACTGCGTCAGTTCACGTGAGCCGCTCGGTGTACATGCATCGAAGTTTCCCAGCTGTGCTGGTGCCATGTCGTGCTATGTCCATGGCTGTATCTAATGTTACCTAAGTCCCGGCACTTAAAACTTTCTCTCGCAGTTTCGCTGAGTTTGTGCCAAACACCACCCTGACCATCTCATCTTCCTCTGCATAAGCACAGTCCTTCACCCGTGAATATTTAGTGGCAGTGTTTCTATTGGATTGCCGCTGACGGACGGCCTTATAAGGGCAGGCACTAAATTACAAACGCCAGCGGCAGCCTGTCTATGAACTTAATTTAAAGTTTAGGTTTACATCGTGCTTTGTTTCCGAAGTAGCAGAACTCATGAATATGGTTGTATATGTCACTCGCTCGCTTCTTATTGTTTCGCTGCCTTCTCAATTATATAATGCATGTTTTCTTCAGCGCTTTTTGGGGCTCTTCCTGGTTTTCTACGTACTGCGTGATTACGTGGGAGGCGTGATGATGTCACACGAAACTCCGCCCCCACGGCTTTCAAGCTCATCTCCATTACAGTAAATGGAGAAAAACAGCTTCCAGTTATGACCATTACACATAGAAGTTCGAAATGAAACCTGCCCAACTTTTATAAAGAAGCTGTAAGGAATGAACCTGCCAAATTTCAGCCTTCCACCCACACGGGAAGTTGGAGAATTAGTGATGAGTCAGTCAGTGAGGGCTTTGCCTTTTATTAGTATAGATAATAAAGACCATTTAATAATTTTAATGCTTAAGTATTTGACTTCATGGATTGCAGAGTCTTCTAACAGTTAATTAGGCCAAGTACAATGACATTTTAAATTTGCATTTAAAAGATCAATTTTATTTGTGAAAAAGGCAAAAATTTCAATACAGTGACCTGATGAGGACAAACTAATATCATAATCAGAACAAAAGCTTAGCGAATTGCTTCAAATATATATGATAATGCTGCAGCAATTGTAACAGTAGACTTCTGAGTACTTCTCTGTATGCAGTACAATCTTCATTCTACAAGTGAACATTCATAGAGAAGACTGCTTCACTAGTTACTCACGGAACTGAACAATATATATGTATGTGATGCTGAGGCACCTTAGCTATTAGCTAACCAAAAAAGCATTAAAAAGAATATCTGAGGAAACTAATGTATGTACTTTATAAATAATCCATTCTTTAAAGTACTACCAGGCAGACCAGCACCACCAATAAAGTGATATGCACAACAAAACTACACAAATAATTATGAAGCAAAATACTATATAGGATAGAAAAACATCCAATGACATTGTTCACAAAAAAAGACCCATGGCAAGATCTTCTGACAGTGAAAGACATTAGAGCAACCTCAGTGGATTGCCCTTTGGTGTGTTTTTTTGTGAAAGGTGTGACTAGAAAACAACGGCGTGATGAATACTAAACAACGGTGAAGGCACATGGCACTGCTAACAGAAAAACAATCACAACAATCTCTACTGACAGTAAAGCACACTGTACAGCCCAACCAATAATTTTCATTACAAATGTCAGCAAAAAAAATGGGAGGCTTCTTCCACCACTTTTTTGTGCTTCAGATCCTTTGTAGCGTGAGTGCTACTGCAGCCAAAAGAACAGCCATGAAAGCACACAGCATGTCACTCAGGAACAGAGCAGGGGGACAACATCAGATGGCAGTGATAGACATTGCATCATCCTGTGTGGAGGCATCTGTGCTGCTGTGTTTCAAGAGTGTAGCTCCTTCAAGGATCAAACGTCGAAGTGATACTAGTATAATGTAAAATGGGATGGTATTGTGACATAGTGGTTAGTGATGTTATCTTACAGATTTGGTGTCCTGGGTTCTATTCATGTCTTCATGGGTTCCCTTCAACAATCCCAAACACACAACTGTGTTAGGTTAAATGGCAACATTAAACTGGCTCCATTGTGTGGGTGTGTTTCCTACAATAGAGAGGCGATTTGGCAGGATGTTCCCGACCTTGTAGGAAATGATCTGGCAAGATATATGCATATAAGTAATCACAGCCTAAATTCTGTTTGGATTTATGCATGTTAAAGTACTGTCTAGGGTGTCTCTGGCAATAAATAAATTAAATTTAAGCTAACACAACTAAAGTATTTTTCCAAGCATGCCATATGTCAAGGCATATGAACTCTTCCATTGTGGAGCCCAGACAAAACCTTCCATGCAGTAACACATGGTTAAATTATTTCTCCACATTTAATATAGAACCCCAAGATGCAAGAGGTTAAGGTTATTCAGACAGAAATTGGAAAAAGAAAATAAAATCAGAACCAAACCTTTTTCAAGGATCTTTACTTTCTTACGAAGCACATGCATATTCACACTAAAATGAAGCCCCACCCAGGCAGCATCAGGTATAAGGATGAAGCAATGTTTTATAGGATGCTATACAAATCTTACACAGTTGATATAGAGTTATACTGACAGCTTTTTTGGCAACCATTTATAATAACTCATCAGTTGCCCAACAAACTGAAGAAATAATCCAAAAACACCATTAAAACAAACATAAGGAAAAAACCACAATATACACACTGGAAAAGTGACAGATCAGCCTAATTTGAGCAAGGTTTTCTTGTCATACTATTAAACAGCATGCTTGGATTTGGTGTACTTTATGTAATATATTTATACACACACACATACAAATAGGATAAATATGAAATTACTCTTTACTATTCTGCATATAAAAGGTACAGATTATTTAAAGTCATTATACATCTACAAGGGTCTTTGTACATTTGCCTGCTTTGCCTTTGGAATATCCAGTGTGCATTTATTAGTGCATATCCTACAAACTAAAACCAATAGGGAGACAGGCCATGTTAATCTGATGTCTTCCACTTTCATGGAAAATGGGGCCAGTATTTATACACTACTCACAAAAATAAAGGGAACACTTAATCATCACAGTCTAACACTAAGTCAATTAATAAGTTAAGAAGCATGAATGATTGTGAATCAAAAAGGGAATGGTTTTGCAGGTGGTGGTCATAGACAATCAATCTCTCTCCTTATCCTTCCTGTCTGATTCTTTTCTAGTTTTGTGTTTTGCTAGTGACCTTGTCACTTCTGGTAGCATGAGGCAGTACCTGCAGCCAATTCAGGTTGCATAGGTAGTCCAGCTCCTCTAGAATGGCACATCCACATGTAATGTTGCAAGAAGGTTTCCCGTGACACCCAGGCTGAAGAGCATGAAGGACAAACCAGGAGATGGGCTATTACACGAAACTGTCAGAAACATACTCCCAAGAGAGTGGCAGGAAGACCCAATGTCCTTTAGTGGGACCTGTGCTCACAGCCCTTCACCATGCAGCTTGATTGGCATTCACCAGAAAATAACACAATTTAATAATAATAATACATTTTATTTATATAGCGCCTTTCCCATGCTCAAGGCGTTTCACAGAGTCTTAGAAAAAAACAGCAGGGTATATGTAACATTGGATACATATGTTTTACTGAATAGAACAATGAAACAGAAAACAAAGCATTAAACAGAATAAAGGACAATAAACCTGAGTAAAATACTAAAGTAAATACTAAAAGAAAAACCTAACAAATAATATGATATAACACACACAAATTATCCTGAGCACCTGGGCAGAGAGGTAAACTGAAAGAAAGGGCAGAATGTTAAGTTAAAAGCCTTCCTAAATAGATGAGTTTTAAGTTTTTTTTTTAAAGAATGAATGGAGTCAGCTGATCTAATTAATTTCGGGATGTCATTCCAAAGTCTGGGTGCGATGGAGCTGAAGGCCCTGTCACCCATAGAGTGCAGGTTAATGTGAAGCACAACAAGATTACCAGAATCAGAGGACCTTAGTAGGCGAAGCATAGTGATTTAGAAGGTCACTGATGAAGTCCGGTACAAGGCCATTTAAAGCTTTGTAGGTTATTAATAGAATTTTATATTCAATTCTGTAAGACACAGGCATTCAGTGAAGGCGAAGCAGGATGGGCGTTATGTGCTCACTGCTGCTGGTTCGAGTAAGGACTCTTGCAGCATAGCCTTTGAATCAACTGGACCTGTGATATAAGATTAGAAGCGGCACCTGCCAGCAGCGAGTTACAATAATTGATACGGGATGTGAAAAGCATGGACAAGTTTCTCAGCATTAGAAAAGGATAGTAATGAGAGAACACTGGATATATTACGGAGATGAAAGTAAGAAAGTTTCTTAATGTACTGTAGTTTATGTGGGCGGAATAAGAAAGGGAGGAATCAAAAATGACACCAAGGTTCCTTGCATCAGAAGAAGGTGACCATTAAGAGTGACTGAAAAGAAGCTCATTTTCTTAAGTAGCGCTTTAGTACCAGCTTGCAGGAGTTCAGTTTTGTTGCAATTTAATTTTAAAGAGTTCTGTTCCATCCTGGTTTTAATTTCACTGAGGCAAGTTGTTAGCTGAGAAAACTGATGAAGTTGCACTTTTGACATTGAAATAGAGTTGAGTGTCATCTGCATAAAAATGATAACCCAGTCCACAGCTACAGTGCATCCACAAAGTATTCACAGCGCATCACTTTTTCCACATTTTGTTATGTTACAGCCTTATTTCAAAATGGATTAATTTCATTTTTTTTCTCAGAATTCTACACACAACACCCCATAATGACAATGTGAAAAAGTTTACTTGAGATTTTTGCAAATTTATTAAAAATAAAGAAACTGAGAAATCACATGTACATAAGTATTCACAGCCTTTGCCATGAAGCTCAAAATTGAGCTCAGGTGCATCCTGTTTCCCCTGATCATCCTTGAGATGTTTCTGCAGCTTAATTGGAGTCCACCTGTGGTAAATTCAGTTGATTGGACATGATTTGGAAAGGCACACACCTGTCTATATAAGGTCCCACAGTTGACAGT
>JANRMT010062812.1:1851692-1916478 GCA_026402145.1 Polypterus bichir lapradei | reverse complement strand
TATGGGGTGTTGTGTGTAGAATTCTGAGGAAAAAATGAATTTAATCCATTTTGGAATAAGGCTGTAACATAACAAAATGTGGAAAAAGTGATGCGCTGTGAATACTTTCTGGATGCACTGTAAATACAGAAGAGAAGAGGGCAGAGGACAGAGCCCTGAGGAACTCCTTGTGTGACTGGTGCTGAATTTGCAGGTCCGTCATTGGCGTCCCATTCACTTTAGAGATGAGAGCAGGCTAACACTGAGCACAGAGACACAGTGGTGAACGTTATGCAGCCTGCAACATCATCTGGCATGATGGGTTTGGCGGTAAGTCAGTAATGGTCTGGGGAGGCATAACCTTGGGGGTTGTTACACAGACCTCAACATGCCAGGCAATTAGACCCTGACTGCTATTAGGTACCGGGAGAAAATCCTCTAAGCTACTGTCAGACCTTACATTGGTGCAGTGGGCCCTAGATTCCTCCTGGTGCAGGACAATGCACGGTCTCATGTGACCAGAGCATGTTGGCAGTTCCTGGATGATGAAGGCATTGATGTTATTGACTGGCCCACACATTCCCCAGATCTGAATCCAACTGAGAACCTCTGGGGCATTATGTATCGGTGCATCCGATGCTGCTGCCAAATAGCTCCACAGACTGTCCAAGAGCTCACTGATGTCCTAATCCAGGTCCGGGAGGAGATCCCCCAGGACACCATCCCCCGTCTCATGAGGAGCATTCCTAAACATTTTGGGCAGTGCATACAGGCACATGGGGGCCATACACACTACTGAGTCACGCAAGTTGGATCAGTCTGTGATTTCAATTTTTGACTTAGATTTTTGGTGTGATGTTGGTCCCTCAATGGTTTGGTGATTTTGGTTTCCATTGACTGTTGTTATATTATTTTGATCTTAACAAAGTACACAATACTGTATGACTCAGTAAAGATTTTCCACTGGAATATTTCATTCATCATGTGTGATTTAAGCATTCCCTTAATTTTTAAGCACTGTATTTTGAACTGGACAAAGCTACTGTACCTCAGTCTGAAGAATGTAAGGAAGGGAACATTAAAAATACAACTTAAAAGTCATGAATAAATACCAGGAAACTGCCTAAAATGGCTTTTAAATACTGAGATAAAATGTAAAAGATTACAAGTACAGGTAGTCCCCAAGTTACGGGTCCCCATCCAACCTACGAATGGGCGGCTCCCAGCGGCAAATGGTGACCAGCGGACCATAGTCACCGGGGCCACAGCTATTGCTCGTGTGCAGAACGGAGACTTGTTGGGGCAGTTCGCTGCAGGCTGGATGGAGTGGAGGGGGACATTTCACTACTTGCCCACCACACACGCCTGCCCCGTTCGTTCTATGTGGGCGGGTGGTGATGCTGCAAGCATTGACCTGGTTGTGGCCATTGAGGGTAAACGTGGGGTGGGGGAAGCATTGTAGGGTGCCTCGGGTGGCTGCCTGTTGAATGGGGGCAGTGGTGGGCGATTAACTACCCGCCTTTGGCCGCACCGTGTTCGTTCTTGGTGGGTGGACGCTGCAGGCAGCATACTGTAGTGGAGGTGACTGTGTAGAGGGCAGGTGATGAACTGCCCCTCACCGCCCCCATTTATTATCAATAGCAAGCCTGCTTGTACTTTTACACACATAGCAGGAAGTTGTCTCTTGTCAGTACATCAGACGTGTTGGCGACGGATGCCTTCCTGCTATGATAGCATGTACAGTGCTGTGCAGAAGAGCTCATCTTAACCTTTTGTCTTCACCCTTCAAGAATGTCTCTGAAACACAAATCTGATGCAAGTACTGGTGATACAGTAAAGAAGACAAAAACCCATCACCATTGAAAATAAATTAGAAATAATAAAAAGGTCAGAGAGAGGTAAAACTCCATCATTCATTGACAGAGCACTTGGTTACAGTCGGTCAACAATAGCATTTATTAAAATAATGTACCTGCTCCAACAAATTCAACTTAAGTACAAACCTACAGTCCCTATCTCGTACGTAACCCGGGGACTGCCTGTAAGCTTAAAAGCTTGTGGGTTGTAAAGAAAATTGAGTACCCAGAGAATGATAAATGAACACAAAATCAAACAGATACATAAATAGGAAAATGAGGTAGGAAGACCAAACATTGACCAACTAACAAAAATAAGTATAAATCAAATCGCAGGAACATAAATACAAGCACAAGAAGAACAAGCCTTTAGAATCCAAGACAATCTGATATGCAGGAAACACTTTGCAATCATAAGCATCTCTAGCTGCTTAGATTCATTAGAAACTGATAACCCCTGCTGACATAGCATCATATTTGAAAAATGAAGAGAAGGCAGATGAAAGGTAAGATTGGTTTACAGTCCAACTGGCTTGAGTTCAGCAACATATTTACTTAGAAAAACATAAAAAAAAACAAAACAAAACAAAAGCATATTCTTTCTCTATATCCTATGCCTATAAGTCATTAGAGCCATTTGTACCTAAACACTGATGACATATTGGGTATCTATCTCTATTGGTAGCATTTAAAGAGTAAGAAAATAGTTAGCCAGCAAAATTCATCCAGAATTAAGCAATTACTGGACTTACATGAGATACTGTAGATTACGAAAAAGGTACTTTGCTGCAAAATAACGTAGAGGGAAAAATAAACATATATGACAGCTACGAAAGAGCCAAGTTCAGTACTGTCATGGGGAAAAAGAAATCAGTTAATGAGAACTATAATGATTCATATAAAGGTAAAAGTCATGGGAGTACCTGCTAAACCACAATGAAGGCAAAAAACATGTTCACTATTGTTTCCTTCAACAGTCCAAAACATGTTGTTAGATGGAAAGACTCTTTATTGGCCTTACGCGAGCCTTATTCAGGTTTAACCTTACTTGTTTACATTGTCATTAGAGGGTCCCACTCCCTGCATTCAGAAAACTGATTAAGATGAAGTGGACAAATTTGGTCCAAATGTTAATAAATATTCTGTTAACATACTACTATGTACTGTAAGTTAATTTTTATGACAGTAAACTTATTAAAGTTAATTTCCTTCTAATGTGTCCATCCAATCACAAATGCTACAAACCCCTAGGTATTAAAGGATCTTGTGTTACAGACTTTGCTACTTTGAACTGTGTCTTTGCATGTTTTTTTAACATACTTTGTAACGGTGTACTCTATGTACAATGCTACATAAAACAAAGTTTGACTAACAAAAATACATCTAAGCAAGTGTACATGTCTACTTAGGAATTATTTGTTTTAGGATTTGTTTTTGGACTTTTGAGGCATAAAGGCATAAATGTTAAAAAAAATGTATATACCAAGACTCTCATGGCCGAGAAGAAAAATTTTTTAAAAAGAACTATCATGACTCACATATGAATAAACATCATGGAAGTATCTGCCAAGGGCCAATGAAGACAAAAATGTGTTTTATCCAACTGTCCCAGAACATACTGTTAGAAAGATTGACTGGTAATGAAACATGGTTGAGCCTTGTTCTGGGTACAGGTTAGACCCTACTTTGTTTATATTATCATTAGAAGGTCCCTCTGCCTTTGTCTGTATATTGGAACAAGTGCATTCAAAGAAAGGATGAACGACTTGCTATTTTTATTATGAAATAATTTGTGCTAAAACTCAACCACTTTTGTTATTCTACTCTGGGATTAATGGTATTTTTCCTTCACAGTTATACTATATTTTCTTCAGTAAATACTGGCATTTTAGAGTAAAGGGTAGCAGTGCATTCTCAGGTTGCAGTTTTCATTCTAGGTTGGATTTTATTATTATCATTATTCTGGAGTTACCATGTTTTGTTTAAGTTTCATGCAAATCCCCTTATATGGTTTAATGATGCAGTGTTCTGATTATTATGACTGGAAAGAATCCCAGCAGCATAGAGCACAAGGCAGGAAACAGCACTGTCCATTGGAGGGTACACTCATGTACACAACCAGACACACAATGGTCAAATTTAGAATTGCCACTTAACCTAACAAGCACACAAGAGACGCTTAAGCACATCCATCCTTAAATTTTCTGATCTAACCTAATCTAATCTTGTATTGAAGGATGTTTAATATTATCCTGGCAGCAAGAGGCACAAGACAGGAATCAAGGGGAAACCCTTCCATCCCAAAACACAAAAAATACTCATATTAGGCAAATACTGAGTAACCAACAGTTCGGAGTAGCTAACATATCTGTTTTTAGAATGTGGGAGATAAATGCACAGGGACAGAGAATATGCAAACTCTAAAGACAGCAACCGTGCATAGGATGTGGCACAAAGACATAAATGTATGGATAACTATTGGCCTAATATACGTGTGTCCTTCTGTGGACTGGCACTCCTGCCCAGGTTGATTACTGACTCCTATCTGTTGCTAACAGGACTGGTTAAACTGCACCAAGGCTGATCATAGTTGTTTCCATCTCTTAGACGAACTTTAAATAATAATTATAGTAAGTTATTAGATTTAAAGCAATGATATACAAAGTTACTGTGTCAGACAACACCAAAGAACTTGTCACACGCGAGTAGCCACAATTCGGTGACACGAGCTACGCGCTTTCATCGCGATGCAACCTAAGCAAAACAGTCGGGCCTCAAACAGTTGTTTTACTTTACCGGGTCTCACAAGATTAAAATAAAATGAAATCATCAAGTCTTACAGATCTAGCCCTTGTTTCGTTAGTCCAGTGTTGATGCATTCCTTGGCGATCCTTCTCCACACTGCGTCCCTACCGGTGAAACAGTAGAGTTTCCTACAGACCTGCGACAGGCAGCTCAGAGCTTGACAGTCCAGATAGCCCAAGATGAGGTAAAGAATATCCTCTGGAAGTTGAAACAGTAGCAACATTTCCAAATGCTTGGCGGACTTATTTGCAAATTCCGCGGTTTCTTTTTGTGCACTGGTTGTTCCGACAGACGGTATTGACGTTCGTTAGTCTTCTTTTCCATGTTTTCGAAGCGGGAATTCAGACAGAGCGCGGAGAGGAAGCCATCATAATAACAAACTGGGGCGGAGTCAAGCAGTTGTCACTGTGAACCAGGATGTAAACACACATGACCGGAAGAGGAGGGATCTGCTGGGGATCCGGGAAGGAACTCAAACTGATTTAGTGAACCAGTTCAAGCTGTGGATGTTTACCTGGATTGTGATATGTCGATGTGCTTTCCAATTTTTAGATTTATGTCAGACATTTCACACGGTGAGAATCACTTTAATGGCTCAAAATTTGTAAAGTTGTAATAATACTGAAATGTCTGTGAAGGTTATTTAAGCTGTCTTATTCAGTTTATTTTTGTATAGTGCTCTTCACCGAGCATTGTGACAAGTTCACAAATAAATGCAAATATAAACTGCAGCAAGTACTGTACTGTTTACATAATGAGTACACAAATAGACAAATTTGTTTAAACAGGAAAATAAAGTAGTTTGATTAACATATGTGTATATGAGTACGTTTAACGGCACTTTATATCCTTCTTAGTCCCAAGCTCACAGCTTACCTGTATATTTATTATGTTGCAAGCATTAATAGACAATTTGTAAGATATCATAAAATGTAATTTTATTTAATATGAAAAACCTTTAGTAATTCACAGGTATCCACTAAAAACATTTTGGATTTTCTCATGTGATTTTTATGTATTTGTGGGCTCTGAATTAAAAAATGAAAACCATTTTTCCCTATTAAGTAAAATTTTTCAACAAAATAAATTATCTGCCAATTAGTTTTTTTATTGTTTTCTCACTATAATTAATTAGAGAGAACATTATTTGTCCCCTGGAGGAAATTTGGATTTTTACAGAAGCTCATTTAATAGATTGATAGATAAATAAATACAGTGCATCTGGAAAGTATTCACAGCGCATCACTTTTTCTACATTTTGTTATGTTACAGCCTTATTCCAAAATGGATTAAATTCATTTTTTTTCCTCAGAATTCTGCACACAACACCCCATAATGAGAATGTGAAAAAAGTTTACTTGAGATTTTTGCAAATTTATTAAAAATAATAAAACTGAGAAATCACATGTACATAAGTATTCACAGGCTTTGCCATGAAGCTCATAATTGAGCTCAGGTGCATCCTGTTTCCCCTGATCATCCTTGAGATGTTTCTGCAGCTAAATTGGAGTCCACCTGTGGTAAATTCAGTTGATTGGACATGATTTGGAAAGGCACACACCTGTCTATATAAGGTCCCACAGTTGGCAGTTCATGTCAGAGCACAAACCAAGCATGAAGTCAAAGGAATTGTCTCGAGGCACAAATCTAGGGAAGGTTACAGAAAAATGTCTGCTGCTTTGAAGGTCCCAATGAGCACAGTGGCCTCCATCATCCTTAAGTGGAAGAAGTTCGAAACCACCAGGTCTCTTCCTAGAGCTGGCCGGCCATCTAAACTGAGTGATCGGGTGAGAAGGGCCTTAGTCAGGGACGTGACCAAGAACCCAATGGTCACTCTGTCAGAGCTCCAGAGGTCCTCTGTGGAGAGAGGAGAACCTTTCAGAAGGACAACCATCTCTGCAGCAATCCACCAATCAGGCCTGTATGGTAGAGTGGTCAGACAGAAGCCACTCCTTAGTAAAAGGCACATGGCAGCCCGCCTGTAGTTTACTAAAAGGCACCTGAAGGACTCTCAGACCATGAGAAACACAATTCTCTGGTCTGATGAGACAAAGATTGAACTCTTTGGTGTAAATGCCAGGCGTTACGTTTGGAGGAAACCAGGCACCGCTCATCACCAGGCCAATACCATCCCTACAGTGAAGCATGGTGGTGGCAGCATCATGGTGTGGGGATGTTTTTCAGTGGCAGGAACTGGGAGACTAGTCAGGATAAAGGGAAAGATGACTGCAGAAATGTACAGAGACTTCCTGGATGAAAACCTGCTCCAGAGCGCTCTTGACCACAGACTGGGGCGACGGTTCATCTTTCAGCAGGACAACGACCCTAAGCACACAGCCAAGATATCAAAGGAGTGGCTTCAGGACAACTCTGTGAATGTCCTTGAGTGGCCCAGCCAGAGCCCAGACTTGAATCCGATTGAACATCTCTGGAGAGATCTTAAAATGGCTGTGCACCGACGCTTCCCATCCAACCTGATGGAGCTTGAGAGGTGCTGCAAAGAAGAATGGGTGAAACTGGCCAAGGATAGGTGTGCCAAGCTTGTGGCATCATATTCAAAAAGACTTGAGGCTGTAATTGCTGCCAAAGGTGCATCGACAAAGTATTGAGCAAAGGCTGTGAATACTTATGTACATGTGATTTCTCAGTTTTTTTATTTTTAATAAATTTGCAAAAACCTCAAGTAAACTTTTTTCACATTGTCATTATGGGGTGTTGTGTGTAGAATTCTGAGGAAAAAATGAATTTAATCCATTTTGGAATAAGGCTGTAACATAACAAAATGTAGAAAAAGTGATGCGCTGTGAATACTTTCCGGATGCACTGTATATTCATACATACCGTGGTCTGAACGCACACCAGAATGACTAAAAAGAAAGAAGACTTTTGACTTGGCAGTCACAGTCACAGTGAGACATTATGCAGTTGTATCTCTGTTAGTATAAAGTGCATTTCTTGACACACTTCGTCTGAATAGTTCATTGGCCAAAAGCCCTCAATGTTAGTGTGTCAGAGAGATGATGTGTGGCATTGTTCATAATGGCACTCAATTTTGTTTAATTTTTTTCCTTTACTGCTGCCTCCAGGCATTCCAGAGTTCTTGGAGTGGCTCTTAGAGTACTAGGACCATAAGTAAAGAATCAAATATTTACAAATGATCATATTTGTAATCAGCATCCTTAAATTGGCATAAAACAACACTCCACATGTTACTGATACTAATTTTTCAATGTTTTGTGAAATGGAGTAACTTTGACTGCTTTCATCCCATTAGGGGGTGAACCTCTAGTTGTCTAGGACCTGAAAGTATTCTGTTATCTTAACTGGGGCTCATGCAGTCAAGGCATTCAAAATTCCTATGTTTCCTCTGTGAGTGGGACAGCAGAGCCAAGAATTCACATTGGTTTCATAAGGAATGGACAGCTGGAAAAAAGCTACAGCTTAGCACCAAGAACATTATCTGACACTGCTTTGTGTTAAGCTTGGTTTAATAATAACAGTTTCTCAAAGCCCTATCAAAAGATGGAGTCTTTTTTATGTATTTGTGCAAAAACGTTTCTGGGTTTGTCTAAAGCTACATTGAAAGAGGGCATTTTGTGCCTGACCTGATATTAGTAAACTGATTTCTGATGCAAATGTTGATGGTGTGATAAACAGTCTGCAACAAGAGGCTTACGTTTATAGTTAACGATAAAGATCCAAATTATATAAAAAAAATTATTTAAGCTTAAGGGTCGGGGTGGCAACATGAGTCTCAAAGTTCACATTTTGGATTTGCGTTTGGATTTTTTTCTTGATAATCTTGGAGCAGTGAGTGAAGATCAGGGTGAAAGATTCCTGCAAGATATCAAGAGCATGGAAAGAAGGTACTAGGGATGTTGGGATATTATTATGATAGTGAAAAACTGCAGTGTGATTCATAGGGATGTCTCAGAAAAAGTGCTCAAATGACGTGCCACCAAGCAAAGTTTTGGGTCAAAAAACTAAGAAGCGACATAAACATGAGAAGTTATATGTAAGTCAGTGAACAGTATTGTGGTTTTGTTTACATATATGTTAAAAATATTAGATTAAATAATTGTATGTTATATTAATTTAGAACAATATTGTTTACATGAAATAATTGTGTATCTTTTTAAATTTTACTGAAATTTCTTTCCAAATTTTTTTTTTATCTAAATGTGACATGATGGAAATAATCTAATTCACACAATTAAAACAATTTCCTATTAGTTTAACTTTGCAGACCTGTTTTACGTATGCTTTCTCAAAACCCTCTTAGTTGCATTTCAATGGCGAAAACTTTGAAAAGATGGTAATTTACTAGAATACATGTTTATGAGATTTCATTCATAAATTAGATTAAATGTTATTGAATAAGGATTGTAGTTTGAAAATACTTGAACAGAAGAGAAATTTTGCCACCCAAAACAAAACAGAAAAGTTTAAATTTCCATATTCTGTTTTCATCCTGCATCCCAAAGATATGTAGGTCAGGTTAATTAACAACCCAGTATTGGCCCAGTGTGATTTAGTGAACCCTAAAATGAACTGGCATACTGCCCAGGGTTGGTTATCCCTTGTGCCCAATAATTCCAGTGTTGGCACAGTCTCCCAACTACCCATTAAAGACTAGGTGGTTAAAAAATGGATGGGTGGTTGGATGAAAAAATATGTAATATTTTAAACAAATAGAAAGAGGGATCTGCCAATATTTGGATGAATCATATTAAACAAAATAAAAACAATATCAATTTTGTAAACCTTTTTTAATATTACATAGTGACATGAGACCAGAGCCTATCTCAGCAGCATCAGGTGCAAGCCTAGAACCATGCAGAGATGGAATGGATGTTAGTGCTCCCTATTTATATTAATACACTCTAGCTGTCATTTAAATGAGATGTATTAGCACATAACACTCTTAGCATACAGTTCAGAATAAAGATATTGTACACAGAATAAAATTGATATTAGTGAGTGGGTTCAATAAAGGCAACTGGCACGTATGTAATTTATTAGATCGTAATATGTCTTTTTTGTTTTACATAGCACATCTTCTTCTTCTTCTGCTTCTTCTTTTTGCCGTTCCCATTAGGGGTTGCCACAGCAGATCATCTTCTTCCATATCTTTCTGTTCTCTGCATCTTGTTCTGTTGCACCCATCACCTGCATGTCCTCTTCTCACCACATCCATAAACCTTCGTTTAGGCCTTCCTCTTTTCCTCTTACCTGGCAGCACTATCCTTGGCATCCTTCTCCCAATATACTCAGCATCTCTCCTCTGCACATGTCCAAACCAACACAATCTCGCCTCTCTGACTTTGTCTCCCAATCGTTCAACTTGAGCTAACCCTCTAATGTCCTCATTTCTAATCCTATCCATCCTCGTTACACCCACTGCAAATCTTAACATCTTTAACTCTGCCACCTCCAGCTCTGTCTCCTGCTTTCTGGTCAGTGCCACCGTCTCCAACCCATATAACATAGCTTGTCTCACTACCGTATTGTAGATCTTCCCTTTCACTCTTGTTGATACCCGTCTGTCACAAATTACTCCTGACACTCTTCTTCACCCATTCCACCCTGCCTGCACTCTCTTTTTCACCTCTCTTCCACAATCCCCATTACTCTGTACTGTTGATCCCAAGTATTTAAACTCATCCACCTTCGCCAACTCTACTCCCTGCATCCTCACCATTCCACTGAACTCCCTCTCATTTATACACATGTATTCTGTCTTGTTCCTACTGACCTTCATTCCTCTCCTCTGTAGAGCATATCTCCAAGTCTCCAGGGTCTTCTCAACCTGCTCCCTACTATCGCTACAGATCACAATGTCATCAGTAAACATCATAGTCCACAGGGACTCCTGTCTAATCTCGTCTGTCAACCTGTCCTTTACAATTGCAAATAAGAAAGGGCTCAGAACTGATCCCTGATGTAATCCCACCTCCAACTTGAATGCATCCGTCACTCCTACCGCAGACCTCACCACTCTCACACTTCCCTCATACATATCCTGTACAACTCTTACGTACTTCTCTGCCACTCCCGATTCCCTCATACAATACCACAACTCCTCTCGAAGCACCCTGTCATATGCTTTCTCCAGGTACACAAAGACGCAATGCATCTCCTTCTGGCCTTCTCTAAACTTCTCCATCAACATCCTCAGAGCAAACATTGCATCTGTGGTGCTCTTTCTTGGCATGAAACCACACTGCTGCTCACTAATCATCACCTCACTTCTTATCCTAGCTTCCACTACTCTTTTCCATAACTTCATGCTGTGGCTCATCAATTTTATTCCCCTATAGTTACTGCAGTCCTGCACATCCCCCTTATTCTTAAATATCGGCACCAGTACACTTCTTCTCCACTCCTCTGGCATCCTCTCACTTTCCAAGATTCCATTAAACAATCTGGTTAAAAACTGCACTGCCATCTCTCCTAAACACCTCCATGCTTTCATAGGTATGTCATCTGGACCAACGGCCTTTCCATTTTTCATCCTCTTCATAGCTGTCCTTACTTCCTCCTTGCTAATCCGTTTCACTTCCAGATTCACTATCTTCACATCATCCAACCTCTTCTCTCTCTCTCATTCTCTTCATTCATCAGCCTCTCAAAGTACTCTTTCCATCTGCTCAACACACTCTCCTCATTTGTGAGTACGTTTCCATCTTTATCCTTTATCACCCTAACCTGCTGCACATCTTTCCCAGCTCGGTCCCTCTGTCTAGTCAATCGGTATAGGTCCTTTTCTCCCTCCTTAGTGTCCAACCTCTCATACAACTCATCATACGCCTTTTCTTTAGCCTTCGCCACCTCTCTCTTCACCTTGCGCCTTATCTCCTTGTACTCTTGTCTACTTTCTGCATCTCTCCGACTATCCCACTTCTTCTTTGCCATCCTCTTCCTCTGTATACTCTCCTGTATTTCCTCATTCCACCACCAGGTTTCCTTTTCCTCCTCCCTCATTCCAGATGTCATGTCAAGCACCCTTCTTGCTGTCACCCTTACTACATCTGCTGTAGTTTCCCAGCTGTCTGGTAACTCTTCACTGCCACCCAGTGCCTATCTCACCTCCTCCCTAAACTCAACCTTGCAGTCTTCCTTTTTCAACTTCCACCATTTGATCCTTGGCTCTGCCCTCACTCTCTTCCTCTTCTTGATCTCCAGCGTCATCCTACAGACCACCATCTTATGCTGCTTATCTACACTTTCCCCTGCCACCACTTTGCAGTCTTCAATCTCCTTCAGATCAACTCTTCTGCATCGGATGTAATTTACCTGTGTGCATCTTCCTCCACTCTTGTACATAACCCTATGTTCCTCCCTCTTCTTAAAATACATATACACCACAGCCATGTCCATCCTTTTGGTAAACTCCACTATCCTGTGACCTTCTTCATTCCTCTCGTTGACACCATACCGACCCATCACCTCCTCGTCTCCACTGTTCCCTTCACCAACATTCCCATTAAAATCCACTCCAATCACCACTTTCTGTTCCTTGGATACACTGTGCATTACTTCATCCAACTCACTCCAAAAATCTTCTTTCTCACCCATTGCACACCCAACTTGCGGTGCATATGCACTAACAACATTCATCATCACACCTCCAATTTCCAGCTTCATAATCATCACTCTGTCTGACACACTTTTCACCTCCAAAACACTCTTAACATACTGCACCTTCAGAATAACTCCTACCCCATTTCTCCTCCCATCCACACCATGACAGAACAATTTGAATCCACCTCCAATCCACCTGGCCTTACTCCCCTTCCATTTGGTCTCTTGCGCGTGCAATATATCAACCTTCCTTCTCTCCATCATATCTGCTAACTCTCTCCCCTTACCAATCATACTGCCAACATTCAAAGTTCCTACCCTCCGTTCCACTCTCTTTACTTTCCTCCTCTCCTCCTGCCTCCGGACATGTCTCTCCCCTCTTCTTCTCCTTCTTCTTCTTTGGCCAACAGTAGCCCAATTTCCGCCAGCACCCTGTTGGCTAACAGTACTGGTGGCGGTCGTTGTTAACCCAGGGCTCGACCGATCCGGTATGGAAATCAGTATTGCTGTGTAATTCTGATAAATAGTGCTCTGTAGAAATCAATGCAATTTCTCCCAAAGTGGTTTGGGTGATTAATGTGTTTGCAATTAATATGGAGAATGCATGCTTTAATTGCCTTTATCAATAGTGAATTTTAACATTCAAGATAAAATATGTTACATTTCTTTTGCTTTTTCCTTTGGGAGCACAAACAGATAAAGTAACTTACTCATGTTCACACAGTGTAAGTAGCAGGATTTCAATCTATAGCTGCAGGGTTTGGGGTCCAATGCTTTAACCACTCAACCACACTGGTTTGCCTTTTTGTAGAATAAAAACATATGTTCTTCTAGCAAAAATAACATTTTTTAAAGGACAAGCATTGTTTTTTGACATTTATTTTTCACTGTGGAATTAACATAATATAAAATCCTCTCCTAGAATTGTGATCTTGGCATGGTGGTGGAGTTCTTGTGTGTCTCAGTGGTCTTTAAAGCCCTAAGAGGAGAGGGCAGACAAGAAACAATTCTAACTTGACAATGTTAATAATGGAGTTCATTACTTTTTTTCATAATCAAGCCATAAAATTAAATTAAATCAGAAAACCAGTTAGAATTGTGGTATGGCAAAGGGGCGTCAACATTAAGGGTAATAGAAGTTTCAAACATAACTGTTTCTCAAGCTGTCAAAAGGTACATGATCTAAAATGAGTAAATGCAATCTCTTCTGTACGGCATTATTAGCAAAAAGACTAGCTTGCTCACATTGCCCTACTGCTACTCAAGAGCTTCTATGGCTTGCCCAAGCGGGCCAGTAACATCACTTGTATCAATTTTAACCTCTTTTCAGCATCAGTATCCATCAAATGTTTAGCAAAGTGTAGATGAATAAAAACAAATGAAAATGGGTATAATATGTGACTATCACAAAGAGAGAGAATAAAAAGATACAAAGAACCCAAGCTCATTGATTGCTTTAACTCTGAGAAATGTCTGCTATTTTCAGTATTTAGAATGATAATGCAGATAAGTAGCCACGACTCAACAATTTAATTGCATTAAACAACATTAGACTACTTAAAGTAAGAGAAACCTTTTTAAGCAAGACGAGAATTACAACTCTTGCCATTTCCTTGGAATGCCTTTTGTTACTGCTGTTGATGCCAATTGCCCCACCTCTTGACAACGATCAGTCATTTGATTTCAGTAAGTTTTGGCACAATTAACTCATAGCCATTGAAAGAAAAACCATGTACTTAAAACCGACAATAAGTGATATGTAATGAGTGTATTTTTCTAATGAACATGAATTGAAATACAATTCACTTTTGTATTATATTTCAGATTTGCATGATAATTGCATTTCATTTTGAAAGCAATTAATCATTTGATTTCTGTTTAATTATGAAATCAAAATAATGTCCCAAAGTTAAACATATGAAACAAATATATTTAGAATTTCAGTATATTTTACATGTTGAATTAGATTTAAGTTTGCCAAGTATAATCCTCTGTGGCTGTGCATTAGGTGAAGAGCAAAAATAATCTGAACTGAACGTTTACTCAAAATTTTTCAAAGAAGTTTGTGTTACTTCAAACCCATTTTATATTTGTTTCAGAAATTAATACATACTGGAATGTTCCTAAAGACTAAAAGCTACCAAACATTGTATCAATTTATTGTTGCTGAATAGAACATCAGATGAATCATATCTGGATGTTTTTCCATTTCTCCAGTGTCCAGCATTTGCATTGCAAATCTCATTGTAAATTGATCTTTTTTTATTCACCTAAACTAGTGGAAATCTTTTAGTGCACAAGAAGACAATATGTGACAATTAGTGTGATGTTAACACAACTTTTCTTCTTAACTGTTATGTTAGTTGACCATAGCATGAATGTCACTTTGTTTCATTTCCATTTGTTTAAATACTTAATTTTGTATTCAAGAATGCAATTTGATATCAAGATGTAGAGGGTTGAAGGTAAAATCCAGAAAGTGTAGGGGATTCAGCAAAGCCAGATATTGCCCCAAAAAAGAGCAAATGTGCAGTGAATGAAGTTAGGAGAATATGGTGATGACCTACTGTGGCCCAGGATATAGCAATAATAAAATTAGAACATGATTATAGGAAATGTGGGGTATGCAGCAAATAACTTGGTGCTATGTAGAAGCTAAAGGTGAATACAGTAGATCCCATTGAAGCCAAACTATGTACCAGAGTGTTGCTTCATGAAATATCAAATAAAGGGAATTTATACAGAACTCAGTCTGTGCCCCACAGTGGAGCAAAGATAGGATTAAAAAGATAATAGTAGGAGATCCTGATGAGTCAAAACCACAAATTAAAGTGTTTAATTTAGAAAACTGTGCAAAAATTAAGTTGCATACTAGAATGGAGTGATCATATAATGAGAAAAGTTTAAATAGTGGGGTCAACAGGGACCGGACTATTAAAGTGTGATGGAGGCGATGCTAGCAAAGCATGAATTGTGTTCCAGAGTATTGTAACCATGTAATTAGAGATGTTTGCATTGGGGATTTATGCAAAGGTCAGACTGGCCCAGAATGCAGCAGCCATGAAATTAAAGAACTGTGCATAGTAAATTTTGGGGTAGGTAGACTATGAATTAGTGTAGAACAACCAAGAAATGAGTGATCTTAGTATTGTAAATTCTGAATTTAGTGAGATTAGTCTAGTAAATCCTGGGTTACATGGAATAATTAGCATAAAAAAAAGAAAGCAAGAAATTAACATGATGTTTGAGAGATTTTTATATAAGAGAAGTGTAGGAACATGAAATAACAAGGCTCTGGTGAGGTGTTTACAAGACACAAAATGTCAGCAATAAAATTAATGATTAAAAAATAAAATCTAATGACCTTGTATTTTTAGGGCTGAGCTTTTTTGGACAAGTAGACTACAGTTAAAATGCTGGCCTGAGATTCATGTTGAATGTGACGTTGTCACTTGTTGGAATAAGTGCTTTGTTGTGGCACTGTATAAAACAAACTTAAGTTTGACCTCTGATACAGAAGTTTTTAAATGTTTCTTTATAAAAGATTTGATCTGATTAATAATTTACCAATAATCCTTGTGCTGTAAAAAAAAATAATCTTGACACCAATCATAGAAATAGAGAAAACTTTCAAAATCCACAATCCAAACCTGGAAGTCATACCAGTAGCCAAAGTGTGTCTTCATTATTATATGAAAAAAATGTAGATATGGAGTTACCTGGTTAGACAGTATGTGTTGTGATTCAACATTTATACTTTATTTTTTGGGTATAATACATTTTTTGGTAACAATATAATTTTTTCCTGAGGTTTTTAGACTTGCAGAATTTAATTTTATGTTTATTGTTTGTTTTCAAACTGATTCTATTTTATCATTTTTTATGTTTTATTTTTATTGTTGACCCTTTTTCGCATTCAACTAAAGATCTTGTTATATGCCCTTTAAAACAACAATACACTCTAGTCCTAGAACTCCCTTTGGCTGGGTCTTTTGCTTTGACAATTACCTGTCATTTTCCTCTTTACTGCTGACAATACTTTATTGGACATTTTAATGTGCCTATTGCACATGCAAGTGCACATGCAAGTACACATGGGAGAAACAGAAAGAAAGAAACAAATTATGAAACAGCAGAAGACCTGTATTGGCTGTTTTGTATGCATTTGTCTCTTCTGATTAAAGTAAAATTCATATTTTATAATTTTGATATCTGGCTTAGTATTTATTTTAAAAACCTGGTAGCATTAAAGGGTGACATTAATACAGTTCACCAGAATAGTTCCCTCAAGAAATTATGAAATGCACAATTTTGACAAGTATTCCATGTATGTACACTACCATTCAAAAGTTTGGAATCACATAGAAACTTTCATGTCTTTAATAAAAAGTAACACTTTTCTTTTATCAAGGTGCCATTAAATTGAATTAAAAATATAGCCAAGTCAGCATTCATGTTCTAAATAGCAGTTATTGCTTCAAATGACTGATTTAGTTTATCATTCAAATCTGTCTGCAAAGCACCATTTTCAGTACCCATTACTCCAGTGTCATAATCATAAACCCTCTTAACTCATCCTCAGTAAATCTTTTTTAAATAGTAGTTGGATTTAGGTAAACCTTTATAATTGTGTTTAATAAAACAAACTAGTTTTTTTTTTCCTTGGGATGAAAGGTACTGGCATTCATAAAGCTCAATTCTAGGTTAAAAAATAACCAAAACATAACAGTTTCCACAAGAAATACATCAGTTTGTTTCTGTTTTGCAAAGTGAAGGTTAAACCATCTGGCAGATTGCTGCAAAGCTAAAGATTTCATACAAAAACAAAAATGTCCGCTGTAAAGCTTGAGAGAAGAGGACAGACTGTGTATAACCTGGATCAAACGAAGTAAAAGATGCATAACTACACAAGAAGTAAGTACATCAGAGTTCATAGTTTAAAAAACAGATACCTTACAGGTTCTCATTTGTCTGTTTCCTTAAGTAAAACACACCAAATACCACTGTCTTCTGCAGCTGTTCCTGGACTATATCTGCTTGGACCTACTGCAGTTTGCCTATTGAATTTAGACCAGAATGGAAAACACAATTAAAATCTGCTCCACATGACTAATTCTGATTTGAACAAAGCTGGCAGCACTATGAGGATTATGGTTTTTGATTTCTTCATCTAGCCATCCCTTTTAAGGCGTTTGTTAAGTGATATGCAGAATGCCTTGCCTATGGTGTCCTAGATGCTGAGTTGTCTGTCCACTAGATTTGTGATGTTCGAGGACTGTTTCTCTGAACTAAATTTGAGGATCACTGGAGCACTACAAAGAACAGTCTTGTTAACTTTTCTGCTCATCCTGTATGTCTCATACTATAAATATTAAAGCAGGTCATATCATTTGCAGATATTCTCAGATGATTCTGCACTTGTGGGGCTTATTGATAAGGAGGATGAGACAGAGCAAAACCAAGGAACTGGTTATTGACTTTTACCAAACCAAGAAGCATCTATTGTCAGTAACTATTCAGGGAGTGGATGTGGAGATGTCCTCTTGGTGCATTTATTTCGGGGTCCATATCGATAACAGGCTGGACTGGTCTAGTAACACAGAGGAACTACTTTATATAAGAGGACAGAGCAGTCTCTCGTTTCATAGGAGATTATGCTCCTCTACATGTTCTTCAAATATGTGATGGCAGTGTTTTTTTTTTTTAATTGATATTAATTAAAAGCAAATAACAATCCAAACAATCAAATCAAACTTAACAAAACACAAATTCATCCCCCACCCAAACAAAAGAGAGGAGAGCCAGACAACAAAGAGAGTACAGGTATATTTTTCCCTGATATAGAAGCTTATTCTAAAATGTTATTGATTATTGTTACAGATTCTCTGAGTGTGAATTATTTTTTTTTCCAATTTCAAATAATATTGGATATCCATTACTCACTGACTTAAAAGTGGTGGGTTGGGATTCTTCCAGTTGATCAAGATAGGTCTGTGTGCTAGTAGTAAGGTAAAGGCAATTACGATTTGTTTGTCCTCCTCCACTTTAAGCCCATCTGGGAGCATGCCAAACACAGCTGTGTATGGGTTAGGAAGGATTGTGACACCAAGGCTCTCTGATAGGCATTCAAAGATTTCTATCCAAAACAGTCTTAATTTGGTGTACACCCAAAACATGTGACCCATTGAGACTGAAGCTAGATTGCAGCATTCACAGGTTGACTCTTACCCTGGAAATGTTTTGGATTGTTTTAATTGAGATAAATGCACACAATAGAAGATTTCAAGCTGAATAATTGAGTGCTTTGTGCCTATGGAGCTAGAGTGTATTCTGTACATGGCTGCCTTCCTGAAAAGTTAAGTGAAAGATCCTTTCACAATTGTGTCCTGTGATTTTAAAAAGTTTTTTTATAAATTCTGAACATGCCATCCGAGTCTTCAAGACCGATCAGTATTTCTTTTGGAATACAAATGGGTGGAAGGTGAGGGAGATTGGTCAGGTTCCGTGTAGCAAATCTTTAGCTAAAAATAGTGGAAAAATTGTGTTTATGAGAAGTTCAATTTGAAACTTAATTGCTCGTAGGATACAAAATCATTATTGATGTACAAGTCTTTAAAAGTTTTAATCCCAGACATTTTCCAAGCATTAAATACTGTATATGTTTGAGAGGGTGGAAAAGAGTGGTTGTCATGTAGAGGTGCAACAGATAAGAGCTTCTCTGTCTTAAAGTGCTTCCTACATTGGTTCCATATTTTGATTAAAAGAAGGGCAATTAGATTATTAGTATATTGACAATAGATTGTATTTGCTGGAGCACAGAGCAGGAAATATAAAGAAGTACTGCAAGGTTTTTATTGTATGGTAGACCAGACTTATGTATGTTCATCAGTTTGTGTTAATGTCCAGGTAATTAATGGCCTGTGTATTTGCCATCCATTAATAAAATTGAAAGTTATGTATTGCCTCGACCACTTCCAATTTAGTTCATTGTAGAATCGTCCTTTGGATCCGTGGATGTTTCAGATTCCAAATAAATGAGGTTATGATTGACTCTAATTTCTTAAAAAAAATTTGTTAATGTATATGGGGATGCTTTGAAATAGTAAAGAAGCTTGAGAACCCTGACAGTGTTGATTGTCTCTGCTAATGTGAGATAGAGGGTGGACAATCTATTCACATCTTGTTTAATATTTTTCATGCAAACAAATGTTTTGTTGAAAAAGAGCTTTATATTTACTTGTGCTATTTACCCCTAGATATTTAAACTGGCCTGCTAAGATAAATGGGAAAGTGTCCAGTCCAGTATTGTGTGGTAGAGAGTTCACTGGAAAAAGGACACTTTTATTCAAATTAATTTTGAGTCCAGATATCTTTTGAAAATCTGCTAGTGCTTTTAGAACCACTGGCACAGAAATTTGTGGGTCAGATATAAACAGCACCATATCATCTCCATATAGTGATATTTTCTGTTCATGTCCTTCTCTGAAAATCCCCTTTATCTCTGATACATTTTGAAAGTAAACATCCAATGGCTCAATGGGGATTACAAAGGGCAATGTCAATAGGGGACATCCTTGTTGAGTACTGTGTTCTAGTTTGAAGTAGTCTGCAATAAAGTTAATAAGAACTGAAGCTTCTTGATTAATGTATAGTAATTTGATCCACGCACATATGTTTGGACCAAACCCAGATTTGTACAATATGGTGAATAGGTTGTCCAATTCAATCTTGTGAAATGCTTTTTCTGCATTCAAAGATAGTAAGATCTCAGGTGTGTTAGATTTAATGGGTGAATATATTATATTAAACAAACGTTGAAGATTAGAAGTTAAATGTCTGCCTTTAATAAATCCAGTTTGGTCTTGTGATATTACGGAAGGAAGCACTTTCCCAGTCCTTCTAGCTAGAGCCTTGGAGAGAATCATTCAGGAGTGAGATTGGGCTGTATGATGCACATTGTAGAAAGACAGAAATTAATGCTTGGTGAAAAGTTTGAATGAGAATTTTGTTGTTTTTAGCTTCTAGAAACGTTGCTAATAAAAGTGGAGCAAACTTCTTTGAATATTTTTTATAAAATTCCACTGGGTACCGATCAGGGTGTGCTGCTTTCCCACTCTGAAGTGAGTTTATAGCGTCTAGTAATTCTGACAGTGTCAGAGGTTTATCCAGTTCTACAGCACTGAGTACACTATATGGACAAAAGTATTGAGATGCCTGACCATTACAACAACAGGTACTTTAAAATGGAGTTGATCCCTGCTTTGCATCTATAACAGTTTCCATTCTTCTTGGAAGACTTTCCACAAGATTTTGGAGTGGTGCTCAAGGGATTTGCATCCGTTCATTCTGTGGAGCATTTATGAGGTCAGGCACTGATGTTGGACAAGAAGGCCTGGCTTGCAATCTCCATTCAAGTTTGTCCCAAAGGTGTTCAATGGGGTTGAGTTAAGGGCTCTGTGCTGGTCAGTCAAATTCTTCCACATGGAACTTATCCAACCATGTCTTTATTGACCTTGCTTTGTGCACAGTCAGGCTGGAATAGAAAAGAGCCTTCCTCAAACTGTTTCAACAAAGTTGGAAGCAAAATGTGGTCTTGGTCTTTGTCTTGGTATGCGGAAGCGTTAAGATTGCCCTTCAATAGAAGTAAGGGGCATGGTCCAAACCCTGACAAACAGCCCCACTCCATTATCCCTCCTCCACTAAACTTTACAGTTGGCACAATGCAGTCAGGCAGGTAATGTTCTCCCAGTATCCGCTAAACCCAGACTCATCCTGATTGTCAAGCAAAGAAGCTCGATTTGTCACTCCATAGAAGATGTTTCCACTACTCTACAGTCCAGTGTCGGTGTACTTTACACCACTCCATCTGATGCTTGGGATTGGACTTGGTGACATGAGGCTTGCATGCAGCTGCTCAGCCATGGAAACCCATTCCATGAAGCTCCTGCCACACAGTTAATGTCAGTGGAAGTCTGGAACTGTTCAGCTATGGAATCCACAGTGTTGGAAACTTTATCATACCATGCACCTTAGCAGTTGTTGACCCCATTCTGTGACTTTATGTGGTCTTCTGCTTCGTGGCTGAGTTGCTGCTTTTCCTAAACACTTCCACTTTCCAATAATACCACTTACAGCTGACAATTGAATATTCAGAAGGGATGAAATTTCACGAACTGTCTTATTGCAAAGGTGGCATCCTACACAGTACCACGCTTGAAGTCACTGAGCTCTTCAGAGTGACCCATTTGGTTTCTCAAATGTTTGTAAATGGAGACTGCATGGCTAGGTGATGATTTTACACACCTGTGGGAATGGGTCTAATTGAAACACCTAAATTCAAGAATTAAGAGCTGTGTCCCAATACTTTCATCCATATAGTGCATCTAGCTGTGGTATCTGTAATGTGTCAAAGAACTCATTATATTGTGTCTTATATTCTTTAGACTGACTGGAAAATAAGGTCTTATAGTACTCTCTAAATGTATGGGTTATATTTTTATGGTCATTGATTTTATCTCTGTCTGTGTTGGTAACTGCTTCTATTGCATTGTAGTCTTCCTGCTTGTGGATTTCTTGAGCTATAATCTTATTTGCCTTCTTTTCATGTTCATAGTAATGATGTTGCAATTTAAAAAGGAGCTGTTCCATTTCTTTAGTAGTCAAGAAGTTAACTTCTGACTGCAAAAGATGTTTTTTCGTATAAAGTGCCTCATTTGGATGCCTGCCGTATTCTAGATCTGTTCTGGTAATTTCGCTGATTAACTCGGACGCCTTCTTGGTTTCCAATTTATTTTGTGAGAAAGATATGAAATAATCTGTCCTCTTGAAAAAGTCTTCAGAGTTGTCTAGAGTATTCCTTAAGAGACCTCTGAGGATGAATTTGTCTCCTAAAAATAATAAATTTGCTGGCCCTTACTTATTATGTACAGTAAATCTCTTGTAAAAATACTATCTTGGCATTTAAACCTGTGAAGAGAGTAAATACTTTCTCTTTAATTCATGACAGAGGCCTTTGACATTCCAGCTGACAAAGTCCACTGTTTGGACATAAAAATATTGGTTCTAAACTTTTTTTGACATGTTGTATTCTTAAGGTAGTACATTGTTACATATGATAGCTTTGACCTGGATCTCACATTATTGCCAGGTGAGAAGCCTATTATTGTGTTGGTACTAACAGTTATTGGGGTAGAAAGGATAAATAAAAAATCGCAAAATTTTCTTTCTCTTTCCCCCCTCCCCACACCCCCCCCCCCCCCCCATTTTGCCTCCCTGAGTGAGGCAGACAACACTTCACAAAGTCCTTTTCCTCTAACATGCCAAGAGAGACAGAGTACATCCAGAGCAAAATTAACCCCCCAGCAGCAGTGTAGTAACGGTTACAATTGAGGTATCTTTTGAAAGTACAGTCCCAATGCAATCAACCTAGGGAATGATGTTAAACAGTTCCCAAGGAGACTGGGGTAATATATGATAGTACATTCCCAATACAATAAATCAAGGATATGGAGTTAAAAAATACACACTGTAAATATCTAGTTACTTTGTACTTTCTGCAGCTCATTTCACAGAGGACAGCCACATTCCTCACAAGGTATTTTGAGCTGTAACAGGAGGTGCTGTATCATTTGCAAAGACATCACTGTATCTTTCTTTTATCTGAGCCCTCTGATAAATTCAGCATTAAACAACATGCCTCTTGCCAGTCTAAAAATGTATTTACTTCATTTCTTGTAAGAAGTGTTCTGCCATCTGTATAGGTAACACAGTGAGACCGTTCCAGAGAGCACTTTTGATCTCTTAAAAGTACAAAATCTATTGTAGGACACTTGCATCCCTTGATCACAGCCATGCTGATCTCTCTGCTTGTGTTCTTTCACAGGGCTTTAAAGTTACTTTTTAGAGAAAAGCAGGAGGCGCTAGGCTCATTCTTAGCTTGGGATCACGTATTTCTTCAGGTCTTTATGACTGACTAATGTTTTAATCTCTTCCTTCATCTTCTCTAATGGTAGTTTTTTTCTCACCTATTCTCGCCTTTTCTTCTTTCAGCTGCCCTATATATGTTACCTGCTGATGAAGGCTATACATCCAAAGCATAGTATTTTTAAACTTATTCCCTCTTCTGCATGGAAATAACCTTTTACCATTTTTCCTTTACAGATGCATTATGTACACAGAATGTGGACCTTTTATATAATATGTATATATTATATATAAAATGATTCAATAAATATATTATATGGCATGTTTTATGGAATTTGGAATTTACTTTTAAAGACTTTATTTAAGGACTTTCTGCTTGGAGCCTAGGGAACTGCTTACAACTTCTAGTTTTGCTTTTTTTTTTTTTTTTTTAAGATTCCAAGTCTGTTATAATATGTCATCTTAATGGAAAATCCATCTTATCTGCATTTTAGCTTCCAGTTCCCCCTCTGATCTGGCTTCACCAGTCTATAAAGAATGTAAATAATGAGCCAACTTACTCTTAGACAAGTCAAGAAAATTCAGTTATTATGCCCTAGTTAAAATATTTTGTTGATTTCCATATTTAACTTGGGTTTCATGCACATTACATACTAGGCTGAAAATATTAATACCCTTGTATTTTATTCAGATAAAATACATTTCCTCATGAAAAGTATTACAATTAAAAAATCTTTTGGCATTCATACATTTCATTGGTATGCAGAGGAACAATTCAAAAAAAGCTGTGAAAAGGGCTAAATTCATGGTATTTTTTAAAGACTCTCCAAAATGGGCAGGAAAAATATTTTCCAACAATTTACAAATATAAAGAAATATTTGTAGTGACACTTCAAGATGAGTAATTGTTTTCAGTTAGCGTTATAGCTGTTTCTAGGCTTACAGTCACTCATTCAGCCTGTTTAAATGGAAAGATGTTCTCCCTCAGCTCATGTGCTGTATGTCACTGCATCTATCTTGTTAAACATGCAAAAGAGAAAGAAAGGCAGAGAGTTGTCTGAGAAAGTATGAAAGAAGGTTTGAGCCAAGCATGGCCAGCATAAAGGCTACAAGGACATTTCCAAAGACCCTGATGTTCCTGCAACCACTGTTTCTAATATTATCATGACATTTAAGGCTCATGAGACTGTAGCCTACATTCCTGAATGTGACAAGAAAAGAAAAATTGACACAAGATTAAAGAGACAGATTGTTCAAACAGTGGAGAAATAACCAAGGGAAACTTCAATACAAATCCAAGCTCACTTTGAGCTCAAGCTGCAACAGTTCCTAAGTTGCATCATCTTTTTTTGTCCTGATGAAAATTTGTCCAATGGTAAAATACCCAGATAAAGAGACACAAGCACAGAAAAGCCCAACTGGAATTTGTCAAAATGCATGTTGACAAGTCACAATCCTGTTCTTTAGAGAAACAAAACAAAATTAGAGCTTTTTGGTAAATCACAATGTTCACCTGAAAAAATTAACACTTTTAAAGAAAAGAACACCATCTATACAGTGAATCATGAAGGAGGCTCAGTAATGTTTTGGAGTTGCTTTGATAGCTCTGGCACTGTGTGTCTTCAATCTGTGCAGGGCACAATGACATCAGGATACTGTACATTTTAAAGCAAAACATACAGCCCAGTTTATAAAAAGGTGTCTCATTCACAGGTCATTGGTCCTCTGGCAGGATAGTGATGTTGCAACATTCCTCTATAAGCTCCCAGGAATGGATCAGAAGAATACATTGGTATGTTCTGAAGTAGCCTGCTATAAATTATGATCAGAATCCCATTAAACATCTTTTGTAGACAGCTGAAACTCACTGTTGGGCATCCATCAAACCTGAGAGAACTGGCACAAGTTGCTCAAAAAGAGTGAGGTAAACTACTATCTGATAAGTGTAGAAATTGTATTCAGCGCTACAGAAGGTATGTTCTGCTAAGAATATAATGTGGCAGGGAAAGGAATAAGAGACCAGAAGATGAGATATTGTCAAAATTACCAGCCAAACTTCATAATTGTGAAGCCATAATCTTCACAAGAGATAGAATACTCAGCAAAATGCATCAACGGAGTCAAAATCAAAGCAAAAGTATTCTTAAGATATTCAATAACAAATAAAGTATGCTAAATTTTTGCTTGTATCTACGGTCTCAGATAAATAGCAGTGCCTGGCGCTGACCTTTTCCCTTTCCCACCAGTGACATCATGTGCCTCACAGCCACCCTTGTATACCAACACTGTAGTTACAGAGTACATATTTGCGATATCCTTAATAAAACTTAAAAGTGCCACAAAATAAAGTGAAATAATTTTTATTGTTATAAAATTAAATTTAAAATAGAAACATATTACAATATATTTTATAGCCTAAAAAATTGTTAGTGAAATGCAAAGAAGTTAAAAGCAGCTACAGAAAAACATCTGAAAAAATTAAAGCAGAACCCAATTCAAAACAAAATGCATGATTGCAGTTATTGTCTCCAAAGGCTAAGCTATGAAATATTAAGTTGAGGATACAAATATTTTTGTCCATGCCATTTCCATTTGTTTAATTAGTTAAAATAATTTGTTTGGTCATAAATAAAAGACAAAGTTTGTATTCTATTAAATGTGACAAAATGGTTAATGCCAAACATTTTTAGTTAGTTTAGAGAACTTAGTTAAACTTAGTTCAGTAATTAATACAGAGAGAATTGTGAGTTTTTTTAAAAAGGATACCTGTATTTTTGGCCATGCATTGCAAAATAATGTAAAATAATTTGTATTATTGCAAAATGAAATTGAAGCTAGAAACATTCCACAAGAAAAATCAACTCAGCATGCTAATCTTTCTCTGACAGAGTCCATATTCCAACTCTCAGCTGATTTGGTTCATCAGTCTCCCTTTGTGATGTATAGCTTGTAATCATCACACCTATCAATGTACTATTAGTTTTGGTGAATCATCTGGACACCACCATGAGTGAATTTTGCTTATCTAATCCAATGCCTCATGAAGGCAATACTCAAAATAAGGGTCTTGATTTTGAACTGCAAAGGTCAGAGGTGCCCTCATTAATCTGGTCCATCACACAGCAAGCTTCTATTTACAATGAACTATCTACAGTCAAAAAGTCTCCTAAAAACCTGTCAGACAAAGTAATACATGTTGCATGTGTAGAGAACACACTATGTTTTAAAAATAAACATAACCTAATTCAAGGGAAAAAACTTTCTGTAGCATCAGATTATACTTTGGCATTCAACGGCATCAATGGACGAATGGTAAATGTGAACGATATGTGTTTGCAGGTGTTTTGTGTGCCCTCTGTTGTCCAGCGTTGCAATGATAGTGTAGGAGTTTAGTAAATGCGAAAGAATTGGCAGCTGTATTCATGAAAATATGAACTTCAGAATATGCATTTGAAGTAAATGATGTGTCACACTCCATCAAAAGGACTGCAGTTAAGAGAGCCGATAACGAAGAGCCACAGGAGATTCAGACGTTAAAAAAGCACCTGCACCAACAAATCTGCCTGACAACACCAGTAGATGCATAGATGAGGCTGCTCAACATCCACCTTCTGACTGCACACCTATTTGAAAAACTAAAGAAATTTTAACATTACTGTCTAATTGGAAATGCAAACATGCCATGGTAAAATAGCTGCAGTGTTTTAACATGTTTTATATGTTTAAACCACAACGCTTACCTAACTGTATTTTCTGTTTTTATTTAATGTTGCAATTCAATAGTTAACATGACTGAACATAATTTAACAGATATGTGCAGTTCTCAAATGTTTGGATCCCAGTAGCTGCATTCGTCTAGGTGTGTGTTTGTCTGTCTGTCTCTACTCCATGATCATTACAACGTGCAAATTTATAATTAAGCTTCTGTTACCTTGTGATACTGAGCCTTTGAATAGGTAACTGCAGTTTTGGAATTTTTTTTCTCTCTGCATCTTAGTCTTGGTTCCAGTATCTTTTGCTCTCTCCCTGAGAACCTGTCATTGGTTTATAGTGCATAGACTGGAGAAATTGGGAGCGGTTATTTTAGGAAGAAGACCTGTGGGTGTAGCCTTTGCAGTACAGGATTTCACCGCTCTTCACTACACACTTTTTAACAGGTTGAACCCAGATGTGTATTTTCATTTGGGAATCATGTCTGGCTCTGCAAGATTAATATAATATAGAAAAGTGATGATTGATTCATCAAACCTTTTTTGTTTATAGTTCCTTTAAAGTTATAAAGCACCAAAAGGTATGTGACAGGTATATTGTAGATTTATCTTCATTCTTAAACTTTAGCACAGAATTTTCCAGGAGATATAATTTCCTGCCCTATTTCTGTCCCCTGACCATTTACATATACAGTATACATTTCTTTTTTTTGTGTAATACTTTGAGTTAATAATATTAAAAATATAATAATATTTTTCTTAAATTTTGCAGTGTTTTCCTAATCTTTCTAGGTGTAAAATAAACAACTCAAGAACAAAACTGTCACTACACATAGGCATATGAAAAAATCATTTGTTCAGATTGTTTGCTAAATCACCAAAGCTTTTTTGCCAGCAAAAAAAAAAGACAAGCAAAGAAAACAATGTTTTTGTTGTGAATGGGTGTGGCAGAAGTGCTGCAATTAAGGGTTCAGCTACAGCACCTCCTGGTGGTGCCCATGCAACCCAACAAGGCTGCACCAAACTCCCGCTCCCATGGAGCCCTGCGAGAGTCCGAGGCACAACCCAGAGGGGCTGCCACCTAGCACTCCGGGGGAGGTAATGCTCTGGATTTGCTCCCTTCCGGCATAGAGCCGTCCCGCCTGGCGCTCGCCAAACTATTTACAAAAAAGAAGCTAAATTGCAAAGGCTTTATGGTTAAATCCACATAGATTTGTGTTAAATCATCCGTTCTCATATTAGTGATTAAGAACAAAAAAACTGTGATGAGAACAGGCCATTGAGCCCAACAAGCTTGATCATCATATTTACTTAGATGGAGATTGGCAGAAGTACCTATAAACATTAAACTGTCTCCTAAACAGTAAAACGAATAAGTCAGTCACCTTAGCTTTTTTGTCAAAGCTTCTATACAACATCACAAAGTTGAAAAAAGGGAATGGCAATGCAAACCTAAATTTCAAAAAATGTTAAAAAATATAGAATGTGAAAAGGGCTGTGGCAAAATGTATGAAAAAATGTAAGCAAATGTAATAAAAGCATAAAATACATGGAAATCTGGACTCTCTGTGTACAGTATTGCCAGGTCGAAAAGAATAGAAAATAGAAAAATAAGGTTAAGTTTGCACTTCTGCTCCAATTAATCCACTGTGCCATATACAGGTGCTGGTTTCAGCTTAATAAACTATTTCCTAAAGAGTAAAACAAATAACACCACTGAGTTGATTAAGCAAAATGACAAAGAAAACCTACAATTTAAAAAATGCTAAAAACATAAGGAATGTGAAAAAAGTCATGACAAAATGTATTAAAAAAATAAGAAAATCTAAAAAAACATAAGATAATGTGAAACAGGATTGTCTATGTACTGCCAGGTGGCAAAGAACAAAAAAAGGAAAAATAAGGTAAGGTTGGCGCTCCTGCTCTGGTTGCACCACAGTGCGATCTACAGGTGGTGTTTGTAACTCGCAACATTTTGAGGGTTTTTAAGACTTAAGAATCTTGAAAACTGGAAGGATTGAACCAACCATGGTTTAGATCCATTTGACGGGGAAACAGAGACAAACAAACAAACATTACATCCATTCCTGTCAAACTAGCCCCATTATCATCTGTGTCATCTTTCTGTTCTTGACACAAAGTAATTGTATAAAAAACAAAATCTTTTTTTTTTCCTAAAATGATCACAAAGGCATACAGTCTTACCATTGTGCAGGCCTATTTTTATAGTGGGAAGAAGATGGTCAGTGAGCCCAAGGGACCATTCCTTGCAACCTCATGAGGAGGCAACTGTAGTATTTTGCTTCTCAAGAACATTGTGAGATTGTCAGAGAAACACAAGATACAAACCAGCATTCGGTGTATCTAGTATCAACATCTTTGATAAGTGATTTGCAAAAGTAAAATACCACTGTTTCCAAAACAAAGAAAGTGTTAGAAAAAAATGAAGTACTATAAACTTCACAGTTTCATGTGAAAGGAACTTAATCTAATCAATTGGGCTGGGAGCTACTGCTCTCAGGATAGTTTGTCTGTCTGTCTGTAATATATACAACTTGAGAACAACTACATTTTCAGTAGATTTTTTTTTTCAATTTTTAAGAAACTGACATAAAAAGCAGCTCATAAGAGATGAGAAGTACTTTGAAAAAGAGAGATGGAGAATAGAACATTGAGTAGTGAAAACTACAGCTCTAAAGTACATACCAGTTTCCCAGTGTGAAATCCCCTCCGTTTTGCTTTTCCTTTATTACTTTTTATCACTACCTCCCACCTCCAATTATAATCATTTTTCCCTAAGAACGGAAGTAAAAAAATTCAGTAAAGAATAAGCTGTACAAATTGCACAGTTTAGCAACTGTCAGACAGGAAGGCAAAAAGGCAGGTGGCCATATATTTGGCAAAGAACTTTGACTTTGAAGAAGGGAAAAATAAGTTTCCATATGTTTTAGTAGGTTTTATGCAGCTTTTTACTATACAGAATGCCTCATTTAAAATTTACCTTTAAATATTAGTCATGTGGAAAAGAGAATACACCCACTTTGATTCCAGAGATTTTACACTATTTCTTCATAAAACTGAAGGGACACTAGCACATGTTAAAGTAGCCTATCTGTGAACAACTGTAACAATCACTGAGCTACACTAAATAGTGACTATCTAGCATTTTCTGATTAGATTTGATCAAGTAATTCTTTCACCCTTTTTATAGTAGTATGTGTGAAGGTAATTTTGTGCATATCTTGAATGATCAGTTTACGTACACAGAATTACTAAAAAATACAATGTGACCATTGATGAAAGGAGGTTGTTATTTTTGTTACTTAATTTGTATCCACTGTGTTTCAAATCTCAGCTATGTAAACGTTTGAAAATTGAATTTGGGGCAGGAACCTAAAGAATGCAACCAGAAAGTCACTATTCATCCTTTGACAAGTCAAGGGTTGAAATCTTTTCCCAGAAGGGATCGGACACTAGAGTGGTGTAATTTACAATGAATTATAGACTTTGTGATTTGAATATCATAAAGTTTCTATTCTTGTGTGGTATCCATCTAACTATAGAAGATATATGAAAGAGCAATGCTATTGAACTAATTAAACAAGTTGCAGATTTTTTAAAACATAATTGATTCTATACAGATTACATTTATGATTGAAGAATGCTGAACCCTTATCAATGTATACACCACAAAGAGACCTTGTACTTTTAGTGCAAGAAACAGAAACTGAATTTTTAAATATTTTCTCTTTTATGTGATCTTTTTTCCCATATTTTATTTGATGTCCTTTTCAAAATTTCAAGTTATGCTCTGCTGCTTAAGCAAACACTTTCTTTTCGTCCAGCCTTCACTTGCCCACAAACCCCTAAGCTACACATTACCCTCCCTCCACTGTGCTATACAACCCAAGCAGTCCTGTTCTCTCTGATGTTTTGTGTATGACAGGATCTTCAGATCTCTGTGAAGACTGACCCCTCCTCATGTCATTCTTCCAAATCGTCATTGTATAACATGTTTTTATATTAGTGCTACAAAGAGCCCATTTGATCTAGGGGTTATGGTATGTGATTGTAAGAAATGCGGCTAGTTGGTGGCTGCCATTGTCCCCCGAAAGCGGTGGCCTGACCTCATCTCATTCAAAATGGAGCCCTCACCAAGTGGGCTCTATTCACGCTGTAGCAGCCTCCTGCAGTCTCACTCACTGAGCACGTTCAATTCAACATCATGTCACAGATATTACCTCCCAAGAATCTGCGGGGCTTTAAAAAAAAAGTCAACATAGCAAATAATGAGACACGTGAGAAAGTAGTGAAGTGCCACTGTTTCTTGCTTTAACATGCACTTTAGAGCTATTATCTAAAAAGGATTTTCAGTGTCATTCTAGAAACAAAAACACTGTAATGATGCTAATGTTAAGCTGTTCTTAATGTTTTAGAGATTCTTTCAATCTCAGTTTTTAATATTATTACATTTATCGACTCATACATTCTTTCAGTTTGTTGTTTTGTTCTTGTGCTTAATTTTTAAACCCAAATTAGCCAGTTGTGTTATATTTATACTTTTCATAGACATACACTCATACTGTTCAGTATATTCATGTATGTGTGTACATATATATAGGGCAGCACTTTGATACTGTGGTTAACGCTATTCTTTCACAGGCCCAGGGTACAACTTCCATGTGGATTTTGCATGTTCTTTATATGTCTGTGTGAGCTTTCTGGTTCCCTGACTTTTCACTTGCATCCCAAAAATTTGCAGACTACTTTAACTAGGAACTCTAAATGTCCATGTGTTTTCTACAGACTAGGAGCTATCCTTTAAACTGTCATGGAGCTCACTTCCAAAAAATCCCCCAAGAATCCTTTCTGGGGTCAGAGACAGGTCCTCAAAGTCTCAGAGCCATCAGACAACAGTTGCATCTAATGATACTCTGGCACTGATAAACACATAAAGGATGAGACACCCGTGGTAGTTTGAAAATAAGAGTGCCACATCAATGTTCTAAACCTGTTATTTAGTATGGAGTTGAGGAGAGTCAAAGTCTATCCTGGCAACATTAAGTTCACAGGGGCAAACAACCTTGGATAAGTTATCTGCTCTTTGAAGTATACTATATATCCAATCTTACTCATGTGGATAGGCAGTGTGGTGGAGTGGTTAAGGTTTTGGACTTCAGGCCCTGAGGTTGTGGGTTTAAACCTTGCTACTGACACTGTACAATCTTGAGCAAGTCACTTGACCTGCATGTGCTCCAATTAGAAAAACCAAAAGAACTGTAACCAATTGTGTCGTAAATGTTGTAAGTTGTCTTGGATAAAGGCATCAGCCAAATAGGTAAATGTAAATATGCTCAGTTTCCAATTAATGTAACGTGCATTTAGGATATGGCAGGAAACCAGAGTAGCTTGAGAAAATTCATATGGATATGTTGAGTAAGTAATACATTCTGCATAACCAGTGATTGAACAGACTGGAAGGAAACACCAACTCTGGGGATCTATAAATCAGGACCACATTATATCATCCCATATACAGTATACAGAAAAATGCAAAAATGAGACAAAATTAAATTAGAAAGCAGTTTTAAAGTTTAAGACACTGTGATGCACTAGCACCCTGTCCAGTACTCTTTCCTATCTTGCACCCAGTGCTTCAATAATAGAGTTTCGACCCCACTGCCATAAACTGGATTAAGTGGGCTTGACAAAGTTATTTTATTTTATAAAGTTTAAATAATGTGAACAACTTTGTCTTAAGATCAACAAAGTGCTTGCAGTACAAGATCAAGCTGCATTAACACGTCCAAACTTGTCAGGCTTCCCACTTGACTCACTAATGGATTTCCATTATTTTGCTAACAGTTACCTTAGGTCTCTATTGTTAAAGGAAAAGGGGTTACTTAATTTCCTTTGTTTTTGTAAAATTGTTTTTTGAGTGCGTGAATAATGGGTACATCAATTCCTTGTTGTTCCTAAAAGTACAATAGTAATGTATCAAATATATCATAAGAGTAAGATTAATAAAATATTGTTGGCAACTGTTCATCCAAGGAGTTATTTATCTGTGGAATGTAATAGACACAATTCAAAATTAATTTAAGACACTTTAAATCAGGGTGCTTGTAAGATATATAACAAATAACTTCATCAGGTAGAAGTACATAATAAACAACAGTTGACTCAGATATTTGAAAAATTTAAATGTGTGCTTCAGCCTAAATGTTTAAAGTCTTAATAGTCTCTCTGTAATCAACATTTACCACTTTACACCCTCTCATAGATGTTTATAGAGGGCAAGAACTCTAGTAAAAATCAAAAATAGCATCATATTCATAATCACTGATCTTGAAATAACAACAGTACCCCACATGCTTATGTCTGAAATCTTGGAGTTGCTCTTAGAGGACTAGAGTCACTGGTGAAGAATCCAATACCAAAAATATGATCGTATGTATGATCAGCAACTTCGAAATAGCACAAAATGACATCTTACATGCCTATATTAGCAATCCCCATTTTTTCAAAATTTTATAAAAAGAAGTAACTTGGACCCCTCATATCTCATTAGGAATCTGTTTGTTTTCTTGAAGGCATTTGTTACTTTACTCTATAAAATACAAATATCATTTCCTGCTCAATATATGGTCTAAAATTCACCTTCTAATCCTACATCTTTGGGTTTGGGGAGGCTGAGAGAAACTGAAGTAACTGGAGACACATGGCAAGTACACAGATGACAAGAAGGCACAGGAATCAAGCCATGGATCTATAATAATTAAAAATCAGTACTATAACAATAATAAGTATTTATTTCTCAAAATACTTTACAGAAGTTGGTTTAAAAAATCAGGACACATAAAACACACTAGAAAGTTGTAAACAACTTTACAATGCAGATTACGATATTGCAAAATGCATAAAGGAAAATGATAGAGAAATGAATTAAATCTGTAGCATTGTAATAGCACCAAATTTAAGACTTGTGCTATGTTTTGATGTACTAAGCTATACCTGTGCTTTGCTCTGCACTGCTCTTGGTCTCTGCCTGCCAATAACAAACCAATTCAAAACTAAAGAACTGCAGAATGAAAAAAAAACACTCTGAGGACCACTATACTAATAATGGGCTGGGCCTCCTTTTGCTCTGAAAACAGCCTCAGTTCTTGGTGACATGGATTCCACTAGACATTATAAACATTCCTTTGAGAGTCTGGTCCCTGTTGACATGTTTGCATCATACAGTTTCTGAAGATTTGTCAGCTGCACATTCATGCTGCATATCTCTTGTTCTACCACATCCCAAAGGTGTTCTATTGGATTCAGATCCAGTGATTGGAAAAGCTACTGAAGAACAGTTAATTCATTGTCATGTTGATGTTCTGTGACATGATGCATTAGAAGATGAGTAACTTGTGGCCATGATGGGGTGCACATGGTCAGCAACAATATTCAAATAGGCTGGTGCATTCAAGCAATGATTAATTAGTTTTAACTGGCTCAAAATATGACAGGAACACATCCTGCACACTATTACACCACCATCAGCGTCAGCCTGGACTGTTGACACAATGCAGGGTGGGTGTATGGATTCATGCTGTTGGTACTAAATTCTGACCATACCATCTATATGCAACAGCAGAAATCAAGATTCCTCAGACGAGACCACATTTTTCCAGTCTTCAGCTACCCAGCTTTGGTTAGCTTATGTCCACGTGGCTCTTGGCTGACAGAAGTGAAACTGATGAGGTCTTCTACTCCGCTTTAAAATTTGACATGTTGTGCATTCTAAGATTCTTTCCTGCTCACTACAGTTGTACAGTTAGTGTAGCCTTTCTGTCAGTTCAATCCAGTCTGGCCATTCTCTGATCTTTCATTTCAACAAGGAATTTTCTTCCCCAGAACTGCCCCTCACGGGATGTTTTCTGAAGTTTTTGTGCACCATTCTAAGTAAACTCTAGAAACTGTTGAGTGTGAAAATCCCCAGAGATCAGCAGTTATGGAAATACTTAAAGCAGCCCATCTGGCACCAACAATCATGCCATGGTTGAGATCACTGAGATCACATTATTTTGCCCATTCTGGTGTTTATTGTGAACATTAATTGACACTCCTGACGTGTATCTGCATGATTTCAAGCATTGCACATTTGACACATGATTGGCTAATTAGATAACTGCATACATAAGTAGACATACAGATGTTCCTAATGACTTGCCTAGTGAGTGTACATTTTATTCATTAGTGCATTAATTGTTCATTTTGTAGTATATTTGCACAGTTACAGCAATACAAGCTTTCTAAAATTATTCTCATATTTTTACTTTCTCTGTAATATCAAAAATTTGATCACAGAAAATAAGAGCTACACATTTTATAATTGTATTCATTTTAATGCACTGCCCAGGTAACATCACACAATATGTTCAAAACTACTTAAATCAATTCAGGGTTGTGAGAAGCTGGAGCCTGTCCTGGCAGCATTAGGTACAAGATTGGAACCAGTCTTTAATGTGCATAGTTCAACAGCCTGAACAAGTCATTTTGACAGTTTTTTTTTCATTATTAAATATTTTGAATTAATCTAAATATTTCCCTGAATGTTACCAAAATTATATGACTATGCCCATCATTAAAAATAACTTGGAAAGTTTCCTACTGTGAAGTAAGGTAGCCATGCTAACCACTGTGGCACCATGCTGTCCTAGAAAAATAAAAACATATGTTGTTCAACTGCATTACTTTTATCAGATTTTCAAACAAAAGTCTGATATTTTGTTGAAGGAACCCTGAGCAAATAACACAAACTTTTGATTTTGACTAAAATTATGCAATATCCAGTTGTAACTTGTGAAAATTTAATTGAACCCCTGGACTCAACGGATTATGCCACCTTTATTCGCAATAAATAACCAGAACATATGAACAGAATGAAAACTATAATGATGATGTTAAAAAGGCCAAGCTAAAAAAAAAACAACTTATGCCCCACATAATATACAGTACATAAATGTGTGATTCATACTAATAAGGAATTACCAAAGTAAGTTTTCTATTTTCTACTTTTGCCCCCAAAACATAGAAATGGAGAAGACATTTTATTTTATTAGACTAGGAATTAGAAAGAGAAATTGTTAAAAACAAAAATGTGCAGTCACATGGGTACTTGGGACTAAGTTTGAGTACCCAACATCTAAAAGAGAAATGTTTCTTTAATAATGGCAAATCATTCGAGTCATAAAGCAGCAAAACACCACTACCATTTAAGATACTACCACGATGATGCATGAGGAATTGTATCTTAAAATATAATAAGATTCATATCAACCATAAACCTCATTTTTGATCTTACTCCCCATTATATATTATATGTTATTTTAAGTCAGTGTCTTTATTATAATGCAGTTAAAAATATTAACCTTAGGCTTAGGCAAGAGAGGCTTGCAGTTTCATAGATACACATTTCATTTCTTTGTGATTCATGGAAAATGTTAGACTTGCTCTCAAGAATATTTTGGCAGAATGTCCACTGCAGAAAAGATTTTCTACTGAGCCATGCATTCCCCATTTGGACAATATGGAACTAACTTTGGGTCAATAGGATCCCAGAGTTATAGAAATGTCTTTGTAATCCTTTCTGGGGATTTGAAGTTCCTTTAGCACCTGGGTGTTGACAACTTCTTTCTGATATTAACAGTCAAAATGCCCTCTGTTTATACTGTCTATTTGGTTACTAGCTTTACCTTGAAAAACATTTTTATATTTTTCAATGAAAAGACCTGTAGTTTGGGTTTAATTTTATAAAATATAAAACAAATAGACTAGCATAGATTGATCATGGTATACTTGAAATTAATTATAAAACATGGATTTACAGTGTTTGGGCAAAATCCCTTTAACACTATTACCTGATTGGTGTCCCAGGCCTTGCAATTTTTCCATAGAATTTACACATGCTCCTCATATTTGTACATTTAGATTGTCTGGATTATTTATGCTAAATTTGAAGTGTGCGGGTGTATATGAGGATGCCCTGCAATTTACTAGCCCTCCTCTAGCATTAGTTCCTGCCTTGTGCCCAAGGCTGCTGGGTAGGCTCCTGTCCCTCTTGGCCCTGACCTTGATAACCACATTAGAAAATCAGTGGATGGACTGTTCACTTATTTATTTAAAAATATCAATGTTTTAAGCAGATAGAAAGTTCTTTTGAGCACGGATTTAAAGTTAGATAGAGGAAAACCAAATTTGCTTTGCTGTAACCACTTTATTGGAATTTTAGATTTTCATTTAGACCATGTATTCAAGGTGAAATAAAATCAAAAGAAAGAGAAATGTATTTTTCTGCAGCTACAATTAAATCATACTTTTATGCTGTAAAATGTGATTTAATGTTAATTGCATTTCCACCTAATGTTAATTTTCTTTTATTTTTAGGACCATGTAACCCTGAGAGCAGCAGAATAATGATAAGTAAAGTAATTTGCATGGCCAAGGTCAAAGCTGCTAGCAACTTTGCACATTTATCCTTTATTTTCTGTACTTCACAGAATACTTCTCTTACGTGCTTAACGAAGCTGACAGGGAACGGTAAAATTCAGTGATTTCTTTGTGAAACAGTGGCCTAATGGCTAAAGCTGGTAGTTCAGCCCTGTCTTAGATTCATTGTGTTCCCTTGTTTCCTCCAAGTAGATCACTTTGCACGCCTCCGCTTCAATTATAATATATATATATATATATATATATATATATATATATACTGTATAAGTAACCTTACTTGTAGGAGCACTGAACTTACAAAGTGCCTCGACAGAGTGTTCACTACATGAACACAATATATAAAATAAATGTTGTGTTTGTTATGTAAAGTGTGGTGTCCTGGAGCATTCAGAGAGTGAGGGATCCTTTTTTAACAGCTGTGGTAACCAAGGACTTCACTGTTCACCCTTTGTCTGAAAAATGCGTCTCTTTGCCTGCCCCCATGCTCAGCTTTAAAGAAACTTTGGCTTTGAGATGTTAACAGTCCAGCATCCATTCATGGCAGAAAAGGTCTTTGCATGTTTATCCACATTAGGGATGGCAACTGTCCTGCCTAAATTACACATGGATAGTTAACAAAGACAGATTATCCAAGATTTGTAGTAATTTCTGTCAATCACACAGTTGTAGCAGTTTCTCTCAGTCACTCAATCAGTGTCATAGTGCTTACTATTGTAATGAGCTCTCTTTGAGAGTCAAAATTAATATGACCAAAGACCCAAGAGACACAGAACCTTTTGAATAGCTGGACTTGTGGAGTCGATTCAGGAAGAACAAGTAAATGCATTCTTCAATGAGGTAAAATGACAGCAAGGACAGGTTTAGTTGAAAGGTTTTTCTTTGACAATAAGTAAGTGGAGTGCAAAACAACATCCTTTTCTACTTAGTACTTCACTCTATCTTCAGCTCTGTAATTTCTGAAATTAAGAGGGCTTGTTAAATTAAAGAAAATAAGCAGGAATACATACGAAACAAACTCTTCATAAGGCAGATATGTAATTGAAGCAACACCAAGTATAAGGTGGAAACCAACTCTGGAGAGGGCACATTTTAATGCCGGGGCAGAAAAAGTTCTTCACCCATGCAAATTTACAACACTACTGAGCAATAGCATAGTCATAACTAAATAATAACGCTATATATAGATGATACATTCAGTGCTCGACAAATTGCTTTTTGGTTTCACAGTCCAGACTGATCCATGATCTTGAGGTTCAGTTCCTTGCCTGCTCATTTGCTTCATGGAGTTTGCATACTGGCCCAGTGTCTGCAGCTGTTTTTTTCTAGGAATTCTGGTTTCCTTCCCATCTTCCCATAAGTGTATGGGTCAGGTTAATTGGTAATTCCAAATTTGCTCAATGTGATTTCTGTCTGCATGAATGAGTCACTGGATATAGATCGGTGTCCCCTCCAGGCTTGGTTTCAACCTTATGCTTGGTGTGCTTGGATACTCCTTATTATGATTAGGATAAAGAGAGTCTGAGAATGTTATTTTATGCTATGTTATGTTACGTTACACAACAGTGTTTATAATGTTCATATTCAGTTTTCTATTAAAGTGCTCACTATAAAAAGAAGTCAATTGAATCAAGGTTTACCTCAAACTAACCTATTTTTCTTTATGGCTTTGTAAAGCACTGTGAAAGGTGATATTTCAAATATAATTGTGTATGCGGCTCTTGATTACTTTATATTAACATTTTCAATGATTTAGAGCACTTTGTCATGATGCTCATTATGAAAAGCACCACATGAAATAAAAATTGATTGAATTAAGTGGGTTGAGTAGGTAGCCATGCTTATAGATTCCATAAAAATAAAAGTGACATGATCTCTGTCATGTTGATCATTATAATTAATGAGTACTTTTACATTATAATGTATTGTGATTGTATTTTGGTCAGATGTGTTCAGAGGAAAACAAACTTTTTTCCTTGCTGCTTTTTTGCCTTTAACTGAATTGCTCTACATTTGCATTGCATCACAGGCTGCACAGGAGGTGTGACTTTTCCCACAGCTTAAATACATTACTCCCAATCTCGTTGTTTCAATAGCTGTTTACCAGCATTAATTAAATGGGAGCAGGAATGAGAGAATGTATAGGGTGGACAGATTGAGTGAGGGAGAGCAAGGGAGAAATGAAGTTGATCTTTACATCTGCATGGGGTGTTTAAAAATACAAATTGCACTCCTGGGGTTTGTTGAGCTTGAGGATTCTAAAAGCAAAAAAGACTCTGGTCAGTTTTGAGCCTGATGTTATTTGTTGAGCTGTGTTTACTGGAACATGCCTTGATATCATGTCAGACTTAAAATGAATACTCAGCCTAAAATGGAGGTCCTTTTTCCTGGGATGGGCTGTGTAGTAGTGAGTAAGAGATGAGACATATGGGTAAACATTTAGGACTTCTCACACTTGGCCTTCCCACAGTGTAACACCACCCATGCTTCTTCTAAACCTGCTTTTTCCACTTCACTTTTCATCTTTCTGCCATCCGTTTCTCAGCACAATCTTCAGTATGGTGTTTGCAGATAATGATGTTTAAAAACAGAATTAATGTTTCAAGTTTAATTTTAACCATAGTTATAAATAAGGTTATTTTTTTCTCAGTTAGAGAGGCTCATTCCAGCTGTGGACATTAACCTCAAGACAGAGAGTAGAGTAGAGAAGATCTGAAGGTAGGTATGGCATATCTGTCACCTCTAAAGGTAGAGCACTAGGTATTGTTGCATCCTCACTGAGTTAGCTGGAATTATTTTTATACTCTCTACATCCTCAAGAGTTTCATCCTTGGATTTTCTTTTCTCTTCAAGCACAAGTGATGCAATCATTCTGACTGATGATTTCTCACTCATCCAATATGAATAAATATACCTTGCAAAGAGCTGGTATTCGATCTAGTGCTGTTTCCAGCATCACAATTAAAAGTATGGACTCTTTGTGGTCTGATAATCGAGAAAGTAAGTATTAAAAATGAGTTTATGAATAATATATTGGAATGTTCATAGTTATGTGATTTTGTAGCAGTGCTATGTTTTCTGAGTTGTTCAGTTGTTTCTGCAATTTTATTCATTGTAAATTGAATACAGAATTTTTTTAAATTCTTTTATAAAATGCATACAGAATTGTCACATGTGTTGTGCTCTATACTGCAGCAAATATGTACTTGTTAAGTTTAATGGCAGATATACTCTGGTCCAGTGTGAGTGTAGCTATTTGGATAATTGAGCCCCCAATGGACAACCACTGTGTCCAGGATTATATTAGGTTGGTTTGAAATTATGATTTTATTATACATCTTATTGTTTTTACTGCTTGTGTAAAATACTGTATTGTCCTGACAGGCATTGAAGCCTACAACTCTGAACTGGATATGCTGGTGTGGACATTTGGAAGGACACTCGAAACATGAAGAAAGTGTTGCCGGGTCACTTCTTTTAATCTATAAACTAAACTAAATAAACTAAAGAAGAGTCTTTATGACATCTTTGATGGGAATAAAATGGGTCATCTTCAGTGGCTGTGTGCTGTTCACACTTTGAGTCTGATATGAAACGCTGTTCTGTGGGGCATCCGTTCTATTGCCCACAGTAGATGTCTTCTTGTGTTAGTGTGCGACTAAAAAGACAACAATGTTAGTGACTGCACCCCCTCTTGCCTCTGGGAGATGGATGAATGAAAATAATGTTGCCTTAAATGCTTTTGTAAAGTGCTTGCTTGAAGTGCAAAGTATGATGTATAACATGAAGACTTACTTTAACATGGCCTTTAATTAACTTCACTTTAACTTAATCCTGGTACCCTGTATGTTCAATTCAGCATAATAACTATTCATGGTGGCTCTAAAATCTGTACTGACCCCTTCTCTCTCTTCTATTTCTTTTTCCGGCCTGCGCCACCACCACCTACTCAAAGCTTCATGATGCTCCAACAATGATGGATGGATTAAAAGCCAGAAGTCCACGTGACCATCATCATCAAGTCCTTCCTTGAGAACCCTAAATCCAAAGAGGACTGTTTCATTTATGTTAGGTAGAATGCCCAGAGGGGACTGGGCAGTCTAATGGTCTGGAATCCCTACAGATTTTATTTTTTTTCTCCAGCCGTCTGGAGTTTTTTTTTTTTTTTTTTTTTTTTTTTCTGTCCACCCTGGCCATTGGACCTTACTCTTATTCTATGTTAATTAATGTTTACTTATTTTATTTTCTTACTGTGTCTTTTATTTTTCTATTCTTCATTATGTAAAGCACTTTGAGCTACTTTTTGTATGAAAATGTGCTATATAAATAAATGTTGTTGTTGTTGTTGTTGTTGTTATGAGAGTATACAGTTAGTATTGCCTTAGTGAATTACTTTATGATATTGTCTTGCTTTTAAAATAAAAATTACTTTATCACAGAGAGAAACATTGTGTATTAAAGTTATATAAAATGAAAAGAGTGCCATATTGGATATAAATATTGTTCACAATGCTTTGGCCTTGTCAATTCAAGTTGCCTTTATTTGTCATCTCACCATATACAGAGTACACAGGGAAATAAAATAAGGTGTCTCTGATACCACAGTGCACTACAATAGAAACAGAAAAGAAAAAATGTTGGTGATAGGCTTCATTATAATATCCATAATAAATATCACTAAATACATATTATTTCATAATGGAGTTAATATTATTCCTAATGACTGACTTTTTTTGTGTTTTGCAGTAGTTGATTCCTGCCTACCAACTGATGCTACTAGGATGAGTAGAGAAACTCATGTTTGACTAAGATTATGAATGGATAGTATGAACTAATATGGTTTGTGGCACTTTCAGGTACATAATCTACAGTCATTGAATAAGTAAGTACACCCTCTTTCAATTATTTGGTTATCACCCTGTGCTAAATCTAAATAAATCCAAACTTTCATAACCAACTGATTTTATTTTGTAATTATTTCAAAATAATCATCATACAGACAACATTGATGAAAAGGTAAGTACATCCTTACAGCTTCCGATCAATTAAAAAAGTAATTAGAGCCATGTGGTGTTAATCAGAAGTGCTTCCCCCTAGATAGAATAGCAGAAGCTTTGACCTGGAGTTATGAGGTGTGTGGTAACATCATGTTCAGGACTAAAGACAATTACAGTGGTCCCAGCAGTAATAGTTGAAGCCTATATGAAACCCTAGGCAGGGGGCCTCAACTTACTTAAACAGCACCCCTCCATGCCAGGAATGCGCAGTCAGTACTACAACACATCGAGGAGCATTTGGTCCCCTTTGGTGTCCAGAGTATATACCCCTTAACTTATCTAAACAGTGTTCCTCAGATGACGGTGCCCTAGGCTGTCGCCTGTGTCACCCAATGGGTTAACTGGCTCTGCTCATCAGTTTGGAAAAGGTTATAAGACCATTTTCACAAGCATAAGCCTATATAACATTGTGAGGCTGCTAGAGCTTCATGCGTAGTTTGCGGCAGAAAGATATATTTTTTAAAATTACTTTACCTTAGTTAAGTTTACATTGCAAAGGTAAATGCAGACGTTAATATGGAAATTAAATAAGTAATTTAGTAGACATTTAATAGGTAATATTACTTATCGAATATTTAATGTTAAACTTCTTCTGTTGTTATGGTTTGCTGCAAATCAGTCTTTAATGTCCTCCAACATTTGTTAGTTTGGGGTGTACAGGATCATAATCTTTCAGCTTACTGAGACCATTAGGGTCATGTGGTAGACAGACCATAATAATAATAATAATAATAATAATACATTTTATTTATATAGCACCTTTCCCATGCTCAAGGCACTTCACAGAGTTTAAGAAAGAACGGCAGGGTATACAGTATATAGCATTGTACTAAACCAAATAAATAAATAAAGAAGAGTAAGATAGTAAATTCAGAGGACAGCCTAACAGACAACATAACTGATGATCCAGCACACACATACAGGTTATATGAGCATCTTGACAGAGAGGTAAACTGAGAGAAGGGTAATAAAGTCAGGTAGAGCTAAACGCCTTCCTGAACAGATGAGTTTTGAGTTGTTTTTTAAAACAATTCATGGAGTCAGCTGACCGGATTAATTTCGGTAGGTCATTCCAGAGTCTGGGCGCTACACAGCTGAAGGCCCTGTCACCCATGGAGTGTAGATTAGTGCGGGACACAACAAGATTGCCAGAATCAGAGGACCTTAGTGGGCGGACAGGCACATAGTGATGGAAAAGGTCACTGATGTAGTTTGGTGCAAGGTCGTTTAAGGCTTTGTAGGTGATTAGTAGAATTTTATATTCAATCCTGTAAGACACAGGGAGCCAGTGAAGGCGAAGCAGGATTTATATTATGTGCTCGCTGCTGTTGGATCGAGTAAGGACTCTTGCAGCAGAGTTTTGAATAAATTGGAGCTGTTATATAAGATTAGAAGGGAATTCCAATATTCAGTGCAGGATGTGATAAAAGCATGGACAAGTTTCTCAGCATTAGAAAAGGAGAGGAAAGAGCGAACACGGGATATGTTACGGAGCTGAAAGTAAGAAAGATTCTTAATGTGATTTATGTGGGCGAAATAAGAAAAGGAAGAATCAAAAATGACACCAAGATTCTTTGCAGTAGTGGCAGGTCTGATGAAATCACCGCCAAGATTGACTGGGAAGGAGCTCATTTTATTAAGTTGCACTTTAGTCCCAATTTGCAGTCCGTAGTCTTAAAGTCAAGTTCAGGAACATTAGCATCACAATCCTTCATAGTCAATGCTGACGCTGATGAACACTGAAGAATATTTTCACTTTTGTCACTAATTTAACTCCTTTGTTGAAACTTGTGAATCTGTCTGATCTATTTTAATAGTCTTATGCATGCAGACTTGTTACTGCTGTATCATTCAGAGATACACGGATTGTAAACTGTAAAATTTAATAATATCTGTAGTAAGGCTTGCATTTTTAGTTTTAAAATCATTAGATAATAATGATTTAATAATCATTAAATACAGTTTATTTTTTCACAACGTATATTTTAAAACATATTCTTTATAACTTTTGTGATATATCTTGCGTATAAAAAGTATCCTCCCCTAGGAAGTTTTCACATTTTATCGTTGTACAATGTTGAATAACAGTGGATTTAATTTGGCTCTTCAGACACTGATCAACAGAAAATGACTCATTAATGTCAAACTGGAAAAAGATAACTGAAAGTAGTCTAGATTAATTACAGATATAAAACGTGACATAACAAGTCAAGTTGGGGAGCATGCACTGGTACAGTGTGTTGCCACACCCATTACACGACAAAACAACTTGGGATCCTGGTTGGCAGCCCCCCAGGCAGACACGCGGTCTAGTCCCACCCTCCGGAAATGACCCTCTATCTGCTGCAGCCAGGTGTTACGTGGGCGACCCCTTGGCTTGGTCCAGCCACTTGGGTCCCCAACAATGAGGATCTTACAAGCTGGATCACCCTCAGGGAAACGCTCCACATGGCCGTAGTGCCGTAACTGATGCGCCCTCACAATGCAGGTAATGTGCCTCATTCGGGACTCCATGAGCAACTGCTCATTCGATGCAAAGTCAAACCAGTGGTACCCAAGGATACTCCAAAGAGATACAGTACCAAAGGAGTCCAGTCTTCATCTCAGGTCACTGGATAGCGTCCACGTCTCGCAACCATATAGCAAGACAGGAAGTACCAGGACTCTAAAGACTTGGACCTTTGTCCTTTTGCATAGATATCGGGAGCGCCACACACCCCTTTCCAGCGACCTCATGACCCCCTCATCCTCTCCCAATCCATCTACTGACTTCATAGGAAATAACATAATGGATAACTTTAATATTAGATTAGATTAGGTAAACTTTATTATTCCCAAGAGGAAATTCAAATGCATACAGCAGCAGAAACATAATATTAACTCACATGACAGATAATACAGCCAATCAATCAAGCGATAAGTAAATAAATAAATAAAAATAAACTTAACATGTACTTTAGGATGAAACATTAAATTGCTTGACAGCAGTGGACTGAAAAAAATCCTCAGAGGAGATTCTTAGCTGACCGTGGTGGAATGAGCCTTTGGCTAAAAGAAGTCCAAGTGAGTACCTCCTGGGGGTACTGGAGGGGATTTTCTCTGATTACATCCAATTTTGCCATCATCCTGTTTTCAATAACAGCTTACAGTGTGTCCAGGGTTCGCCCCGTGATGGAGATGGCTTTCCTGATAAGTTTTTTCGGGCATTGCTTATTTTGTGCTTATGGTTGCTGCCACACCTAAATCAGCACAGATGCAACCAGTTGGTTTTAGAAGTAACAAAGTTAGTTTAATGGAGACCACCAGTCTGGGATTTCAGTTGACTGTAGTCTAATTGGACCTATATGTGGAAGGGCCACCTCTTGATGAGACAGTTTGATGGTATAATATACACAAATAATGTCCACTTGAGGATAACTAACAATTATTATACAATAATAAAATATTAACACTTGTAAGGGGGTGAATACTTTTTGTATAGGCACTATATTGGTTGCTTTTGTTTTGTAGACATTTGCAAGCTAAGTTTGAAGTATGACTTGCCACAATCAGCTTAATTCTGGTACTAATAACACTGGATGTCATTCTTTCTCAAAGTGGAAGGTACATCCCAATTCACCTAAGGATTGAATCATGTAGTGCCTTGTGAAGTGGCTTATAATCCAAAATTTACATCTTGAGGTATACAGGCCTTTGCCAACACATTAAATATTACGGTTAGTGACTCAACAATCAGAAATAAACACTATTCACATTTATTAGAAGAGTGGGGTTGGATTTTGAGAAATCCCATTCTTTCAAACAAGTACTGCAATGTTGAGTTTAAATGAACCAAACTCTGAAAAAATATCTTCTGGACATACAAATCAAGAGTGGAACTATTTGGTCGTTATGCTGATTGTCATAATTGACAAAAAACATACTTAGTATAATAGCAAAAAACCATCATTATTGGTGGAGAAGAAGAAATAATGACTTGGGGATCTTGTGGAACATTTGAATGTTCATTCTGAAGCAGAAAGAAGTTCAAGTGAATTTCTCCAGGGCTGTAACCCAGTATGGCTTCAACATGTGTAATTGCTGTAGTGGTGCAAAAGGCCAAAAGAGTGAGACAACTTTAGTATGAGTAGGACTGCACTAGTGGTGAATGTACGGCATGTGCTGGGACCACAACTCTGGAAAACAAACCAAGGCATCCCCTTAGACAGTAACAGTATAAAGAGCTATTTTTCAAATAAGTTTTGTCTTTTTCCTCTTTCTAGTTATATTTAAAGTGACAACGTTGTACCTTTTTTTCTTTTGAGCTAAATCCCAGAGCAAATATTTTATTTATTTAAGCCGTAAAACAGTTTTGACAATGTATAAAATATATACGTTATATATATTATATACATTGTCAAAGCCGTTTTAAATATATATATAAAAAACAAGAGGAAAGATGATTAAAAACACAACATTTCCACTGTGTAGCCTTCATCAAGTGTGCAACTAAAAAAAAAAAAAAAAGCAGCTAACATATATAGGAGGGTAAGGAGAGAATAAAACCAGGGAAGATGAAAGGAGAAAGGTGAGAGTAGGTGTGAAAAAGCTGCCATTAGAGAAGACGAAGGGGGATTTAAAACGTCTTAATGAATGAATAACTTTTTAATCTGTCTTTCTTCATCTTCTCTAATTGGAACTGTAATTGAAGTTTTATCTTTTGTGGAAGAAAATTTCAGATCTATTGAAGCCAGGCCCTTCCTCACTTTAATCACAAGTTGCATTCAGCAATATTTAAATGCATATTCAATGGCAAACTGTAATGAAAAAGAAAAATAATAAAAAAAAGTGTTTTTAAGGGGTTCTTGGGGAAGTGTACCTGTGTTCACATTTTTTCAATCACATTCCAAATCATATAAAAAGGTAATTTGCCTTTCCCTGACATGAATGAAGTTTTTCTGAATAAAATCCTGTTCCTCTAAAATTTTTTAGAAGTTCCATGGTGTACAGGTAACCATTGTCCAAAAAGGTAATAGAAGAGCTATATGAATAGTGAAGAAAATGAATGGGATAGAAAATAATATAGATGGCATTACATATATCAATGGATAGTGTGAAGATCACATAGTAAAAAGTGAAGGAGACATGGCACTTGCAAGGCATTGCAAAGCTCAGAACATCCCTCAGTAACTGTGACTGAGCAAGGAGGACGTTCAATAGGGACACTGCTAAGAGGCCAATAGCAAACTTAAAGAATCTACAGAAATGTTGGGCAAAAAATCAGCTGCTCTCTGTGTTATTACAAGTATTTTGCATGTTTCTGAGTTGTGGAGTAGTTTTGGAAGACAAGAAGCCATTTCTCACAAAAAGAACATCTAAAACTCTATGTATGATTTTTCCAAGAAGATACATTCTGCCTCATAAACTAAATGGTAAATGGCCTACTGGTTTTAATGAGACAAACTTTTTGGTCTTAATTCCAAAAGTTGACTTAATGCAAACCCAACCTAACTCATCACTCAAAGAACACGATACCTACTGTCAAGTCCCAGACTATGAGATTGCTTCTCTTCCACAGAGTTAATGACTATGTTCAGTATAAAGGGAGTAATGAATAGCCCTGAATATTGAGATATTTGGGTGAAAAACTTCCTTCCTCCTGCCAGAAAGCTATAGAACAGATGCACCTTCGAACACAGTGGTAATCTGAACTACACTGACAACTCAATCAAAGAATGACTTAAAAGAGGAAGATTCATGACATGATCCAAAGTGAGATGTGAACAGGAGATCATATCACAGCTTGATTGAGTCTGAACTGAAAGAAGAGTAGCATAAATTATAAAATACAGGTAGGCTAAAATAATAGAGATGGTTCCAAACAGACTTACTGCTACTATCATAGGAAAAGGTGGTACCACAGACTATTAAGGGGTGTACACATTAATCCAACCAAGTTATTGAGTGTTTGCCGTTTTTAATTATTTTTCCTAAAAATCATCAGTTTGTGTTGAATTCTTTATTATAACATTCCTTGTTGCAAGATCTTATTATAGGTAAAAGGGTCTGACTTACTTTGCCTTGATTTCAGCCTTCACATTAACAAAAACTGAAATTTCAATATGTGTTGGTGATCTTTAAATATTTGGTATGTGTGTGTGAATGTAAACATAAATAAAGTTCACTCAAATGTATTAAGTCGTCATGTAAACCTGCTTATTTCAGTATATTGCCACTGGGAGCCTGATTCCATCCTATCAGTATCAGGTGCAAAGTATGAAGAAACTCTGAAAAAAATACCAGTTCATCACAAGGCATACTCACCGATACTTCAGCTGTAGCTCATCAAGAGTCAAATCATCAAATCAATCAAACCTGCATATACTGGGAAAAGGGTCATACTCTGAGAAAACGAGATAAGTGTGTGTGCATAACGTGCGAGCGCCAGACTGGTAGTGCCCAGGATTGAGATCTGAACCCCCGACTCGAAAGCTGTGAGGCACCAGTGCTTACCAGAGTGCCACCTGCTCATAAATGTTAACAATATTTTTAAAAATTAAGTTGAAATAAATTATTTATAGCAGCAGATCTGCCTAAGTTAAAAAGCAGTTGGCTGCTGAGCTAATTTTGCATTTCATTTCTCAAGACCACCAACCACCCTTTTACAGTACAAAATTACAAAATCATTCAGTGTTTTCATTATTCTAATTCAAATTTAATACACATTTTAAATAAATATTTCCGTCATTAAAATTCATTTGTACAGAAATCCTTGAAAAGGTCTTTGTATAAAAAAAGGAATGCACTTCCTATTGTCTAGCTGGAAAACAGTGTCTTTCAACTAAAACTTACAAACATGAATATGCCACCTGAAGGAAGCTTATGATTATCCAAACATAGCTGCCAACATTGTAATGTCTGAGCATTTAGTAATAACATTACTATTGTAATTTTATTGAAAATATATTGTGGAGCAATTCAAATTCATGGGATGTGCTCCTTTAGACAATCTTTACATGTGCTTTCGTTTTAAGAAAAAATGGAACAAAAAAAAAATCTCAATCCACAAGATCCTTGAGAGTTGTTTCTGAGTGGTTCAAAACATAAACAGCAGCTTCTAATGAATGGGGCCTTGAAGGCAAGTCCTTCTATAATATGACTCTAACAAACATATATACAAAAATAAAATAGTGCCCTCAGTCTTAAGTCATCTTCAAGGTCCTCCATTTTGACATGAGCAGCAGTTTAGACCACAGATTTGAAAAAAGGGCAATGCAGAAATATACCTCAGATATACATGCTGTATATCACTCTGAATATAAATACAGACATACTGTATATATAAGACATATACAGTATATATAGACAGATATCCAGGGTAATATATACAGTATGCGCACTGTTTGTATCCCTTGTGGCGAACGTGCTTCTTAGTTCATTCATTCATAACATTAAAATAAAAAAAAAAGGCAAAACCGTTTTGAGTTGGAGTACAAAAATAGAACCTCTTATTCCTTTTTTCATTTGCTTGGAAAAAATTATAAACAACTAGTTGATATTTTTTTTAGTTACAAAATGATAGCAAGTCTCTACAAAGAGTCCATTTGTGGTCACTTCTACCGTGAGCTGGAATATCGGGTACGTTTAGTCCTTCTGTTGAATGGATAGTTGATGAACTCAAAATGTCTGTGTTGCTCCGATGCCTGGTGGCCCTTGGGTAGCCTCTTCATGAAGTGCACTTCCCGCTGGTGCTGCCGTGTCTTGGAGCCTTTCCTAGGGCGGCCCCTGCGCGTGAAGGCCATGTACCAGCCCTCGTATTTAGCGTTCTGGAGAGCTGTGTAGTTGTTCTCCAGGACAATCTCAGTGAAGACACAATCTTTCCCTTTGCCATTCCTCTGTGTGGGTTAAAAGAAAAGAACATGTTCAGCAATTGTTGATAAGGTAATCTTAAACAATAATCATTTATGAATGGTTGTGAGTGGGTTTTTTTTAATAAGAACACAAAAAGTTCGACAAACAAGGGGCGACCATTCAGTCCATCAGATTTGTTTGTTCAACTAATAGATAAGCTATCTCAACATCTCATCCAGGGCTTATTCGGCAGAAAACAGTGATCTTTACCTCATTAAAAAAAGATTTAAAAATCACATATATTTATTTTTACATAACATTACATATTTTTTTGTCACAATCACAATTCAGACTATGTTTGTTATTGTTTCAGATTAAGGGAAGCGCTTTAGTCGTCCAGGGAAGGAACCACCTACTCATAAGAAGCATATGTCCTTCTCGTGCCTTCTAAATTTTTTTCAGCAAATAACTTATTGCTGCTGTCCCATTCTGCAAATTACGCTCTCCTATACATAGTTTTCCCTCTCACTCAAGATATGTACTTATGTACAAGTTATGCTAAGCTGACCCCTGAAGCTGTGAGCTAGAGTGCATCATGCAGTGGACTGGGGCCTAATGGTGTTGGGAAAGGCTCCAGTCCCCATGCAAACCTGAACTGTACTAAGATGGTTTGAGAATGTTTTATAATGTTATATTATTCACAATGTAGCAGTTACCCAGAAAACTACCGTAATCCATGCAAACAAGATTGTCTTAAATCTTAAGAGCTTTGATGCCATCTTGTGTGTCTAATATAATGTTCTGCTCCTGAAATGTAGTTATATTTTTTCAGCAACTGTCTCATGCACAGAATTTGGTGTCTTTTTTCCATGATTTATTAGCCGACTTTTATAATTCAGCCTGTCTACTTGGATTTTTGAATGTTTTCCTCCTCGTTATACTGTGCCCCCTCTAGAGGAAAACAACTTCCAGCCAACAACTTGTGCAGTTGAGCATTCAAAGCAGTTTAAGCCTGACTAGACTAATCACACACTTCCTATCACAAAGAATAATGAGAATCACTGATCAAATTAGTTCAAATTCCAGTTTATTGTTATGTACACCAGACATGGAGATCATTGCTTACATGTTTTTTACAGACTAGTGATGCTAGTGAATACAACATCATACAGTAAGTGTAACATTAGATGAAATACAAAAAAACACACATCACTCATTCAACATGCCTAGAGGGGGAAACTAACAGTGAATCAAATGGCATGAGTGATAATGTTCCTATAAGCTGAAAGAGAGAAGTGACTGTGCAGAATCCCCGAGTTCTTCAATAATAGTGTTCAGCTTTCTAAGTCAGTGTTTGTCGTATATGTCCTTTAACAAAAGGGTTCAAATCTGTCCAAAAATCCACAATAGCTGAAGCAGACACAGTGTCAGTTGTAATAATTTATTGGATGAGATGTTGGCATTGCATACTTGCTGGCCTGCCAAACATGTTTAATAAAGTGAATTTTCTCTTTTTTATTAAATTTCTTGTGGTGGGTGTATGGTGTGCCCTGTGATTGACTGGCTTAGTATTTAAGGGCTGGTTTCTACCTTGTACTTGATGCTGCTAGGATAAGCTCCAGCTTTTACAACCTTGAACTAAAGGATATGAGTTGAATAAATGCATGCACATGTCCACTCTCAGGTCATTCCATAACTTAATATTTTGTACACATAACTTACTCTACTCTTCTACTAGTTTATTCTTTTCTGACAAATTATGGTTATTGTTTTTTCTTATTATTGTGGGAACAAGTTAGTAATTTGTTCACACAGCATGATAAATGGTGTTAACAAGGTAAATGTTTTCTCTCCGACTTCTGCCAGGGTCCACAATTATCTATGGCAAATGAAATTATTTTATTTAAACTCTCCATGCAGCTCCAGACGTTTGACTCACTGTATACATTTTGAGAACTGCACTCTTAAAAATAAGGCGTCAAAGAGGTTCTTTAGAACGATGCCATAGGGGAACCATTGTTGGTCCCCAAAAGAACTGTCCACAGGAAGTAACCTTGATTTATTTAGATCCGTAACAGGATTCGTAAATAACCATGAATAGAAGATCACAGATTTGTGAATTACCAAAGTGTTCCTGTTTTTAAATAGGCTCTTGCTGCATATGATCAGCAAGAGCCTATTTGCTGATTTGCTGTCTAACTTCAGTGTTTCTTAATCTGATAATATGCTGCCAGGTTGCCTACTATACATTAAAGATTTCTGTGTTGTCCACATATTAGGACAATGTTTTTTAAAGCCCAAAGAGCCAACTTCATATGCAAAAGATCCTTTTCCAGAATCAAGTAGCTCTTTGTCATTAAAAGAGAATGACAGGAAGCAGTTTTGGACTGGATGCCAGTCTATAACTGGACACACTTAAACACATTCCCACACTTACATAGCCCCAGTTTAGAATTAACAATCAACCTAACTAGGACATGTTTGGGGATGTGAGACAATAGCCATAGTACTTATGGAAAAATAACAATTTCCCAATGAAGTAATTTACATTCAAAGTGAAGTTAGAGTACTTTGGCGGTATCATGACACTGTAAACCTCAAAGAGAAAGGTAGAAAACAAGACTGATGGGTTCCATCATGCAGAAAACTGAAATGCATCTCCAAAAATTGAAAGACACTAACACTGACAAAAAAAGCAAACTTCTTTATACCATAGCAAAAAGAATGCAAAATATTTAAATGGGCAATACAAAAAAGCACACTAACTAGCATTTATTGGCAATAGGATTGCCCAGTAATGTCTTGAACTGGTCTGGAAAAATAATTCAAATTCATAAAAATGGCCAGTGACAGAAACTCTTAAAACCCTAACGGATTTCCATTTAACTCTGCACTTTTTAAATCGGAGTGTTTTAAGACAAATGAAGAAAACAAAGAAGGTTGCTTAGGATTAGCCCCTAACGGCTCATATTGATATATACAACCCCACGACCATCTGGGGAGCTCAAGGTCAGCCGCTGTAACAACACATCCAGATAAGACGTGTAAGTATTCTTGACCCAGGCTGTATGCCATAACCAAGTCTTCTGCTTCAGCAACCATCAACTTACAGCTCTGACAACTGACTCTTGCCACTTTAAACATTGGGCTGGTTGCCACCAACATGCCAGCACAAGTGGTGCACACACGCGCATGGATACACATGATTCCAAAAGCAATCCGATGCAGAGCACTTTCCTGCAAGATGTCACAAGAAATAAAATCAAGGGCCCAAGCAGATGGTCTCCCATGCAGGGTGCTGCTTGCATCATATTTTATTATCATTCACAGCAAGAAGAAGAAGTAAATCTCAGCCTTACACAGTCAGACTTGGCCCGAGCAAGGCTGCATTGGAGGCACACAATACAGAAGGCCACACAGACAAAATGTTTGTAAAAATAGGACTTCTGAAGACTCAGGGATGAAGGTCTGCTGCCAGGTGGCTTTTGTATTAAAGTCATATAGGGCAACAAAAACTTGCAAAAAAAAATTTTTTTTGGCCAGGGGCCTTTGAGTGACTTTGATCAATGTGTTTGGAAGGGGCATTTGAAAAGCTCAGGGCTAAATCACATACACTAAAGAGTAATAATGGTCTGAAAGTCCTGTATCGAAAACTTCAAAACTGCCTTGACGTTTCCAGGTAAGCATGACTAATTGGAAAATCTCCATAGGAAATCAGCCCAAGAAATGCTGTAGCTTAACATTTTGGATGGCTCTAGCTTGTAATTTAAAATAATCATAAAGGTTAGGTGTTTAACATGGAGAAAAGCAAGATAAACAGCGTTTGACGGTCATTTTTCTTTTCATTTGCATTCTGCATTTATCATTTTGCTGCACAGATTAACTGTCTTAGCTACTGTAGCAATGAAAACAATAAAAAACAAATAAACATTAGCTATAAATACAATGTATATTTGAATGTACACTTTGGTATCATACAGTCTATATTATATATTATGTATTTCCACACTTTGTACATACCTAGGTGGATTATTCTATGGCTACTGTTGTTTTCTTCTCCCATTTCAATGGGTATGCAGCTTAGGTTAGGCTGGAAACTGTAAATTGGCCTAATTTAATGAGTGCACCCTGCAATCGACTGACATCCCATCCAGCATTGGTTCCTGGCTTATGTGTGATGAAGTCAGTAGTGAGGTGTTGTACCATGTTAGCCATTATGAATACAATGAGAAGTCAAGGAGAATGACACCTTTTATTGGCTAACTGAACAGATTACAATATGCAAGCTTTCAAAGCAGCTCAGGCCCCTTCTTCAGGCCAGATGTAGCGATGAAGTTATAATGGGCTTCACCCAGTATGGACAATGAGCTGAGAGATGGTTATATTAATATATGTCACACTCACACATACATATTCTCAAACCTGTTGAGGGTTCTGTCTATTCCTGCAACACTAGACACAAATCAATATATGTATAACTAGCTATATTATGGAATAAATCTAAAAATATTTGATTTCTGTTCCCTCATCGCTCCAACTGTGCCTTTGCTTGGTGTGTCTGGACCTCCCTTGTTTGATGCTTCCACGTTCAATCATATTCCCGTAAAGCCTGCTTCTCAGGCTCTGTCATGCCAAGGCGCATTGCTTGCCTCCCATCCACTTTTTTCGACTACCACCATTCCTTGCTAGGAAAAACACATTCATATTCTTGAAAATACTTCCCGTTTTTGAAGGCAATATGAGTTGCACCTTGATATTATTTAACAGCCCAATGTTACTTGGTATGTTATTTGCTTTGTTGTCATTGAAATGCTCCATTTTTGCCAAACTGACCAATCAGATTGCTTGGAAGGACTGGACTCACTCACACACACACACACACACACCCATACCCATACCCATACAGACAGTAGTGTTTTATTATATAGTAGATATGTATTGGTATATGGAAACAAAAAATCTGCATATATATTCTAACATTATTCTTGATATTTGATTTTTGCTAACAGTCAATCAACAAATGTAATAAGGTCTTTAATCACACGACCAAACATCCTGATTATTTTTCTCACTAGTAAATAATAAACAAAAAATGTATTACTGCTTATCTCTTACCTTTCCAATTAATTTTCCTCTCTTGTTCATACAGATGTAATATCCTGTTTCTGCACCTTTAATTCGAACCCGACTTCCAAATGTGTCCGTCTCTACTATAAGCTTGGCTACAGAAACAAAAGAAGCACAATTGTCCTTTTTAAAATGGTGCAGTACATCACCCTGCCGTGCATTCTAGAGGACTGGTTAAAAAAAACTCTACAAATTAATTAAAAGAGCAGTTGCCAGCAACGCCAAATTACAATTAGGGATGTCCAGATCCATTTTTAGAACTGAGCTATTCACTGGTTGCCTTTGTGTGCTATTTGCATATCTGTTCAGAGGCATCCTACGGCACAGAATAAGGACAAATCTAGGACTTGCTCAGCTTGCACACAATTATAAAAGACAGGCATTCCCGATGACCCATAACATTGTTAAAAACAACAGTATGTCTTTAAATGATTATGTTTTTGGATTCCCACAAGGCTCCTGTTTGCTGGAGTCAGGATAAAAGAGAACTAAAAACTGAAAATGATTTCAATGTCAGTAGTACAGAGAAAAATTGCTGCTTTCTGATCCTATAACTGCAGGCTACTGTCATTGGGGCAATAAGAAATGACACTAGGCCAAGAATGAACAACAACAGCTAAAAAAAATGCTTCTAAGTGGGTTCCACCTTTTCTCAGTGTGAGTTCAGAGAAGCTATTGATTTAGTCTCAGTTTTTAATGGAGCCATTGATTGAGTTTCAAACAAAAGCAATGCAAATTCTCGATCAATGTTGGAGCAAAAATAGAATGGAACAGAGCAACCTGATTACCTTGACAGCCTGAGTGAGGACTGGAAATTTCTAACCACAGAAGGTGCCATTGAGTTGATGCTTGAGTTTTACCTTGCCTGCTCAACACTCGGTCAGCCTTTATCCACTCACTAAAATGTGGTGAAGTACTGGTTATGTTTAGAATCCTAGATGCCCCAAATTCCTGGCACGTCATCACTAGCACAACACCATATATGATGCAGAACTGTTTGTCAAGGTCTGTCTGGTAAGAGTTTCATTAAGAATGCTGTAAAATATGATCCTAATTGACATACTTAGTTTTGTCAGAGTAGAAATTTAGCTCTTTTATAAAAGGTGTAATAGAGAGGCCATAGCTTAAAAACCATTTAAGGGAAAATATAAAGTTATTCTCTATGTCAAAGAAGTCTGTAATAATCACACTATAAAAGTTAAAATATTACATTGAATAGGTTTTCAGAAATGTATTGTTTTAATATTTTACACTAGTAATTTAATTTCCTCATATTTTATATGAGTTACATGATAACAAGAACATCATTTGAATCCGTTTCTGTTGGAATACATTTCCAGAGAGCAAACAATCTTTCATTTATATTGCACTGTTCAATTATGAGTGCTATTGCATGGTATAAAGGCACCTCAGAGGTACATTATAGTGTGATTTGGACAAAATTATTTAATTTGTAATACCAGTAACTTGTGGGACTAATTTAGGACAGCTTAGTAAATCAGCATTGGGGGCTGACTTGCTTTATGGATACTTCCTCTGTACTTTGTTGGTAATATATAAGAAATTAAAAATGCTATGCTGCTTTTAAATTAAGCTTTAGTTAACCTCATATGTGCCAGTTTATGTAGTAAAGATTTTAAAGTTTGATTTCAAGAATATAAAATTATCTTAGTCTAATTATATAGTGCTTTATCTATCTATCTATCTATCTATCTATCTATCTATCTATCTATCTATACAGTGAATTATCTAATCTAGTTGCAGTGTAAATTAATTTATTTATTAAATAGCAGCTTTCATATCTTCCTTAGTGGCTTTCATAGTTGTGTGCCTTATTTATCTACCTATTTATTATCTTACGTAGCATTGCTTCTGTTATAGAATGTTTGAATTTTGTATTGATGTCCCTATGATTTTGCAAATGTAAATGTGTGTGTGTGTGTGTGTGTGCGCGCGCGCGCGCGTGTGTGGTTTATATCTAGTTTACTGGTTTTACCATGTTAATGTCGTGTTTGCCCTGTAAAATGCCTTGGAGTACTGCATGCTGCGAATGTCGCACTATTAAATGAAGACAGCCTGAGTACATACAGATTGTGACTGCATCCAATGTTCATTTCTATCTAGATCTGTCCTCTGCAGCGCTAAATTTGACAAACGGATACGCACAATTACTGGCTATATATGCGGATATGTTGTGCGGGCTTTTGTCTATATATGTTAAGTTATAGAGACATGGACAATGTAATTATTTTTAAAGATCTGAAATACAATCATTAGTATACCCGTTATTTCGGCGGCGCAAGAACTTCTTTTTAATTGAATAAATGAGAAAACGACAGTTAATTGTATCTTAGACCTGGGGGAAAATCAATACAAAAGCCAGTAAAAGGTTTAAAGAGTATTGATTTTTGACGGAGTGTGAGGGGCTGGGGTGTGGATCAGTTGGTTGAAAGACACAGTGGTAAAGAAGAGAAAAGGAAACGTTTTTATATATAAATCTTTTCTTTTCCTTTTTTACCTTCAGACACGTGTTACCACAAAAAAGCCTCCGCGCAGGTCCTGGGATTTAATTATTTAGATTTGGAATGACAGGACAATGGCAAAAACATGAAATGAAGACGGGCAACCCAACATGTAAGCTTAAAGGATGACGGCACAGTTTTTAATGGTGGCATTTCTGAGATTTACTCAAGTAGAAATAAATGACAGGCCTGCCAAATTTTAATTATGGACACATTTTATGTATCATGGGGGAACACGTGATTTAATTCAAATGGTTTCAAAAATGTAGGTCTTGAAAAAAGAAATTGAAATGCTCATTATTTCGGACTGGGTAAAATAATGAATTTATCAGGGCCCTGATGCATATGGGAAATGCCTTCTTGCGCTTTATTTTATTTATTTATTTATTTTTTATTTTTTTTGCACAACTGTTAAAGATGTTATCCGATTTGCTGGATCAGTCTTGGACCACGTGCAAAGTTGCTGGCGCTATAACGAATAATTTATGAATTATTTTCTGCTCAGACGATTTCCCCCCGACACTCCCACCTTGCGCTTACTCGAGGTACCACTATTGATCTGCTCCCTAAAAATAGGCCCCTTATTATTTTTAGAAGAAAACGCAGGTTTAGAAAAGAGAGGCGGCGAATGGCTCGAGGTTAAAATGTGGCTAGACGGATTTGATCCTTAAACTGGCACGGAGAAAAGGCAAAGCTATTCAGGAAATGTTCAGAAGGTGAAACCAAGATGAGTTGTAATGGTTCTTCCAGACACGGGAGTCCCTCTGGAGACTCGCGTACAGAACGATCTACAATACATTTGCTTCTTTTTTTTCATTTTCTGAGCTGCATGGATCTTTTTCAGTTTTTGAACCTGATGAATGTCTCGCTTTTCTTAAGCTATGCGATTTCCAAAGGTGAACGGAGCATTTTGCTGTTTGCATTCCTGTAACGGTGTGGCAAATAGTAATTGCCATACAATTTATACAACAAATACACGCAAATGTAAACACGTAAGCGCATGCTAAAATATCTAAAGGTTGTATACAAAGAATGTACTGAACCATCACAAGTATAAGAATCTTCCATTTAACCACGTAGACATATGGAGGTGAATCCTGATTATTGTAACATTTAATTCCGCTAATGCTGAAGGGATTCTGTGGGTTCCATGCAAATCAAAAGGTAGTTTAAAATGGTTTATAACGGCTTACCATGCGCGTCTCCATCTTCGGCCATGGCGTTGATTTTCTTGTTGCTCAGCACCTGCACATGTTTGCCACTCGTCCGGCTGTACAGCTGGTAGGTCCGGATTAACCTACGGCTCACCTGGTCGGTCACTTGGCTCTGCTCCCTCACATGCTGTGTAAAATTAGGCGAGGACTGAATGGTTACCTTTAAGAAATTAAAAGAAATCATATATATGTATGTATGTATATAAATATATGTGTGTGTGTATGTGTGTCTGTGCATACATTATATATAGGTGTGTGTATATATACATACATCAGCTTTTTCACTGCATCTCCAAGATGCTTAATAAAACTCTAAACTGTAGATTAATGTCGCCCAGTAAAATAAGTACGGTGCCACGCCATGGTCTGTGTCTGTGACGGCTGCTTCAGCCCCAAGCTTAATGCTGCAGAGATCGGCTCCAGCTACTCTAGATTTAGGTTAAGCAGGCTACAGAAATGGAGTGATTTTCATACTCCAACTCCTAATACAGTTAATGACAAGCGAAGGCCATTCATTCTAAAGACAGCTTTCCTATTCAGTTATCACTCTTATCAAATTGGGTACAAAACAGTTCTCGATAGGCTTTTGCTTATCAAAGGAAGACATTGCAGCCGTAGTTAAAAATACTAATGAAGAAATAATGGCTTGTCTATTTCTTTGTTTACCTGCAGTGGGAAAAAAAACCCGGTAAAGGCAGCGAAAGGTCCTCTTGTTCCTCACTTTTGTGTGTGTGTGTGTGTGTGTGAGTGTGAGTGTGTCTGCCTTTCCATCTGTCTTTTCACTGAAGCTAAAATAAATCCAGGCGGTATAGTTCACAGGGAGGGAAAGCCAGCCCGCGGACTGTGTCAGTCCTGTTAGATCTCCTGACATTTATAAAGATGTATTTTGAACAAATGTTGAGGGGTGATGCTGTCTTGAAGGAGACAAAGAGGGTGGCTGAAGCGCACTCAGATATTCTCACTTTTGATCCGGAAACCACAACCTATTTTCTGCATGATGTAATAATATTACATTATAACCTTTACATGGGTCTATTCAGTTATATACATATATATATTTCTTTATTTATAATGTCACCTTTGTTGGCTCCGTCAATATGCTGGGCACAGGTCTGTCTGGCCGATTCGCGCGGAGCCGCTGCGTTGCCAATTCGAGATTTTGATCATGACCCATTTTACGGTCATTCATACACATTTTGTGCCTTCTCGTTTGCCCTTGGCATCAGTTCTGTTTGTTTCGGCCTTTTTAACCAATTCCCTTCCCCGCCTCTTATTTGCGTTTCTGACCTCTTTTGTATTTTGTTTCTCGTACGGCAGGTTTTTGTCAAGTGCTGTTTTTTCCAAAACAAAAATGTTCTGCCTTTGGTTTATTCATTGAAGCCTCAACTATCTGTGCAGCTCCCTTTGAAGCCTTTTGAACAGTAGGCTACGTGTGTTGTGGCCACAAAGTTTTATTTAACCGAGAAAGCACACTTTAATTCATAGGTGGATGTGTCATTAATAACATGCCCTGACCCCAAGCATTAAAAAGCAAAAGTACTCTATAGACTGATTTCATAACAAAATGTCACAGTTACAAATAAACAGATGATAATCACATAATAATTGATTTACCTGAGCCTGGAAGCATAAGGCAAGGAAATGAAGAAGTCTGCAAAAGAAAAAGATCCCAATTGTTATAAGTGTGGTTTAACGTGCGTATAGAAAATGTTACGAAAAATAAATGCGGTGATATACAGCGAGCGCACACGCAATACTTACAGGTAGCTCATCCTCGAAGGTATTAGTTTCATTTTCAAGACGGCCTGAGATGATTTTTAATGCGTGGAATAAAAGCTTGATAAAGTCAAGTAACAACTCCCGGAATAATGTCAAATGTAGACGGTTGTCCGTTCTAAGGAACCTCACCCCTCTTTCTCAACAGTTAAAATAAGAATTGGTTATAGCGCTTCATTCCTCTGCTTTGGTATACGAAAATATGAGGAGGTGGATGAACAACAATAAAGAATCCAGAAAAAAATAATCACAGCTTGTTATAAATGATTCCCGATATGTTTTTTTTTTTCAATAAGCAGAGACAGTCGATTAAAAAATTAGGCCACTATCAAAATGATACCCTGGAATGGCCAGACTATTTCGTTGACAGAATTGTCACATTTGATCTGAAGTTACAACAGTCCTTTAACTTTTCTGCATTTCAGGTCGTATGTAGATGCTCTTTTTAAAGCCTATACCCGAAAGTGCAAATTAAAATAAAATAAATCTCGTAAAAAGCAGCAGTTAAAGTAACGAGAGAAACAGAAGATCCGGTAAGTTCCCGAGTGCCGAGACTCTTTCTGGTTACTGAACTTGTTTTTCGAAGAACCACCAAAGCTGACAATTTTGCATTAACGGAGATTCCAAGTTTTCCCGTGTCGGGTGGATGTTCGCTTTAGTGGCAGAATACTGGTGGCGTGGCGTCGCGTCCCGTCCAGTTCGGGGTTTCGAACCGAAGTGTCTGGCGGAGGTCAACTCAGAATTCTGCAGAGTCTGCTCGTCACAGAAGCAGCAAGTAAGTAAGCCAGTGGCGCTCCTCGGCACCGTCCCCTCCTCTCTGTAACTCCGCTCGCAGCCGAAGCTCCAATGTCAACGCTCTCTCCTCACGCTTGCACCCCTGGTTAAAAAATGGGAGGAAGATCCCGTCGAAACCAGCCCCCTTTTTCTTTCCAGACTGGAACAATAGCAGTCTCCCTATTAGAGCATACCTTCACCTGGATGAAAGCGGGCGACTTGCGTGAAAACAGGAGGGGCTTTCTTTCTTTCCCAATATACAGTGCAGAGTAGGGCTGTCAGGGAAAATAAAGTATATGAAGATGGCCAGCTCTTAGAGATGAGAACAATAGGGAAAGGTGTGGGAATACACACAGGGCCAGACGACGGTCATGCTGGGGTCAAATTATTACATACCGGCCTCAAGTGAATATGATTTTTTTATTGGGTGGGTGGGGGTGGGGGTGGGCGTGGAGAGAGAGAAAGAAAGAAAGAGAGAGAGAGAGAGAAAGGGAGGGATGTGAGGTCGGATGGGATGCTTCATTATACCACCGAGTCATTTTACGCCCTCTCTCATATGTGACAAATTCACGGGTGCACTTAACTGTAGCGCACTCCCGGATTTGCGCCAAAAGAGGGTCGCCTTTCTCCAAAACTACCGATTAGACGCAGCTTTCCAGCTTTAGCTCGCTGTATATTTTTTTAGTTTGGCTAAAGTTAAATTGTCATTTTCCTTTGTTTTTACGTGGTAAAAAGAAGTTGACATGATGCTATACATTTGCAAATGAGAAAGACAATATTGTGTTTCTTTTGAAAATGCGCAGACCTGAGAGCCACACGTTTTGTGTATTCGAAAGGCAGCGTGTGAGACACATTAAAGGGATTACAGTTTTTTTTAACTTTGAAAACCACATTAAAGTCCCGATGAATAACACGTTTTGTCGTATTTAAATTTCGTTACCCCGTCTTTTCCCTCCTCCCTGCTCGTAGCCATCTACTTCTGATGGGGGCACGTTTGCGCTGCATAAACATCAATGCCTCTCTACACGTCAGCCTCGCTCCCCAACTTGTTAGGAGAAGTAAATAATTTTTAAATATGCTGACAAAGAAAGAATTCCACTTAGATCGTGTCACTTTAACGTGTTTTGCAGCTCAAGTAACACTATACTCCGCGACACTGATAAGGACACATTCAAGGCGCCCCGAGAACACATGCAGACTGGAGTGCTCGACACTTTTAGACGTTTATGGCCGAACCACTTCAGGTTAAGCAACAATTAAATAAAAAGAAAACGTGTGAGTTACAAACCTCTAATATGTGCGCACCAATGATATTACGCATTATTATTGTTATTATTATTATTTACTGGCGCGCATGTCATTGTTTTTGTCAAAACATTTTTATTGTATAGCGCCTTTACTTTAGCTTTTGTCGGGATGCGCTGAAAATGCAACACACTTCATTTATATTGCGACACACACTTTTAACTTTATATCTGGAACTTTATAAGCGAGGGATTAAATAATGCCACAAATCGATCAATTAAAGAACCAGAGAGTACTGGTAAGGTGAAAATATAGCCAAACTGAAACGTAGATTAAGGATGGATATTTGAGCCTTCGGTGCATTTAAAAAGGGCGAGCGGCGCGTTTGGTTTGGAGTCTTCAGAGAGAAGAAAACTCTTGGGCAGGCGAAGGAGGATATCTGTTACTGGGGGACAGGTATCATTTAACCTAAGATTCAGATATATGGGAATTCTTCCCTTATATTATTTGATAAAATGCCGCAAAACCGAATGGGATATTTATCTTCTTTTCTTCCTAATAGGTTATCACACGTATACTAGAAGAGCGCTGTAAACAAATTACTTAAAGTCATTAAGTTTTAAACCGGGGCTAAGACTAACTAGCTACTTATAATGCAAATGAAGGTCGGAGATAAGGCACAGCAAACGTATTAGATCATGGTATCACTTTATAGTGGGGTTCCTTATCGATACCCACAGGTAAGATAAAGCTCATTATGACAAGGCAACTGCCACAGGACATCCACATCCATTTGGCTGCCTTTATTTTATTCTTTGAACATTTCTAATGCAGGTTTGAACTCATTAGTATTTGAAAACATGCAGCACAATACTTTTATTTGTTAGCAGATTTGTCAAACGGGAATTGAAATATCCGTGTTCGTACTCTTAAAATGATGTTCACAAAAAAGAATACTCAGGGCAAAATTAATTATAAATTTATAGAAAAAATTTAATCGGCGGAGAATTCGAAATATTACAAGATTTTAGATATTTGACTCGCGGCCCACTGCTAGAATACACGTGCACTTAAAAAAAGTGGAACAAAACTATGAATTCAATTGGACAAAGAAATGCCATGGAAAACACAATATTTTAATATATCATGACATTTCTTGGCGATTCCGTATTACAAATAGGCGACGTCAGAAATTACTGAGGTACACATTCGCCAACTTTTAAAATGTGTATTTGGGGACAGTGTTTTTATAGATCCACTTCAACATTGCAGGAGTTAATTTACCACTGTTTAGGCGTCTTCATGAAAAGGAGATTAACAAAGAAAAATAAAATTACAGACATTTGCGATTTTTTTCACAAATAAAAATAATTTAACATGGGACACTCAGGAAATAATGAACAATTTTACAAATACAAGGATAGCAGAGATCCTCATTCCTTTGGATAAGTATATTCGGCGTTTTAAAATGTATATTTAGAAGGAAAACAGGTTAATTGTATTCTACAGAGTCATCATACAGATAATAAAAAAAAAAAATCACATCCAGTGGACAGTCGACGCTCCTAAAAGATATCTCAGGCATGGCGAGGATGATTGACAACTATAAAGTTTACTGTAAACCTCCAGGGGGACGTGCCTGCCTCATTTCGAGCTGTCTGTCTTTATCTTATCAAAGCCAATAATTGGAGATGCTTTCCTGAAAGAATAATCAGCTCTGCCCGATAGAAAGTTATTTGATTGCCGCAACCCAATATCCATTTAGTCAAGTTACAGGTGTGCGCAGATAAAGCGGTGCTTGACGTCTGGAGAGGACACGGGCAATAGGCTCAAACATAAAACACTATCTATCTATCTATCTATCTATCTATCTATCTATCTATCTATCTA
>JANRMT010062812.1:1823947-1848486 GCA_026402145.1 Polypterus bichir lapradei | reverse complement strand
ATCTATCTATCTATCTATCTATCTATCTATCTATCTATCTATCTATCCTTTGTTTCAGTGGTTCTCTGCTTCAGTCCCCCATGTGGCTGCAGAGGTTTGTTCCAACCAATTTCACAAGCAGTGGGTCACCTTTTCCTGTAATTGACCTCATTGTTGAATTAGCTGTTGTTTTTTTTTTTTCAGAAAAGCACAACATCAGATTCACATTCATAAGAAATTTAGAAATACAGTATCTGCATTTTTGGCCATAGCTTTTTCTTTGTCATTTTCCTATTGATTTTCTGTGTAGTGGTGAGAACCTGCAAATCCAGGACTGAAGTTGAGTTCTATTGCTTTGTCAAGTGACACTATATAGAGATGTCTGTTGTAACAAGACAAGACTTCAGACATATAAAGGTTTGAGGCAGCCACCCATGTAATATGTTCCTGGCTGCAAAAAGTAAAGAATTTGTAAGTGCAACGCAGTTTACAAGACTGAGTCCAAAACAGAACTGAGCTCCAGAGGAAGGGAGTGAGCTTTCATACGAAGTCTTTGGTCGTCCAAAGTGATGTCGTCCTCGGGGCCGGGACCGGAAGTGGTGTGTCCCGAGTCGAGGCAGTGGCTCCTGGTAGGATTTCCCGGGAAAGGTCTGCACGGAACTTAGAAAGAGCGTTAGTGCACCCCACCACCCCCTGGGCAGATGTGTTACCATTATTCTCCAAGCCCTTCAGCTGCCCCCTATTCACACGTGTGACACTGTGTAAGTGATATAGAGATGACCTGATGTTGGCTGTGTATAGGAGTGGCTCCCCATCCAGCACTGTTTCTTGCCTTGTGACCAACAATGCTGGGAGAGGCTGTGGCCCCCCTTTGACTCTGAGTTGGGTAAAGCAGCTTTGATAATGTTATGTTATTAACAGATTTCTAGCAAACTCTAAAGAAGTTATGGAGAGTTACTTGCAGAATGAATCTGATTTCTTCAGATTTTAAGCAATGTGGACTTTCTTTTCGGGCAGCGCCATGAGGGTTACATTCGCCACTCCACTAGAAGTCCTGCTCCTTACGGTTTTTGTTAGATATCAGAGGCCACTCAAATGGAAGAAGATGTTCATGATGGATCAGATATCAAGAAGGATGGAGCCTCTCGAGAATGGCTCTTTATCTGGCAGCCTTCCATTTAAGTTTGACCAATATTCCAGTACTATTGACATGATTTGCGTGCTTCCCTCTGAGAAGTTTCACCACCTATTAAATGGATAACACTCCACACCCTTTGACGTCTTCTTTCCTCTGTTGGTAAAACACCCAAATTGTATTAACATTTGTGCTAGAAAAAAGCATTTTCCTTAATGACACATGCAATATGAGATACAGGGTGGTCCAGATCTAATTATGCAGATTCAGATCGTCTGGATGATTTTGATTTATGCGGAGATGATTCCAGTTCGGTGCAAAGACAATTCTTCATGTCGTCAGTTTGCACACTTCTCAATGGTTTGGGATTTTTCAGGTGATTTTCTATGTAATAAACTTATTAAGTTATAGCATAATGAAAATTGCATAATTAGATCTGGACCACCCTATACTATTTCAAGTGTAAACATCCATAGACAAGCAGTGAAGTTGATGGAACCAAGATAGAACAGCTCATTATTTTGATTTGTTATATTTTCTTGTTACAGACAGAAACGGTAAAAAATGGCATTTAGAGCAATTGTACCATTAATTGTTCTCACTTTTTGTAAAGTTATGTTGAATTAGATGATAAAAAAACTCACCACCACTTCTTCTGCTATCTGCCCGTCTGACTTTAGGTGCTGTTTTTTTCTCTCACTCAAGCCACTTGGACACTTTTAATGAGTTTGTAGTGAACCAAGGACTCAGCAATAGACAAATTTGCCCTCTTTTCAGTGCTGGGCCACAAAATTCTTTTTCAGGTGACGATAAAAGGCTTCTTGTCTCACAAACTGCAACTATGGGGAAGTGAAGACATCCTTAAAAGGGTGTCCCATTAGAAATATTAGAATAACATAGTAACATTGCCAAGTCCACATAATCTAATTCAGGGTTCACATCTCATTATGGCAGTATGAGGGACCTGGGAGGTGCCAACCTATTGAGGGCCAACACACACCCAGACGTTTGACTGTAAAAAAGACAAAAGAAGAAGTTGCTGGGTATCAATATGAGATTCCCGTCTAATTGCCATTAGCAGAAAGGTCAAAGAGATGGAGTTGAGGCCACAGCAGCGCACCCTCCTCAATTGTCATATGTTGATTGACGCCATCTTGGGAGAGGCACCGGGCTTTATCTTGCCAGGAGTAGCAGAACAAGAGCTGTGGTGGATTTTAGTGTGAAGTTCCCTGTTTTCATCTCGATTTTTGGTCGTCTTGGCAGAAGGTGGAAGAGGAAACTAGTAAGTGATGGTGCTACTGCCAAATCACTCAGTGGTGTCCTCTTCAAATCGGTGCCCACGGTGAGGTACACCAGACTCACACAGTTGACAAGAGTCACCAATCAGCATATTTTCTGGGATGAGGGAGGAAAACAGGAGTACCCAGAGGGAAATCCACAGAAGCATTGTAAGAACTTGCAGACTTCACAAGAACAAATGACCAGACGTGGAATTCAAACCCAAGGCAGCAGGGCTGACCAGTGGAGTCGTGTTGGAATACGTATTTGGTTGTCGTATTTCCTCTTTTTAATTTTTTCCAATATTTAAGTGTTTTTGTACTTTCCTAGTTGGAGGTGTATTTGTGGACATGCCCAAAACAAGAAACTTAGTTTTATGAAATGTGTGCCCCTTGCCAAACACAAGAGCCATTTTCCTAACCACTGCAGGGTCATAGGGAACCTTTTTGCAGCGGCACTGGCCACAATGCAGATCTCCATCAGTGGAAATACTTATCAGTCTCAACACAGTCTGTAATTCAGAGTCACCTGTTAACCCAACATGGCAGGGATAGCGGCGGTTAGTGCTGCCCCTCACGTGACCTGTTTAAAGTCTACTTGGAGTTTGCATGTTGTCCACTTTTCTGCAGGTATGCCACTTTTTCATCTGTTTGCCAGGTTGATTGCTGTTTTTAAATTACTTTCTGAAGGTTGGTAAGGATTACATTAGGTGAGATTAGATTACATTATTTATTTGACTGCAAGAGGAAATTACAAGTGTTTGAGTGATTGGGACCTGTAAGAGACAGACTCCTTCTTTGTATCCAGTGCTGCAGCGTTGGGCCACAAACCCCAATCACCCCAATTTGGGTGCGCTATGTCATATGATCGTGTCACATTGTGTTTGTGTCTTGTCCAGGGTTGGTTTCCACATTGCACCCTAGTGCTGCCAGAGTAGACACTGGCTCTCTTCTAACTGGATAACCGTGTTAATAAAAATCCATGGATGACTATGATGCTATTTCTACAGTCCAAAACTTCTCAAAAATGTTAGGTATAATATAATCAGAATAAAGACAATAATGCCGGCCCTCCAAATAGCATAACAACTGGGTACAGCCCACTGGAAGAAGACCCAGGAGATGCTTGAGGGAGTGCTGATAAACACAAGATGGCTTCAGAATCACTTTATAATTCTAAACTGCTATAGAAATTCTTACAGGTATACAGCAGAGCAGAATGCTTAAACATGTCAGCCGGTCACACGTCTGCTTATTTTGAACATTATATAAAGTGCAACTGTCAGGTGCAAATGGCTGCTTGGCTCTGTCATAACTCTCTTGTCTATACGGTCGAGATTCCCCTATATGAATCTGAAGGAAACTGCCGTCCTATAAAGATGTGGGTGGGCGACATGCTGGTGATGGCAGCCACATTTGTGTGGAGGCTTGTGCCAGGGTGGACGTGGTCTTCTGCAATTTAATAACAGGCAAAATGCAAAAGAATGAAAGCAAAAAGGTTTTCTAGTTAACGTGTAAAGAATGAAAGCGCACTCCAAAGCAAACAAACAGAGAGCATTCTATTAAAGACACACACACACACACACACACACACACACACAATGGTTACTTTTTGAAGCGCCTTTGATCTATAACATTTTCTTTTTACTTTTTTTTTTCTTTTCCAAGAGCCTCTGTATTAATGGCCCGTTCAAAAGTCAACACTTGTGCTCTATGGCTGAGCACCTCTGGATAGCCGCAGGCAGACCTGCTCTCCACATTAACCCCAGAGGCTGAGTTTTTTTTATTTATTTATTTATTTTTTTTACTTTTGCACTCACAAAGCGCGTCGGAACAAAGAGCGAAATGCCTGGATGGCCACACTGTTTAATCTTTAGGGGCTTTCCTCTCACCCTCATTTTTATTTTATTGTGTGAACCCGCTTTTTCATAACAGGGTCGAGGGGAGTTAGAGCCACAACAAAGATGTGCGACAGAAAAAAAGGATCACCTGGATAAAGCGTGTGGAGACTTGGGGAGAACGTGTGAACTCCACACAGATGTCAGCTAAATGGAAATATTTTTTGAAAAGATTTTTACTTACCAAATTTTCAGGAGTTAATTAAGTCTTATAAAAATTTGTATCATGTGCTGATGCGACTATGAGCTGCACTTGACAGTCCTGCATCTGTTATGAGGGAGTGTGAGGGTCCCTCATATTAAGATGACAACACCGTGTGTGCCATCTGTACTCAATAAGTACACACACAGCTAACTGTTGGGACTGTGCTGCAAACGAGAGAAGAACCAGTGGCTGACATTAGATGAGAAATAGACGAAGATTGGTTTATGTTTGTGGTTTTATGAAGACCAACTTCAATAAAGCAAAATGAAAAAGCAGGTTAACTAAAAATTAAGAGTGGCACAGTGGTAGCGCTGCTGCCTCGCAGTAAGGAGACCCGGGTTCACTTCCTGGGTCCTCCCTGTGTGGAGTTTGCATGTTCTCCCCGTATCTGTGTGGGTTTCCTCCCACAGTCCAAAGACATTCAGGTTAGGTGCATTGCCGATTCTAAATTGTCTCTGGTGTGTGTGTGTGCCCTGTGGTGGGCTGGTGCCCTGCCCTGTGTTGGCTGGGATTGGCACCAGCAGACCCCTGTGTTAGGATATAGTGGGTTGGACCATGACTGGAGGAACTGGAATTCTTTTCTCTGGTGCTTCAGTTTCAGGTAGGGGCTCCAATCATCAGTCTGCTATCTCCTGAGAGAGACACGCCATGCCAGGAGCATCTCACTTTTATAGCAAAGGGAGTGGAGGAGGCGGAGTCAGTTGCTCAGGGAGGTGTTACTATCAGTGACCGCGCCCCTTTACGTCTCAAACCTCAGATGTGCATGTGTGAATTACTTTCAAATTTGGATGTGCAGTTTCCCACACTACTGCTTATTGTTGATTTGCACTGTGGCATGAGTCTTTGACTGAATCACTGTGGGCTTGCTACCCACTTTTGAATTGCGGGCTGCCACTGGTGGGTAACAAGCTGCTACTGTTTATAATAGTGGATCATGTACTCGGTCGCTGCTCTGATTATTGCGGGCTGCAAAGACACATGGGAAAAAGTGGGTCACGACACCAAAACGGTTGAGAAGCACTGTTCTAAATATTTGTACCATTTCTGTGTTTTGGGTCATTGTCCTATTCGAAAATTATTCTTTTCTTACAGGTTCTCTCTCCAGGATTTCATCTGGAAATTTGACAGATGATGGGAGACCATTCAGTCCATTGATCTTGTGTGTTTAGCTTAACAGCTAAGCTGTCCCAGTATCTCATCCAGATACAGTAGTGCCTTGTACTTTCAACTTAATTCATTTCTGGAGGCTGTTTAAACTCTGAATTGTTCAATGTCCGAATCAGTTTTCTCCTTTAGAAATAATGGGAAAGCAGATTACAGTAAACCCTCGTTTATCGCGGTTAATCCGTTCCGGATTCTACCACGATAAATGAATTTCCGCAAAGTAGGATTCTTTATTTAGAAATCAAATATTTTCGATGTTAGAGCATAGAAAACCTGTTTATGACCTTCTAAATACGTTTTTTTAACATTATTAGAGCCCTCTAGACATGAAATAACACCCTTTAGTCAAATGTTTAAACTGTGCTCCCTGACAAGACAGAGATGACAGTTCTTTCTCACAATTAAAAGAATGCAAACATATCTTCCTCTTCAAAGGAGTTCACATCAGGAGCAGAGAATGTCAGAGAGAAAGAAAAGCAAACAATCAAAAATCATTAGGGCTGTTTGGGCTTTTAAGTATGCGAAGCACCGCCGGACAAAGCAGCTGTAAGGAAGGGAGCAATGTGCAGGTAGTCTTTCAGCATTTTTTAGAGGAGCATCCATATCCTCTAGGCCAGTGTGCGAACAGCCCCTCTGCTCACACCCCCTCCGTCAGGAGCAGAGAATGTCAGAAGGAGTGAGAGAGACAGAGAAAAGCAAACAATCAAAAATCAATACGTGCTGTTCGGGTTTTTAAGTATGCGAAGCACCACGCGGGAAGCATATCGTATATCATTGAGGAGTTTTATTTAATACATAATACGTGTTCTGATTGGGTAGCTTCTCAGCCATCCGCCAATAGCGTCCCTTGTATGAAATCAACTGGGCAAACCAATTGAGAAAGCATGTACCATAAATTAAAAGACCCATTGTCCGCAGAAATCTGCGAACCAGCGAAGAATCCATGATATATATTTAGATATGCTTACATTTAAAATCCTCGATGGAGTGAAGCCGTGAAAGTCGAAGTGCGATATAGCGAGGGATCACTATAATCCATCCCCATACCCTATACAGTACCCATGTTGATAAATTTAAACAGCAAATACACTTAATTTAAAGTAAAAATAACACAATTAAATGATCCAAATAATAAAGTAAAGCATGAAAAAAAATAAATAAAATACATAAATAGTGTATAATAAAGTGAAAGTTGCATTTACTGTACCTTAGTAAGGAGTGGTGATGTCCCCTGTGGCTGGTGGAGAGCAAGAGAAAGGTTACTGTTTGGAGGGGGGTCACCTTCCATGAACACACCAAATAACTGTACTTCGTGGTATATTCCTTTTTCACCTCAATCGTCAATAATATAACCTTCCTCTTCAGCTTCGCTGCTTCCACACTCTTCATGGATGCCATGGTTAATAGTTTTATATATATATATAACCAAACACACCAAAGTATAGCAAATAAAGCACTGAAAATACACAAGTATAACACAAGAGATGCTTTCACAGTGAGAGTGAGAGGCAACTTGGGCGCACAACAGATGACGTCTACACTTGCTGCAGGGCGCCATCTGTTGCTGCATTTTTTCACTGCGCTCTCAGTTGTGGAAGCATCGTATTTCTCTCAAATTAGCATGTGAACTCAGGAATGTTTGAAGTTAGAATCATATGAGGCACCACTGTACTTTTTAAAGGTAGTCCAGGTTTCTACTTCAACTACAACCACCAACTACAACTACCAACTTCGGTGGTTTGTTTCAGATTCTCACAAGCGTTTGAGTAAAGAAGTGCTTCGTGGATTCAGTACTTTTCACTGGTGACAGAGAGAGGTGTCTCCTGTGAATGACATTGTCGTCATCCACCACAGAGATGACGTTCTTGGGGTAACTCATGGTGGTACACTTTGACCATTTGCACTTTTTTTTTTTTGCCAACAATGCCTAGAAAAAGTTTTCACTCCCTTGGAAGTTTTTACATGTTGTATTTATATCATATTGAATGACAGTGGATTTCATTTTAGTTTTTTTTTGCCACTGATAAAATTAAAAAGACTCTTCAATGTCAAACTGAAAACAGATCTCTTCAAAGTGGCCTAAAGTAAATCCAAATATAAAAAACAAAATAACTGATCACAGAAGTATACCAGTCAGTATTTAGCAGTTGCACCTTTGGCAGCCATTACAGCCTTGTGTCTCTGCTCACGTCTCCTATCAGCTTTGCACATCTACACCCTGCCATTTCTCTTCCTTCTTCTTTACAAAACTTGCTCCGACTCTGTCAGGTTGCCTGAGGTTTGTGAGTGAACAGCCTTTGTTAAGTGCAGCCACCAATTCTCTATTGGATTGAGATCTGGAATCTGACTCGACCACTCCAGGACATTCACATTGTTGTTTTGAAGCCAATCATGTGTACATTTTATTAGCAGTCACTTGATTAGGAACACAGAAAGAAGCACAATAAACCTCTAAGAAAATAAAAGGGTACTTATGATAATTCATACTAGTTAAAAATTAAGTAAAAATAATTCTGCAAAGAAGAAAAATGTATACAGTAAATACTGTACATGAAGAAAAAAACAATAATTAACAAAACTCAGATTCATAATAAAGACTCAAAAAGAGTCCTCAAATAACTTAAAGAGAAAAACATGAACAAACTTAATGGCTGAATGGCTGAACCCTGGGTGAAATCTAACATTTATGTCTTGAAGCCTTTATGATAAAATATCATTTAGCTGTCTCAGTTAGTTTAGACCTGGAGCAGTCTCATTGCTGGAGAGTTCCCAGGTAGTTGTTCCTCTCCTTCATCAGGACGGTCACCATGTCCCTCACAGGTGGTGGAGATCTCAGACCAAACATGAGAACTACAAACTTTTGAGGGGACATCTGTGATTTCAATGCAGAGCTCTCTGCCTTGGCCTGGCTGCGTCTCACGCTCACATCTCTCATTCTTTTCAACACATGTGGGTTGCCAGCATCAAACTGACTCATTGTGACTGGGCATGTGAAGTCTGATAGACTGGTCTCCCATTCAGAACTGGCTGCTCCATTGCACCCATTGCTCAGAGGCTTCAAGCAAAGCTGAAGTCATACATCAACACTGCCCAACTTCTCTGGGCTCAGTCACATTAGAGCTGGAAAGTGGCACAGTGGAGTTGTGTGTTTTGGTCCAACAAGTCAACATTTCATATATATTATGGAAAAAAACAGCTTTCATGTTCTCTGGACCGCAGAGGAAGAGGACCATCCAAGTTGTTGTCAGCAACAGGTCCAATTGCCAGCGTCTGTCATGGTGGGGGGGGGGGGGGGGGGTGTGTGTCAGTGCTCATGGCATGGGCAAGTCACACATCTGAAAGGGCACCATTAATGCAGAAAGAGCCCGTCAATTCTAGGGATGTCCCCGCATTTTCCAGCAGTACAACACCAAAGCACATTCAGCCCAGACCACAAGAGCTTGGCTGTGCAAGCAGAGAGTGTGGGTACTCGATTGCCCTGTCTGCGATTGAGAATGTGTGGCGCATGATGAAGTGAAAAATATGGCAACGAAGACCCCCTACAATTGTACAGCTGAAGACCTGCAGAATGGAGGAATGGGGGGAAATTCATCTTACGAAACTTAACCAGTCCAAATGCTGAATAAGCATTTTAAAAGGAATGGTAATGTGATGCAGTGGTAAACACTCGACTATTTCTACTCTTTTGGAGCGTGTTGCAGTCGTCAGATTTGACATGAAAGTATAGTTTCAAAATACAACTCAATTCACGAGGTGAAGCATCAAATAATACACACTTGTAATGTTTTCAGTACAGTAGAGCGTGAACGGAATTTACAAATCATTCCTTTTTGCTTTTATTAGCATTTTCCTTCCTGTCCCAACCGTTTTTAGAATTAAGTTTTATAAAATATTCCTATATTCCAAGACAGCCGGGGTTTTATTTCCCAATATACATCACACTTTAAAGCATTTGAGGAATAAAATAAAAAATGAAAACGAAGGGTTAGGCTATGATATCAGCCCTCCAGTGACGGAGTGTGATCAGGGAAGTGACGGCCACTGCTATGAGCTGCTTGGTGCATGTGAAGACCTGTACTTCATTTCCCAGCATGCACCTGGCGAAGTTGCACATGTCTGATATTACACAGTGGCCAAGATTTAAGTGTGCAAAAAAGACATCAACACTTATTACTTATATATTATCTGCCTCTGTTTTTTTTATTAATTATATATGATATATCTGTATTTGCTCATGAATTATGGATATGTAATATGGCTGTATTTGTTTATTAATTATATATGATATGAGTCTATTTCTTTATTAATTATATATATCATATGTCTCTATTTCTCTTTTAATTAAATATGTAAAATGTCTAAATTTCTTGATATCTAATAAGTGATGTAATATCTTTTATTAGATATTTATAACATGCCTGTGTTTCTATACTAATAACATGTAATTTACCTGCATTTCATTTTTTATACAACAAACCAGTATTTCTTTATTAATTATATATATAAAATATGCCTCTGTTTCTTATTAATTATATATAATATGCTTGCATTCCTTATTAATTATGTATGTCATTCTCTTTCCTTTTTATTTATAGTTGGACTATGCCATTTTCTGTATTAGGTATAAATGATATGCCACTCTTCCTTTCCTAATTACTGTATATATTAATTTTTCCAGATTTGTCGTCAGCACCGCTACAAGGACTGGGACCAACAAGCTTGATATTTAAAGTCAAAGATTAGAGCTAATAACTAGCACTGCCTGCCTAGACGGATACATGAAGAGGTCAGTCAGTCCATGCCTCCCAAGATCTTTGCAGATTAGAAACGTTAAACTGGATTCTAACTCTGGTCTCTGGTTTTATCGCACACACAAAATGATATTTGTTGGAATACATTTTTGAGAATTAAAGGTACTCCATGAGTCTGCTGAAGAGGGTATCACACTGTATCACACTGTCTGGCTGCCCATCACCTTCCGCTTGACCATCTTCATTAACTAGCTGCTCACAGCTCCATGCGATAGCCATGAACTATAGTAACTTAAATTGGACCAAAAAAAAAAAAGGAAATTCTATCTGTGAAGAACACTTCAAGACTTGTTTAAGAACATGGGAAGAATTTATTAATATTGTGGTAGAGGTCCTCTCCAGGTAGTAGCTTGATTTTTATTGTTTTAATATGCACAAGGAATCACACTGGGCCATTTGTATCCTGGATAGCACAGCAGAATGGATGTGCAGGAGGGAAGGAGGCTTTCTGTTTTCTGTTTGGGATGATGGAGTTTTACTCGTGTGACTGTTTCTCTTTTTTGAAACACAAGGGTGGAATTGTGCGTGAGTGTATCTGTGTTATTCTGTTAAATAAATTTAAAAAGTATGGTTAACTACTCAATTAACACAACAAATGACAATAAACTTGAATTTGAAAACATTAGCATTGCATGGTACATATTGATCCTGACTTTTCTTTTTAGTGTAGCAGAAATTTGTCTGTAGTGTTGAGAAAAACTAAATTTGCAACAAAACTCAGGGTTTTGCTTTGCCAAAAAATAAATCATGAAGTAGATTGTGCTTGGCTTCCTGTGAAATTTGTGCCATAGACCTAAGAAGAAAGGCGTTTAGCCACCGTCCTGTCATGCATTAATTCCGCATGCTGTCATGTTATATTTGAACTATCTGTGCTGCCAGACTGAAACGTAAGGAATTAGCAAAAGCTTCAGTGTTAGTGTTTGCAGTTCAATATCTACTGGAATATATTTTGTAATACATGTAGTAATAAAATGCACTGCATTTGTCATTTCAACACAATCACATCACAAAAATATGTTGTAGTAAAATCAGTAGAAATGTTTGTGATGTGCCATCAGATGGAATGATAAGTACAATGTCCATGTCTCTGTTATAGGCCATTTGGTGCGGGATTTGTAAAAGCTGGGTTAATGTTTGTGATGTGCCATCTGTTGGAATGACAAATGCAAAGCAAATGTCTCTGTTATATGCCATTCAGTACGGAATTTGTAAAAAGAGTGCTAATGTTTGTGATGTTCCATTAGTTTAAATAACAAATGCAATACATGTGCCTCTGTTATGTACCATTTGGTATGGGATTCATAAAAGCGGGGTTAATGTTTGTGATGCACCATCTGTTGGAATAAGAAATACAATGCATTTTTATTACTACAAATATATGTGATTCGTCATCTGTTGAAATGGCAGAGACATAGCAACCAGATGTATACAGATATACAGACACGCAGACACTTATCATTTTATTAAAGTGGATAAAGATATCTAGTGCAAAAAAAAAACCACAGGGCTCGTTTCCTGTCACGTGTAAACATTTTGTTGATGTGTGTTGTGTTTATACCCATAAGATATATTTGGTTCCCATTTCCATCCATCCCACTATATCCTAACTACAGGGTAATGGGGGTCTGCTGGAGCCAATCCCAGCCAGCACAGGGTGCAAGGCAGGGAACAAATCCCCGGGCAGGGTGCCACCCCACCACAGGGCATACACACACACCCACACACCAAGCACAATTTAGGATTGCCAATGCACCTAACCTGCGTGTCTTTGGACTGTGGAAGGAAACCCACGCAGACACGGGGAGAACGTGCAAACTCCACACAGGGAGGACCCGGGAAGCGAACACAGGTCTCCTTACTGTGAAGCAGCAGCGCTACCACTGCGCCACCATGCCGCCCGGTTCCCATTTCATTTAATTGTTTTTTAAAGTGTAGATTTCAATTTTCTCATTTTTTTTTTGTTTTCAGTATATTTTCACATCTTGTTCATGAATCCCTTGCAGCCAGGTGCTTGGCGTCTTCCCTGGTGATGCCCTGTCTTCAGTTCCTGCTTAGGCCTTGTTGCCTTCAGTCTTGTCTTCAGCCAGTGAAATGTGTGATTGGATGGATTTCAGTCAAACGATTGATCATTCAAGAACATTCTGCTTTTTGGCCTTGAACAACCCCTTGGTTGCTTTAACATTATGCTTTATGTCCATGTCCTGCCTCAGTGTAAAATACCAACAATGACTTTGGATGCATTCTGTTCAAACTGAGCAGATAAGATGTCTCTGTAAACCTCAGAATTCATCTTGTTGCAGTGACTTTATCAGTAAATACAAAGGAACAAGTCCCAGGGCCAGCTATATGTGCCGAAGCCATAACACTACCATCACCATGTTAACCAGAGGAGCTGGTATTCTTAGCATTATGAGTTGGCCCATTTTTGTGCTCCATACCTTTCTCTTTCCAGCACTCTGGTACAGGTGAATCTTCATCTCATCTGTCCATAAGATGTTTCTCCAAAACTCTACAGGCTTTTTGATGCATTTCTTAGGAAAATGTAACCTGGAATTTATGTTGTTAAGGCTTACCAGTGGCTTGCATCTTGGGGTGAATCCTCTGAATTTATGGTCATAAATCTTCTCTTTATGGTCATCCTGGACAAAACTACACATGCAGCACATGCTGGACAGGGGAAAGTGAAAAGTGTTCTTCTGTCATCTACAGCAGTACAGTAGGCCTCCTGACTCTACCAAGCTCTTTGGCATTCCTGAGCTCAGTGATACGTATTTTCGTCTTAATAATGTACCTAACAGTTTATCTTTGCAAACCTAATGATTCTGCTGTGCCTTAGATTGTATTTTTCTGATTTTTTGGCACAATCATGGTCTGTTTTACTGGCACTGCCACCTCTTTGGTCCTCATATTGAGTGATAATGGCATCCGGCAGCCAGATGAAAGTGTCACATTTAAAATCACCAGTAGGCCTTTCATTATTTTACTTGTGGGTGGCTTCATGATGCAATAACACAACTGGCCAAGGAACGGGTAAGTTTTCTTTAAAATACGGGGGGCTACATGTAAGAAGTACTGTAATTCCTATGCCTCCCACTCCCACTGTTTTTTATGTTAAGACCTTCAATTTAATCCATAAAGTCTACAATAAAGGCCCATATCCTTGATTTATTTCAATACCAGTACGCTTGGGTAGAGATCCACAGTATTAACAATGGTGTCATTGTCCAAGTACTTTTGGACTGCTCTGCTGCTACCACTTTTTTTAAGCGAGTTTGAAAATATTAAAAATTGGCGACTCAGTGTTGCCTTATATGAATGAGTGGGTTGTGCGCCCCTGGCCCCCTGTGCAGGACAGGCTCCTGCCTTGTACCAAATGCTGACCCTGATCTGGATAAACAGGCTAGAAAATGGAGGCATGGATGAATGGATGGAAGTCAAAGAAGGTTTACCTTTTCTTCCTGATTTCAGTTGCTTCTTAATAGCTTTGTATTACTGAACAAAGATCTTCTGGTGATATATTATAATTTCAAAGTAAAGCAAGCACACAACAGGTCAATGTTTATTTGACCCTCATAATGTCTTTACTGACCCAATGCTGTGCATTATGGGTCTGCTTTAACCCAAATTTGATACCCCCTTTTTGGGTGCCTTAAACATCCAAACCTATTTTATCTTGATTGACCATTTTAACCTCCAGTACTGATGATCCTAACATTTAAAGCACACAACATTTGGTATGTTTTTATGGGTTGTGAACAAACATGGTACCCTGAATGCAGCAGAAAATCCATTGAAGTCAATGGTGGGTCAAAACTGAAAGACAGTCATTTAAATCTCTTTGAGAACATTAGAACAATATGGACGAGAACAGGACATTCAGAACAAAGTCCTCCTTTCCTATCCATTATCCAACCCGCTATATCCTAACTACAGGGTCACGGGGGTCTGCTGGAGCCAATCCCAGCCAACACAGGAAACAAACCCCAAGCAGGGCATCAGCCCACTGCAGGGCACACACCAAGCACAATTTAGGATCACCAGTGCACCTAACCTGAATGTCTTTAGGAGGAAACCGGAGCACCTGGAGGAAACCCACGCAAACACGGGGAGAACATGTAAACTCCATGCAGGGAGGTCCCGGGAAGCAAACCCCGGTCTCCTAACTAAGAGGCAGCAGCGCTACCCACTACGTCACCGTGCCGCCCCGTCCATTAAATTCTTCCAAAATAATATCAGGTCAAGGTTAGAAAATTCCTAAAGTGCTTCTGTCTATCACACTACTTGGTAGCGTATTCCATGTATCTGTAGTTCTCTGTGTGAAGAAAAACTTCCTAATGTTTGTGCGAGATTTACGCTTAACAAGTTTCCAACTGTGTCCCCGTGTTCTTGATGAACTCATTTTAAAATAACAGTCTCGATCCACTCGACTAATTCCCTTCATAATTTTAAACACTTCAGTCCTGTCACCTCTTAATCTTCTTTTGCTTAAACTGTAAAGGCTCAGCTCTTTTAATCTTTCCTCATAATTCAACCCTGTAGCCCTGATATCAGCCTAGTCGCTCTTCTCTGGACCTTCTCTAGCGCTGCTATGTCCTTTTTGTAGTCTGGAGACCAAACCTGCACACAGTCCTCCAGATGAGGCCTCACCAGTGCATTATAAAGATGGAGCAGAACCTCCTTGGTCTTGTACTCCACACATCAGGGCGCTATATAACATCACATTCTGTTAGCCTTCTTCATGGCTTCTAAACACAGTCTGCCAGAAGCCGCATAAATTATGGGATTTTTAAATTTTTACTGTTTCTTACATGGAGGGAAAGTCAAAGGGGTCATTTTGCTTGATTTCTCACTACATCCATAATGGCTAACACGGCACAACACCCTAGTACTATCTTGAAAAGAGGAAGTTTAGGGTGTTTTTAATGATTTCAAACACGAAAATGGATCAAATTTGGCCCAAAGATGTGTCGTGGTTAGCATAATAATTTACAGCCAGTCTTAAATTATGTCGATCCTTTCAAGCAGAGCTGCACCATGTGGTAGTGGTTAGCACTGCTACCTCTCAGATCTACCGTCCAGGGTTTGATTTCCATGCCCAGCTGTTGCTTGTAGAGTTTGCACATGCTTCCCAAGTCAGTTTTGGGCTTTCTCTGGATGCAACAGTTTTCCTCCCACATCTCCAAAGTCATAGCAGTTAAGTTAATTGTTCACCTAAATAGGTTCTGTGTTAATGTGTCTGTGAGTGGGCCCTTCAATGGGCTGGCACCAAATCCACGGTTGGCTCCTGTGTTGAGCCCAGTGCTGCCCAGTTAGCTTCTGACTCCGTGGTGCATTTGGTTTGGTGGGTTTGAGAATGTTATGCTATGCTAATTTCTCACGTCAGCAGTTAACTGTTTTTTTTCTGTTTACTTCATTTTGAAAGAAAAGAGACTCATCAGCCAGCCAAGAAGTATAGTTTCTGAACTATCTTGATTATTAGGTTTTGTTTCTGCTTTAAAATCATGTTCCTGTTTAGGACTATTCTTTTCAAATCCCCCGTTATCAAACTTCTTGACACTCCCCAGATGATTGTGCTTGGATGGCATATGTATAAATGAACCTTAAAAAAAGGTGGAAAAAAAGGGGGAAATTCAGAGATTTCATTCCAAAGCGTCTGCGTTACACGCTACAGTATTCAAATTTGAAGTTCAATTGAATGAGCGGGCAAGTTCAGGGCAGAGCATTATACCAGGGCTGGGTGCTTTGCAGCAGACTGTCGGGGAGGAGATGCACATCCCATTGCTGGAACATTAACACTGGAGACCTGAATGATTTCTAAATTAATACAAACCAATTTATTGATAGGAAAACCTCTTGAATGGGCCACAGCTTTAAGAGAAAGCAGCAATTCTGGTCTCCATGGCCTTGGAGGTTTTTACTTGAATTCAGGGGTGTTTTTGGTGTACTTGACAGGAAAGCTGTTTTTAAGCATCATTTATTAAATCTGAAGCGAGTTTCTCAATCCCTCGTTGATTATATAGTTACTTTCAAACAATTATTAGCAGATGCAGAATAGAATGAAGAAGCTTCTATTTCAGTTTTCCACTATGGCTCATCATTGAAAATAAAGAAAATAAAGTATGAGATTGTCAGTCAACTATTTAGAGGAAGTCTTCTCTTTAGTGCACATATTAAACAACAAAAATGGGAAAAAACAAAGAAAAAAATAACAAAGTGTTCCTCGGTGTGGTTCAGATGAGCTTTTGTGGTTTGTCCTGTTAACAAAGCAGCTTGACAGTTCCTGTAACTTTAGAGAGGAACAATTGTAGTTTCACCTCTAATTAATTCAGGAACTGCTAAAAAATTTATTAGCATCTCTTTAATAAAACAATACCATCTTGATACCTTTAAGGTAGTAACAACAATTAAATTTTTAAAAATCGATAGGTAGTTTTTTTGGATCTGGGAAGACAACCTCTATAATTGCTTCTCTAGTGGTGACTACAAATGTTAGCCATAATGAAAAGATTTCATGTTGAGTCATTGCGTCCACAGCCTCAAGGCTTATTTTAGGTTTTCTACAGTTACAACAACATAACCCGACTTTTAACTTGGAGAACTGGGGTGTGTGTGTGTGCCCTGCGGTGGGCTGCTGCCCTGCCTGGGGTTTGTTTCCTGCCTTGCGCCCTGTGTTGGCTGGGATTGGCTCCAGCAGACCCCCGTGACCCTGTAGTTACGATATAGCGGGTTGGATAATTGATGGATAAATGGATAGGAAAGGAGAGCTTTGTTGGGCGGAATGTCCTGTTCTCGTCCAGATTGTTCTAATGTTCTCAAAGAGATTTGAATGACTGTCTTTCAGTTTTGACCCACCATTGACTTCAATGGATTTTCTGCTGCATTTAGGGTACCATGTTTGTTCACAACCCATATAAACATACCAAATGTTGTGTGCTTTAAATGTTAGGATCATCAGGTTAAAATGGTCAATCAAGATAAAATAGGTTTGGATGTTCAAGGCGCCCCTAACGACCCTGTAGTTAGGATATAGCGAGTCGGATAATGGTTGGATGGATGGAACTTGTCTCCTGGATAGGAAAGTGTTTTGAATCCTGTATTAGAAGACTTGCTTTAACAATTGTCAGTCATCTGTTTAACCAGAGCCATATTTCAATTACAATGGCGATTTCATCAAAGAAAGTTCTTTGGCATGACTGTGCAGTTGATCAGCTACCTGGGACCCCATTATCTAAAGGCGGATTAGACTCCAACCAGAGGCAAAGTTGTTGAGCATTACGTACTAGAAATGTAGTCAATTGTTTCATTAGACCATCTGCTAGCCCAATCAGAGTGGATTTTTTATCTGAAGAAAAGAAGGATGACTGACTATGTTCGTTTACTTATTAGGGAATTAAACAAAATTATGACAAAAACTAGTATACCTTACCATTAATATCATTTATACTGGGCCAGGTTAAACATAGTGCACTACTGACTAAGATGGATTTATGTGGTGCCCATAATTTAATCAAAATTAATGAGGGGATGGACGAAACATGAACTTCATATCACATCTGGACAATATGAGATCTAGCTGATGTCCTTGCTATTTCTCAGTCATTCATTAAAGACATGTTCTGGGATACTCTGGGTCAATATGCCCTGATCTACATGGATGATGCTAACAACCTAACAACAGGTTATTTGCAAAATTAGAGAAGTTTGAGTATCATTGGACTTTGGTCATTTTTTTAGGGTAAGAAATCTCTCACAATAGGTTAAGTATGGACACCTCCAAGGTGTGCACTATTATAGAATGGTCTGTTCCTAAGTCAATCAGACAATGAGCAGGCATTGATAACTACTGTAGATGTTTTACTAAGAACCTCAGTAGTACTGCAAACACGGATTACTAATATAACAAGGATAAAGACCAAGAACCTTGTTTGCAACCACATCATTTGTTTGAAATAGCAGGGAAGGAATTCTTTATTAAGGCTCAAGTGCTAAAACATCCTGATTCCTCCTTAGAGGCTGAAGTCGGAGCATCTTCTTACAGGGTGTAGGTAGTGACATCCCACCATTTTTTAGATTTAAAGAAATTGTACCCATTTGCTTTCTTCTCTGAAAAATGAGTGCACTCTAGCAAAATGATCCATCCATCCATTATCCAACCCGCCATATCCTAACTACAGGGTCACAGGGGTCTGCTTTAGCCAATCCCAGCCAACACAGGGCGCAAGGCAGGAAACAAACCCCGAGCAGGGCGCCAGCCCACCACAGTAGCAAAATTATGATGTCAGAAATAGAGAATCAGTACCTGATAAATTAGCTAAATTAGCTTTACAAGAACTGAGACATTTCTTACAAGTCACAGAGCAACCCTTCCTTATTTTCACAAATCACAACAATCTGATTTTTCTCAAAACAGCTAAAAGATTAAATGCCTGGCAATCTAGATGGGTTGCATCTTTAGTCAGTTTAATCTTAGAGAGAGAGCGAACGAGCGTTATTTGTTTCCACTGGGAAATTTGGCTTTTTATGGGTGTTCTTTAAATAAATAAATAACAAAAACATACACTCTGGTCTGAGCACACACCAAAATGACTGAAAAAGGAAGAAAATCTAAAAACACAGAAAACATCTGACTCGTCACAGACACAGTGAGGCGTTATGCAAGCATATTGCTGTTGGTATAAAGAAGCCCCCTGAAATGTTTTCTGACCCACTTCTGCTTAATGATTCATTGACTGAAAGTCCTCAGTGTTAGTGTGTCATGGAGAGGATGTGCTGCATTGTTCATAATGGTATTCCGTTTTGTTTTAATTCTCTCCTTTGCTACAACCTCCCGGGGGTCCAGAGTATGTCCCATTACTGAGCCTACCCTTTTAAATAGTTTGTTGATTCAGTGGGTCTCTCTTGATGTGATGTTACCATCCCAGCACACCACATCATAGAAATTCACACTGGCTGTCACAGAGTTGTAGAAGATGTCAAGGATGTCACTGTCCACATTAAAATAACAGTCTCCTAAGGAAAAGAGAATGCTCTCTCCTTTCTTATATAGCTCCTCTGTGTTCCAAGACCAGCCCAACCTGTCATTGATGTGGACCCCCAAGTACTTGTAGGAATGGACCACCTCTATATCCAATAGTGACCGGACATAGAGGCTCTTTGGTGCTGTGAAAGTCAATAACTTTGGTTTTACTAATGTGAAGATACGGACAATATTTTCTGCACCAAGAAACAAAGTTCTCCACCTGACTCCTCTTCTTTGTCTCATCCCCCTTATCACTACACCCTATAACAGCAGATGCAAGCATCATGACCTGGTATTATATTTATAGTCTGAGTTTGATATTTTTTAAAGTAAGAATCTAGAAAGCTGGACACAAGGGATAGTGGTCCACCATCTTAAACAATAGTGGTGTGATGATGTCTCATTTCATTTCACTGTCAGTTAAGTGATGACAATGGACACTATTACCAAAATGAAAATGGCTGTGGCCATGGAATACACATGATGAAAGGTGGCATACACAGAGAGAGAATAAAACGGCAGCATGATGACATTACCAAAATAATATTAATTGCTAGCAATGCCAAAAACAAAATCAAAATGTTAAATTAAAAGCATGCAAACAATACACAGACACATTCAAAAACTGAAATCATGACAGTGGGAAGGTTAATACACAAGACAAAGATGTGGAGGCCCTGGCAGTTGAACAAATGTCATGCAGATTCTCTGCGAATCTACCTAAAAATGAGCACATTGTACAATTATAAATAGCCAATCACTTCATTAAGTTCAGTTTATTGGTCAAGAGTCCATTCTTCAAAGGCTTGTTTCCCGTATGAATGCATTTTCTATGCATGCACTTCTCTGATTTTTCAAAAGGATTTACTTAACAGTATTTTAGAAAAAATGCACACATTTTGCACATTGTAAGCAAACAACTGAATGACTTGACCTGTGGATTATGTGACACCAATGATGTGAAATATTTTTCATAGACATTTTGACATGGTTTCCTGTAGTCCAGCACTGGTCTCTACTGATGCCTTAATGTATCAGAAACTTTGTTATCTTTGTACTCGATCAAAACATGAGATTTTCTCTGCTATTACTACAAAGTACATGGGGTAAGTAACATGTAAAAAAACGTATCTTTTTTGAGTGGAGTATTCCTTTAGGATATAGAGGAGTGTGAGGCAGAGTGACACAGCTATCTAGATCGCAAGTTGTCTCAGCTCATTTTAGAATGGAGGAGAGGAGTAACAAAGGTTTGACACGCTTGACTGGTGACAGCGCTAAAGATAAGGGAATTAACCTTAAGTTACCTCCACCTTCGTTCAAGCTGCCTCTTGACTGAAGCTTTCTTCTTCTTCTTGTCATTCTCCTACTTAAGCCTGATGCTGTAGGCTGCACTGAACATGGAGTGGGGGGGTGGGAGGGGGTCCGTAGAAGAAGGCATATGGCTTCTGGAGCCTAATGATGAGTATTTACATGCATCTGGGCATTCAGTGGCACTCCAGTATGCCTCACTGTGATGGATGTTCCTTGAGCAGGTCAGCAAGGCCTCCCTCTGTGCCTGCCACACACTCACCTCCCAGATTTGATTGCACTTCCAGACGGGGTGATCTGACAGAACACTAGGACACCTGCTGTGGAGGAGGAGGGTTGTTGGAGGTTTGTGCTCACTTCTTTGGTTAGACCCTTCTGAGTCTGACATGGCACACAAAGAGAGATTTGATCATTTTTGAAGGAGCTTGTACAATGTCCTTGAGGAATACAAGCAATAAAAATCAACAATCTTATATCCACAATCAAAGGTGGATGACAAGCCCCCTGCCATGTACACTTAAAATCAAGCACTTGAGAGGTGGGTAGTCTTTCCATACTTTTTTTCCTTGTGGTGCCTACACTTTCTGACTTATCATTCGAAAACAGGCTGGACCTCCACGGCTTCTGTATACTTGTGGATCTGTTAGAACTTGAGATTTACTCTATTGTATTGTGTGTTTTGCGTATTTTGTATGTTTATAATATAAATGTTACATGGTTTAGAAATATTTCTATCATAATATATTAAAACTCTTTGAGCTTGTGCTCAGCGAGGAGACCCCTAACAGAATAAACTGGGCTGAAGTCAATGTATAGATCCTGAGGACCTTCCACTTTCTCCAGTACTCTTATCCATGTCTCCTCTAAATCATATGCAATGAAATCAAAATAAACAACAAAAAATTAATATTATTATTGTTGAGTGGCACAGCACTCTTGGATCCAGAATGGAGTTTGCATGTTCTCCCAAGTCTATGTGAGATTTTAATTCACATATCCAAAGATTTGGTAGTTTGGCTGATTAGTGATTGCAGATTGGTCAAATGTATGTGTGAGCAGGCCTTGTGGTGGGCTTGCACCCTGTCCAGGACTGCTTTGCAACCAGTGTTGTCATGTTAGGCCATGACCCCTCATGACCTTCAGATGGAGAACATTTCAGAATGTTACTGTCATCATGTGGGATGGCAAGGTGACACAGTTGTTAACACTGCTTCCCCATAACTCCAGGGTCATGACTTAAAATCCTGGACCTCTTACTGTCAGTCTTCCCTCTGTGCTTTCCTCTCACATCCCAAAAACTTACAGGTGAGGCTAATCATCCTGTAATGGACTGGTGTCCTGTCCAGGTTAGCTTACAGCCTTGTGTCCCCTGATCACTTGTCTTTGTCTCCCTACACAACTATAACTGGTAAAGCTGGTTTAGAAAATGGATGAATGGACAATCATCATCGATGGCATCATCAGTCTGCCGCAAAGCACCCAGCTCTGGTATGATGTTCTGCCCTGAACTTGCCCGCTTATTTAATTGGACTTCAGATTTGACATCATCAGAGTGTTTAGAGTTGGCCAATGAGATCAATTCTGGATTTCCAGACTTTATTGCAGCTTAAACAGATTTTTGTTGAGTTGGAACAGTAGTGCAGAGTTCTTGATATGAGATATCCATTATTAAACACATTGAATTCAGTTTATGTTCCTATCAGCACTGAGTGCAAGCCAGGAACCAAACCTGGATAGGTTAGATACAAATGGTGACATTTTCAGATCGCCAATTTCAGTTTTGATCTTCACATTTGCACCTTTCTAACACTGAAGTTCAAGCCTCCTTCTCTGCCCAGTGTAGTCCAAAGTGATGGTTATAGCAAGTGTTGACGTTTGAATCTGATTTCTTCAGCAGTAGTCACACGAAGGCCATTCTGAGGGCATCAGACACAGTCCATGTCTGTAAGGAGGTCTTAATTCGGTGGAGGTGCTCTCAGGTTTTTCAATAGTTTGGTTGGACCAAACATCTAAAAGAGAGGTGGCTGGTATCTTCTTAGAAGTCAACACTAGAATTTTATAAAATTGCCAAAGCATTGTGTGCAGGGAGGGGGTATAGTTTACTTCGTTAGAAAAATCTAAATGGAAACAGACTATTCAGCCCAACAAAGGACACCAGTCCTATCCATTTAATTCTTTTAAAATAACATCAAGTTGAGTTTTGAAAGTCCCTAAAGTCCTACTGTCTACCACACTACTTGGTACATTATTCCATGTGTTTATGGTTCTCTGTGTGAAGAAAAACTTGCTAATGTTTGAGTGAAATTTACCCTTAACAAGTTTCCACTTGTGTCCCCGTGATCTTGATGAACTCATTTTAAAGTAACAGCCACGATCCACTGGATTAATTCCCTTCATAATTTTAAACATTTTTCATTTTACTCTTCTTTGCCTTAAACTGTAAAGGCTCAGCTCTTTTAATCTTTCCTCATAATTCAACCCCTGCAGCCCTGGACTCAGCCTAGTCGCTCTTCTCTGGACCTTTTCTAGTGCTGCTATGTCCTTTTTGTAGCCTGAAGACCAAAACTGCACCCAGTGCTCCAGATGAGGCCTCACCAGTGCATTATAAAGGTTGAGCAAAATCTCCTTGGATTTGTACTCCACACATCGTGCTATATAACCTAACATTCTGCTAGCCTTCTTAATGGCTTCTGAACACTGTCGGGAAGTTGATAGAGTTCACTATGACGCCTAAATATTTCTCATAAGGTGTACTCTTGATTTTCAGACTGCCCATTGTATATTCAAACCTAACATTTTTACTTCCTGTGTGTAATACTTTACATTTATTACATTAAATTTCATCTGCCAAAAATCTCTCCAAGCCTGTATGCCAGGGCTATTACAATAATAAATCCAGTTGGGGCAGATTTTCAAACCAAGAAATTTAGCTGGGCCAGACATTTTCAGTCTCCAGTAAGCAGTGGATAATGATTCCAGTGGATAAGTGAAGATCATTAGCTGATCTGCTGTGCTTTCTGCAGATGTTTGCTCTTGAGAAAGTACAAGTCAAGTCAATTTCTTGTTTTAGAGCTCAAGTGCCTCTCTGTCACAGATTTATGTATGTGAGTCGAACACCGTTGTTGTTAGCTGCTTGTTCAAGTACAACAGTTGTCTTTTAAAGTGTGTGTGAACCCCCTGCAAAATACACTGCGGCTTCCAATGTTGTGATGACTCAGTCAGAAAGTAAATCTAAGCTTCACATACTGCACCTTTTCCATCTTCAATATGTTCAGTAAATATTGAAAAATGTACAATTTGTCATAAGATATCTATGCAGACCACCTATCTACAGAATGTATCATGACTTGAATAGAAAATCAGAACACATTGGAGGAGCCGTTCATTCAGGAATCTGGAAAATTCCAAAAGGTTCACAGACTTTTTTTCACTACATTAGCCATACTGAATTTATAATTAATGTAGTATTGACTGAGGTGTTAAGTGGAGTTATTTATAAGAATGGGTTCAGTTAAATTTGAAAAGAAAACTGAGTTATATACAGTAAGATACTGTAGATAAAGAGGTGGAGATAACAATATATAATAGATAAGGATAACACTACATTAAAGATAGACAAATAGGAAATGCGCAATAAAATGCATATTGTAGAAAGGCACTATATCACAGATAGATAGATAGATAGATAGATAGATAGATAGATAGATAGATAGATAGATAGATAGATAGATAGATAGATAGAT
>JANRMT010062812.1:1802122-1813539 GCA_026402145.1 Polypterus bichir lapradei | reverse complement strand
ATAGACAGGTTCAGTTAAGACAAGGAACAGCATTTTTGTAAAACATTCAGTATATAATTTATTTTTGATATATAACACTGGTCAACAAGCATTTTGCTACTGGGATTCCTTTACCTGTACTTTAACAAATTTCACTTGCTGACTCCAAATCTGAAGACCATTTTCGTCCAGCACGTCCCATTTTTTAGTTATGATGTTCCAGGTCTTGGACAACTAGATTGACTGGACAGTAAAAGTGATACGTTTCAGCATTTAGTATATAATTTGTTTTTGATATATAATTAGTTGCTCCAAGAGTATGATATGTCTTCTGAGATTTCACAGGTAAGGAAGGCAGAAGTTTTGAGACAAGATTGTTCTTCTCACTAATCATGGAGCTGTCCGTCCGTCTATCTATCTATTACTATATTTTTGTATTTTTTTATCAAAGTATTTAATTCCACACTCTCTCTATATTTCTAATAAAGGTAAAACAAACTTAGCACAGGTAGAACCATTGTACATAACGCAATGTAAAGCCAGAATACCTGTGGAAAAATAGAGTGGTCACGCGGAGATCTGAACCTGGGATCGTGGGGCAGCTCCCCAGTCCATCTTCAACAATTTCTATGAAGTCTAAAGAAAGCTGGTGACACCTGAGTTTGTTTATGGGGTGTCAAAGCAATGGTAGCAGATATTTATGGAAATATTCTTGTTTTTTTTTTTTGTTTTGTTTTTTTCTATATTCAGTTTCAGAGGTGCTTTTACATTTTAATTAATCAATGTAACACTATAGAGAGATTAATAGGAAATCACGTGTTGTGGACGACAGCGATACTAAAACTGAAGATGCTGGATTGGGGAAGCCAGAGTGCTAATTACTGTGCTGCTGCATTATATAGTCATGTGAAGTGAGAAAGTAAGTGCACCCCATGGAAATGGTGGTCTTTTTCAACATATTTGAACTGGTAATCAGTAGAACCTCAAGCAAACAATGCCTACAAATGACACATCAACCTGACTTTGTGTATTCATTCTCATAATCTAAGTTAACAAAAATGCAGATTTGTCATATGGAAAAAGGAAGTACACTCCTACATTTCCCACCACTTCAAATCATAAAATTAGAATCAGGTGTTCCAGATTAGGTGCCAATGCTTAGGACCTCCGTAGGGAGTAGGTAGGTGGACCCGATCCAGATATGAGGGCCTGGTGTTCCCTTTGCTATTGACATATGTGGAGCCATCATGCCAAGATCAAAAGAGCTCTCTAAGGCCCTTAGACAGAAAGTTATGGATGCCTAGGAGTCTGGCAAGGAAATTAAAACGATTGCCAAACTACTGAAATCAGTCATTCCACTTTAAGGAAAACCATCTACAAGTTGTGTAGATTTCAAATACAACATTTTTTTCAATGGCACTTTTTCATACGAAGAATGTAGCTCAAAGTGATTTACAAGATGACAAAGAAGTAATCACATGCAAAAAAACATTTAAATTACATTTAAAAAATAATGCATGGATAGTATACAAAAATAAATAGTGCACACTTACTGTATGTTATTAGAGAATTAGAGTCTTTAAATATAGGGCTGGCTGGTTTAGCAAATTCAACCAAAGAGCTGACCTTTTGATACAAACAGAGGATACCAAGAACCAAAAAAATTCCTCCCAGGATCTTCAGGTGACTCGGGCACTGTATGCTTGAAGTTCTACTGTTTGCCTGTTCAAATATTTTGAAAAAGTCAGCCCTTTCCATGGGGTGCACTTACTTTTTCACATGACTGCACAAGATGAGGTGTACTAATTCCTGTGTGTAGTCCATTTGTACCGAAGGGCCAGGCACTCTCATTCTGGAGCAGACATTCCTTCAGCTTACCCACCATTGTGATGATGCCAACTAAAACCCCCTTTGTCTCCTAATGGCTCACCTTCTTACTTTATGTAGCGCCATTCACAGTGACCACCATCAGAAAACATCCAGCTGATCCCTTGTAACGCACTGATCTGAAACAATCCACTCATTTGTCCATCCTTACTTTACATAGTAGCAGTAGTAGTCGCACTATCACATGCGTAGAGGGTCCAGACGACATTCTCCAGTGTCATTATACACTAGAACATGGTAGCAGCTTTGAGAAGGAGTTATTTTAGTAATGTCTGTATATCATTTGTCACACCCGTGCGCTTTGGAGGCAGTTTAAGGGCTCTGGTGATGGTAGTTACCCGCCAAACCAGGGGTTGGCGCTGTGTTCCAATGCCTTCTCTGTTCCTCCCTCTTCACAACCAAAGACTAACTGCCATTCACACACTGATGTCATTTCTGTTGCCCTCTCCTTCCTGCTTGAAACCCATCTTTGTTCTGCTTTGTATTGGACTCACATCTGAAAAATTCTTTGTAAAAAATCTTTTATTTTCATTTACTTTGCATTATATGGGGTCATGGTCGTGCACCAGATTTTTTTCTGTGTCAGTCTACTATCTTACCCATTATAAAAACAAATAGGTAATAGTGCCTATCATAGCAAGTGCTTAAAAGGCTGTGAAATGAGCAGCTGCTTTTTTATTTTATATAGCACCTTACGCCAAGTCTGCAGTGGCACAAGCACAAGAACCCTGCAAATCAGCCCTTGGTTGCTTTATTCAAAGTACTGCGATGGACTGGTGCCCTCTCCAGGGTTTGCTCCTGCTTTGCACCCTACGCTAGCTGGGATAGGCTCCAGCACCCCCCACAACCCTGGTCTGGATTACGCAGGTTAGAAAATGACACAGTTTGACTGAGGTGACGCTTAAGTGACATAAGTGCACTTTATTGAATACAGTGCCTTTCATGGTGCCATCCAGTGAGATCGAGTAAATAAAAGGCAGTAAATAGAAATCAATAAATTTATTAAACCCTGTTAACTGCGAATCAGAATGGCTGCGTAGCAAATGCAGGTTGAGCAGGCAACACTTGTTATGTAGAGGTGAGGATTTCCCGAAAAACAAAGGTAGAATCCAGATTCCAGATCACCATATAAATAAGGGGAAGCAGCTGAAATCAAAAAATGAATAAAGAAAGATTATTATTGACAACCTGTCCCATGTGAGGAGGCTTTAAAGACCACATAATGAGTGTGAGTGCCAACTGCAGAATTAGAGAGCGATAGAGGAGGAATGCTTAAACAGATGGCCCCGCTGCTCCTTGAGCATGACGACGTGATTTACTTACCGTGCCTCTCGAAATGTCTTGAACAAATTACGCGTGCAGTAAAATGGATTGCGTAGATTTATTCTGGCTGTAAACAAAGCAAGCTCATCGCTCGCGAGCTGAGCAAGAATTTAAATGGGACCTCGGCGGAGGCTTGCAAGTGGGGTCAGCGGCATGTGAGCGTGTGGAATGTGTCCGGAATGCTTCCTTCTTCCACAAAAGAGCGACTTTAAAAGAATACCAAAGTGATACTCCGCGTGGCTGCAAGCTTTTACGCTGCCACCTCAAAGAAATGAGCAAAGGGGGGGGGTTATCTACTGGGTGGCTCAGGGATGTGTTTGGCATATTGTGTTGCTCAAGGGTGACTCGCCCAGCGCGTGACAGGAAAATCAAGCTGGATCTTCAGCAGCAGGTTTTCCTCGCTAAGGTCAATTTAAAGGCCAAATGTCTTAAGCATTTGCATCCCCCAACATGTAGCTGGGATCCTCTGTGTGTAATGGGAGCACTGGTAGTGCCAGGAGTGCCAGTGGCATCAGCCTTAAAGAATGAGTGTGTAGATTTACACCAGCATTGCCAATGGGGCACTACCAAGTATACTGCCCGGGGGCCTGGCAAGGATTTAGGAGAGTGTGAGTGACCCGGCATGAATCAGTGGTGCTTGACCCTATAATTGAGTAGAGTGGTGGGCCAAGAGGGATTGACAAAAAAAAAAAATAGAATCCTTCCTGGCTGATAGGGGCAGCACATGGTGCAACTGGGAACATGTTAGCCTGTTAAGGAGGAGAGGCAGCAACCAGTCACAGCTCTGCAGCCTGTTAGGTGGGAGCAACAGGTCCTTGAATGGGAGGAGATGGACAGGGCGTCCACATAAGGCAAAAATATCTGAACCTGTCTGATAGATGGGCTAATTCAAAAGCCTCATGGGGTCTTCAGGATCCAGAAAAGAAAGCATTCTTTTGGTGTCTCTGTAACTGAAGGGGGCCTTTTTTCATCCCTCATGGCATTGTAAAGACAAATGGAGACAAATTTTTAAAAGAGTCCAGAGTTGGAAGTTTAGTGTTTCACACACAAACACACACACACACACACACATATATATATATATATATATATATTTCTATATTTGTATAAATATATATACACATATACGTATATATATATATATATACTGTATATATTAAGAAGATTAACGGGAGACAAAAGGAGGGTTGGGGTGCCAGCGTGTAACACTGTCCATTGTTGTTGGATTCAGTTACAGCAAAAACTGTTGGTGGTATTTATGGTAGAGCACAGACAGAAGAGATGCAGTGTTCATTGTCCTGAGCACAAATGATCTCATCAATCCTCCGGATGGTCCTCCTCCATTCGAAGACAAACGGAAACTGGTTTAGTCATGGTGTCACATTCAAATTCTTCCCCATAACAGTAGCCAACCTGACATCCATGAGACACACTCTACACTCTCAGGCTTGACTGTGACACCCAGAGCATGCCCCTCCTCTTCTGGTTGGGACACCATAAAGAGAGATGGCCCCAGAAAGTAGTGTCTCACTGAAGACCAGGACTTGATAACATAGGAGCTTCTGTGTGATACAAGACCGAGAGACAAACTCAGAGAATGCTGTGTGGGCTGATGTTGATCAGCGACTTTTTTGTTGCTTTTTCTTTTTCTATAATTTAATGCGGCAACTTAGATGAAACCCTAATGATTCTTGCTGTTTTACTCTGGTTCCCTACTGCGGGTCATAATATATACTATATGAAGTGCACCTAGGGACCACCTTCCAGGCTCTGAGGGGGTAAACAGTGCCACAAAGGAATGAGAGAGGGCACTGACTCTGACTATGTCTTCTTCTTTCCCTGTAGCGTTGAACTGCTGCCCCAGGAGGACGCCTAGCCTCACCCACAATGCCCAGTGGAGGTGCTGCCCTTTCTGGTTTCTGGTCCTGATGATATGAAAAAGAGCCACTCCCAGAAAGTGACATCACACTCTATCCTGATGATTAAAGAAGTTGGAGCTCTGACCCTTTTTGCTGTAACAATGAAATGCTACTTATTTTGTTTTTTATTTTGCGCCCTAAATGGTGCCTTTTTTGTTTTAACTAATTGGGTTGACCTTGTTGGCACCCAACTATTTCTCAAAGTGCTCTTGTCTACTTCCTGGCCGCAATACTATATATTTATAGTATCTATATATATATATATATATATATATATATAGTTGTCTGTAGGAGGCGCTGCAGCTCCCCAAACACCCAACACAAAGACTCTGACACAAGTTGCCAGTGAATAAAGGCTTATACTTGTGGGAAACTCTTCCAGGGATATCATTTCCCACACCAGAATCACAAGTACAGCCAACAGCACACAGCAAAGTGTCTTCTTCTCTTTTACACTCTGCCTCCATTCCTCCAAGCAAGCATTGTCCTCCTCCCAACTCTGGCTCCCAGAGTGGGGGCAGGAAGTTCCTTTTATGTGACACCCGGAAGCACTTCCGGTGTCCAGAACCTGTGGCTCGGAAGCATTTCCGGGTGAGGTGGGAACCTGACAAAGTAGGGCTCACAAATTCTCTCTGCACTCCCTGGTGGTGCACATGAGACCCAACAGGGCTGAGCCAAAGAACTTCAGATCCCATAATGCCCTGTGTGAAACTTGGGCTCTGTTGCAACCCAGGGGACTGTCATCTAGCAATCCGGGTGAGACAATACCCTGTGCCAGCTGTCTCCCCTGTCCTCATTATATATATATAGGCTCAAATAATGTTGTTTCTCAGCTACACCAAGGGTTGGCACTGTCACCTAACCATCTCTTCTTTTGTCTTACTGCAGACCAGCAGAAGAACCAACCAAATATTGACATCACCACAAACCCTCTAATGATGGCACTTCTGGCCTTTCCTGATGACAACTTCCCTTTCAGAACCCACATACCAAAGGCATCACTTCCAGTCACCCTGGGCCATCCCCTTCCTGTCTCCGCCATATAAACGCCTCAGTTTTATCTTCTGTATTCAGTTGTGTTTTTTTTGCCTCATAATCAGTATACAGGGTGATCATCCCCAAACTGTTTTGAGTCTCCTGCTCTCCTTATTTAAATTATATATACAGTGGGTTCAGAAAGTATTCCGACCCCTTCACTTTTTTCACTCTATTTGAAATCCACCTGTGGTCAATTCAGTTGATTGGGAAGAATTAGGAAAGGCACACAGCTGTCTATAGAAGGTCCCACATTTGGTCAAAAACCGAGCCATGAAGTCAAAGGAATTACATGTAGAACTTAGAGAAAGAATTGTATTGAGGCACAGATCTGGGGAAGTCTACAAAATATTTCTGCACAATTGACAGTTCCCAAGAGCACAGTTACCTTCATAATTCTTAAATGGAAGAAGTTTAGAACAATCACGAATTTTCCTAGAGCTGGCTACCTGGCCAAAGTGAGCAATCGTTGGAGAGCAGCCTTGAGAAGAGAGGTGACCAACAACCTGATGTTCACTTTGGCTGAGCTCCAGAGAACCTTTTTGAAACTGTGAGAAACTTGCAGAATGACAGCCATTACTGCAACACCCCACTGATCTGGGCTTTATGACAGAGAAGCCAGACAGAAGCCTCTCCTCAGTAAAAGACACACTGAAGCCTGCTTGAAAGAAGATACCTAAAGGACTCTCCGTGGTCTGATGAAACCAAGATTATCATCAAGCCTGGTTGAAACCAAGCACCACTCATCACTTGTCTAATACCACTCCAACAGTTAAGTTAAGAATGGAGCCAAGCACAGAGAGTGCTCTGGACCTCAGCCTGGGACAAACAGGACAATGACCCTAAGCACAAAGCAAAATCAGAAGTGGCTTGGGGACAAATCTGGGAATGTCATTGAGTGACCCAGCCAAAGCCAGGACTTGAACCCAGTTAAACATCTCTGGAGAGACCTGAAAATAGCTGTCCACAGATGGTCTACGTCCAGTGTGACAGAGCTTGAGAGGATCTGCAGAGAAGAATGGCGGAAAATCTCTAAAAAGAGGTGTTTTTTGGATCAAACCCAAGAAGACTCCAAGCTAGAATCGCTGCCAAAGGAGCTTCAAGTAACTAGTGAGTAAAGGGTATCAATTCTTGTGTCAGTGTAATATTTCATTTTGTTATTTTTGATAACTCTCAAAAATGTCTTTGTCATTCTGGGGTGATGCTTGAATATTTCTTGATGTGGGGAAAAAAATTACAATGATTTTTGCACATGTCTGCAACATACCAAAATGTGAAAAAAGTGAAGGGGCTGAATACTTTCTGAAAGCTCTATATATGTAGGTGTGGCATGGTGATGCAGTGTTGCAGGTAGGAGACCAGAGTTCATGTCCCCGGTCCTCTTTGTGTGGTGTTTACATGTTCTTCATGTGTCTCCATAGGTTTCCTCCAGGTGCTCCGGTTTCCTCCCTTAATCTGAAGACACGCAGGTTAGGTGGACTAGCGATTCTTAATTGGCCCTATTGTGTGGTTGGGCTGTATTTGCTTGTGTGTGTTTGCCCTGAGATGGACTGGCACCATGTCCAGGGTTTGTTTCTGTCTTGAACAACATGGTAGATGAGAGGGGCTGCAGCCCCTTCACGACCCTGTTCAGGACTAAGTGGGTTAGACAATGACAATGAAATATGCAGAATATTATAAGTAGGAAAGAGACAGATACAGATACAGATACTCTAGTAGTGATGAGTGAAACAATTCGGTGGCAACTTACCATTGTGGCAGGAGGCTGGAGGGCAGACCCAGCCGGGACGCCTGGAAGGACCTGAAGGGGGTTTATACGTCCCCTGGGCCACGAGGGGTCAACCGCCCTGGATAAGGAGGGCCCAGGTGGTTCAAACCCATTGGGGTCCGTGACCGCTGCCAGGGGGCGCCCTGAGCGTCGTAGAGCCCGGGAACCCTGCACTTTTGCCACACCTGGGCAGGTGGAGAAAGAACCTTCCAGGGACACCCGGAGTGCTTCCGGGTGCTAGAGCGGCATTTCCGCCACACCAGGAAGTGCCGCTGGAAGGTCGCCAGCAAGCACCTGGAGCACATCCGGGTGAATATAAAAGGGGCAGTCTTCCTAAAGTTGAGGAGCTAGAGTCGGGAGCTGGAGGTGGACGAAGCTCCAACGACAGGTGGAACAAAGGTGGCCCATGGACATTGGAGAAGCCTGTGTTGAGGGGTGTTTGATGCGGGGGCACTGTGTGCTGTGTGGGACTTTTGTGGAGAATAAAACGTGTGTTTTGTACTTGTGCTGGTGTCTGTGTGATGGTGTTTGGACCAGTTCTCACACCATGTACTGCATTTTCTTATAGAAAATATGCAGTATGTCACATTTTATTAAGAATGCATTGCACTCCTGTGACGATGTGAACAAGAACTGGTTTTACTGGTATGCAAAAGATTATTTTATACACAGCCACAGAAAAGAACCCTGGTAAAAACAGAAAAACTGAGTCTCACATTTCCCAATTATAAAATTGTCTGTAAAACAAATTTTAGTGTCAGTTTTGCGAAACTGTATATGTGTCAAAATCATCATCCCCAGTCACTTGAAAGGGCTGACCCTATTTACTGCTGGAGTTTGCAACAAAGACAAAATGGTGTGCAGGGATTGATGACACTCTTGTGTCTTGCTGCCAGTGCTGGACCTAAACTGATGAGGACTTCCTTTTTTGGCGAATTTGTGGGTAACAAACCAGAAAAGGCCGGACTGGAAGTGGGGCCTGTGGTGACACCACTGGTCCACTAGTTGGTCAGAGTCTTCTTGAGTGTGGACTGATGGGAAAACAGGTAAGCTGCAGTGAAGACTTCAAACCTTTCCCCTGTGCAGTCCTAAAATTGGACTCCATTAGAGACACATCAGTCTCTTGTGAGTGGCAATGCACATACCTTTCATATAAAACTAGCTGTGCTACTGCTGTACTGTATTCCTGAGGTGGCCATGATAGACTGACTATCAAGCTCTGTGAAGAGGATTGCTTGTGTTCTGTTTTCTGTATTGTGTTTATCCCATTTTTTGACACCCACTGCATGCCCAACCTACCTGGAAGGGGGTCTCTCTCTGAATTGTCTTTCCCAAGATTTCTTCAGTTGTTTTCCCTACAAGGTTTTTCATTGTGGAGGTTTTTTTCTTGTCTTCTTAGGGAGTCAAAGCTGTTGGCTATAAAAAGGCCTGTTGAAGCCCATTGAGGCATTACTGGTGTGATATCTGGGCTATACAAGAAAGAAATTGTTCTTGTACAAATGTCTGTGATGTGCCATCTGTTGGAATAAACAATGCTTTTTTTACAACATCTGACATTCAGTCATGTTATGAGGGAGCCGCTATCCCTGCAGCATCGGGTACAAGTTCTAAACCAACACTGGAAGGAAATGACAGTCCATTACAGGGATGCCATTCAAAAATTAAGCTTTTGAGTCTTCTAGGGTCTCCTTAGTCAGATTTAAAGTTGTAAACACCTCTGTGCCTGTTTCCAGGACCCCTTATTGTGGTGCTGTTTATATCGGAGTTCATCCTGTTCCTGCTTTTTGTTCGCTAACTAAGACTTTCACGTCTTTGAATGTTGTTTTTCTACCTCTTTGTTGTTCTTCTTGGAGTCTGAGCTCATTGCTGATCAATGTCAACCCTTTCTGCTGTGACAGCTGATGACCAATCAGCTGGAAATACAAAGCATTTAATGCAGCTGTGAGGAATAAGGAGCGCAGTCAGGTCAGGTCAGGTTGCAGAGCATGCACTGGCACACTGCCACACGACGAAACAGTTTAGGATCCCGGTTGGCAACCCCATAGGCAGACACGCAGTCCAGTCCCACCCCATGGAAATGACCACCTGTCTGTCACAGCCAGGTGTTATGTGGGCATCCTCTTGGCCTGGTACAGCCACTTGGGTCCTCAACAATCAGGATCCTGCAAGCTGGATCACCTTCGGGGAATCGCGTCACATGGCCGTAGTGCTCTAGTCCCTCACAATGTAGTTAATGTGCCTAATTTGGGACTATTTTAACAACAACCGCTCATTCGATACAAAGTCAAACCAGTGGTACCCAAGGATTCTGCAAAATGACACAGTACCAAAGTCCAGTCTTTGTCACAGGTCACTGGATAGCGTCCATATCTTGCAACCATACAGCAAAACAGGAAGCACCAGGACTCTAAAGAGTTGGACCTTCGTCCTTTTGCACAGATATTGGGAGCGCCACACACCCCTTTCCAGTGACCACCATGCTCTCCCAATCCATCTACTGACTTCACAGGAAGAGTCACCAGAGACATGAATGTCACTGCCAAGGTAAGTAAACCTCCCGACAAGGTCAACACTCTCTCCGCAGACAGACACATTGCTGATGGCCGTGCCCAAGAGGTCATTAAAGGCCTTGATCCTGGTTTTTATCAGGACACTCGCAAGCCCAGACACTCAGACTCCTCGCTCAGTCTCTCGAGCGCCCCGATCAGAGCCTCCATTGACTCCGCGAAGATCACAGCATCATTAGCAAAGTCAAGATCCATGAATCTTTCTTCACCAACAGATGTCCCACAGCCGCTGGACCCCACGACCTTGCCCAACACCCAGTCCATACAAGCATTGAACAGAGTAGGAGCAAAAACACACCTGACGAACCCCGGAATAAACTGGGAAAAACGCAGACATTCTTCCTTCACTCTACACAGCACTCACAGTACCAGTGTACAGGTCAGCCATGATAACCAGCAACTTTGGCGAGATCCCTCAGAGTCTCAGGATGTCCCACAGGGCAGCTCGATCAACTGAGTACAGATCTTTATGAAAGCCAGCAATGGCTGCAAAGAAACGCTGCTGATATTCGCATTTGTGCTCCATGAGAACCCTCAGTACCAGGATGTGGTCGATGGTAGACTTCTTAGGCATAAAACCAGACTGCTCCTGTCGCTCGTAAGTGAGCAAGTGATCATGGATCCTATTGAGGACGATCCCAGCAAGGACCTTACCCAGCACCGAGAGCAGTGTTATCCCCCCGTAGTTGCTGCAATTCAGGTGATCACCCTTACCTTTCCAGATAGGGATGACAAGTGCCGCTTTCCTGTCAGTTGGGATGATGCCAGTCTCCCAAATGGAAGCAAAAATTGCTTATAATGCCAGGAGGGCAGCCTTAGAACCAGCCTGAAGAAATTCACCCCGGATACCACAGATCCCTGCAGCCTTTCCCCCCCTCAGCTGGTTCACCACCTATCTATCTATCTATCTATCTATCTATCTATCTATCTATCTATCTA
>JANRMT010062812.1:1772315-1797122 GCA_026402145.1 Polypterus bichir lapradei | reverse complement strand
ATCTATCTATCTATCTATCTATCTATCTATCTATCTATCTATCTATCTATCTATCTGTCTATCTTTTGCTAATCGGTCCTCCCCGATTTTAGACGGTGTTTTTCACATGGATGTGTCTGTCTGTCATTGATCCCTCCTTATCAGTGTCTGCTGTTTGTGTGTACGCCTTTCTCTCTTCCCTCTTGAAGCTCATTTTCTCACTCTCACATACCTCTCCATTGAAATCATTCCAGACTTTGCTCTATTTTCGCTCTTGCTGCAGGTTTGCCGTGGCCTGGGCTGTTTTTCACATTTAACTCTGTTAATACAATCCGTAAAGTCAGCGCTGACTAAAGACACCATCAATACAGGCTGTAAAAGCGCTGGCAGCAGAGTGCTAAGTGCGTCTTAGAAGAGGAGTGACTGCATGTCTGAAACAGCTAAGAGCAGACTCAGTTTTCAGGGGTCTTATTCCCCAGACTAGCACAGAACTTTAACATGAGATGGGGGGCTGCGCTGTGTGCATTTGTATGGCACACCAGGAGGACTCTGCAGACGCGTTGGCCCTGCTTTGTTTTCCCACTACAGCTGTTGTGGTGGTATTCCATCGCTGTTACTTGTTTTGTTTCAAGCAACTCCAGTGCAATTTATTTTAAAAGTTTTAGTAAACTGCGATGGGCTGGCGCAGTGGTAGCGCTGCTGCCTTGCAGTTAGGAGACCCGGGTTCACTTCCCGGGTCCTCCCTGTGTGGAGTTTGCATGTTCTCCCCGTGTCTGCGTGGGTTTCCTCCCAAAGACATGCAGGTTAGGTGGATTGGTGATTCTAAATTGGCCTTTGTGTGTGTCCACTGCGGTGGGTGGGCACCCTGCCTGGGATTGGTTCCTGCTTTGTGCCCTGTGTTGGCTGGGATTGGCTCCAGCAGACCCCCATGACCCTGTGTTCAGATTCAGTGGGTTGGATAATGGATGGATGGAAGTTTTAGTAAACTGCGGTGGGCTGGCGCACTGCCCAGGGTTTGTTTCCTGCCTTGCGACCCTGTAGTTAGGATATAGTGGGTTGGAAAATGGATGGATAGAAGTTTTAATAAAATTCAAAGTTAAGAACAGTTCACACAAAAATAAGCAGAAAAATTATTATTATTATTATTATTATAATTATTAGTAGTAGTATTAATAACAATTATAATAATACATTTTATTTACAAATAAAAAAGTTCTGTTTAAGGCGTAGGTATCTTGTTACATTTCTTTAAGTTCCTATCCTGTACTTACAGGACGTCAGTCAGGGCACACGTTCATACGGTCAGTTAACTGCCTGCCATTGTTCAATCTGAAAGCAAATGTGGCAGAGAGATGTTGCTCCAAACTGACTAATCACCACTCTGTTATTACAGAAATGGCTGAAAAAGTTCTATTGCTTTAGCTTATAAGGGTAGAATATTAAAGCATTAACTATGTGAAACGTTTATTCCATTCTAATTAAGCAAACACTCATGTAGATGTTAACATTAACATTAATTTTCTAAGACTGGCTCTTGTAACAATCATTCTCAACTTCTCTTCTCCCAATCACCTCCATTTTGTTTTCCGTGCCTCTCCTTTAGTTCGCTATAATATGCCTGATACTCAGCGGCTCGTCTCCTGGTTGGTACAAAGAAGATCAAACACATTTGTCCACTGCTGGCTTCTCTTCATTGGCTGCCAGTAAAGTGCAGAAAACAGCAGAATGTTTTATTATTAGTCTTTAAACTCGCAGCGGTCTGTCAGCGTCTTGTATCTAAGGCCTCCTGCAACCTCTAGGCCTTTGAGATCATCGGTTCAGAATCCCCCGTCCATCCTGTGGTCCCGGCTGAAGTTTAAGGGTGATTGTGCTTTTCTCAGTGGCTGCCTCTGCTCTGTGGAATAGCCCACCCGTTAACATTTGGTCTTTAAACACTATTGATATTTTTAAATCTTAGTTTTATTTCTCTGTTTAAAGGTAGTAGTGTCATATTTTTATTTTAGTTTTTTAATGTTGGTAAGATTTGTATTGATTTATTTATTTTTAATTGAACATTTTCATTTGTTTAGTATATTTATTATGTGCTTATGTACAGCACTTTGGTCAACATTTGTTGTGTTTAAATGTACTTTATAAATAAAATATTGGCTAATTCATATTGATAATGTGGATCTTGAGCATAATGTGTTTTGACTTTAATAAGACAAAATATTTTATTAGACAAGCCCACCAAAGAACCAAATCAAGCATAACCAATGCCTGGCTGCCCCATGTGGCCCCTCTTCATTGGCATTTATGATTGTCATCCCATGAAGGTGGCTGATTTGAGATCTCTCTTAGAAATTCTGGTTCCTGTCCCCCACTTCAAGTTCAGCTCTTCCTGCTAGTAAATGTCCTTTTCTCAGTTGTGGTCTCATACCTGCAGCCCCCTCCTTGATCATTCACAAACTCCTGCCTACTGCTAGTGTCTGGGCACCTGTGGTCTAAATACCTACTACATACAATGGAGCTGTGGTTCAAATGCCCAGACACTAGAGCTGTCCCTGGCCTGGGGCACAGCACAATAAAGTGTGACCCCAAGTGCCACTTTGCTCATCATGTAAAGGTCATCATTTTTTTATGACTCCATCTTGCTAAACAAAGAGTAATACCAGTAGGCCTTAAGATGGGAGCAACACCATCAAACTCTGACTTTATGCTAACAACATACAGTTACTGAAATGATAATCATTACTGAAACCAGCAGAGGAAGAAAATCCAAATGTGGCTTTGACCTTAGGCCCGAGGCTTTAGAACATGAATTGGTGCCTGGAATGAGAAAGTTTTCACAGCCCGGCAGGTAAGCAAGCTTCATAATTTTGAGATCCTGGGCTTAATTGTCTACTGGCTTAATAATGGAGAACGCAGGCTATCAACGGTACAAATCCTGATTTAGTCAGAACTACAATTAAAAAATGCACCATGCAAGTGCAAATTTGGATTTTTACTAAATTTGCATGTGTGGGTGTTTTTAATTCAGTAGAAACTTTTTGATGCATGGATTCTCTTGGCTAGCTTCAGCATACACATGTGAAATGTTACAACAAAAACCACAACGATGACTGAAAAGGGGACGTTCTACCTGAAGCTATATGCTGTTATGAAAAAGATCCCAAAAAATGAAATGGAAATTCCACTAGGAGAAACATCAGCCTCAACTGACCTTGAGTATGTTACGGGATGCCAAGATCTTAGCATGATGAACAAGAATGGTGAATGGTTCACATTGCTTTTCATTGTTAGTTTATTTCTCATTTAGTTCAGAGTTTGGAGGTGTAGGGCGTAGAATACAATTAGTGTCCTCAAGTGCTTTGGCCATTAAGACTGCAGTCACCAGAGAGGAATATAAAAGACCCCTGTTAGTCACAGCTCTTCACCATGGCACGTGCTAGCATTTCCTCACTGGGATTATGTCCTCTTCACATCTTAGCACTTGTGTTTCAGAAACCCTTCTCTTCTCTTTAGAGACATTTAGCACAATTTCAAAGTACTCGCCTCTTGTATTAAGGATTCTTCTGGCTTTGACTTCTGCTAGGATTCAGGTCTGAACTGGTGTGAATGAATGACCTTTTCCTTTATTAATCATTTTTTATATTTCTGTTTAGTTTATCCTTTATATTTCAGTGGTTTTTATCAAAATTATTTTTTATTAATTATTAATTTTATTGTTGACTTCTAGGTTAGGAGGAAGTTACCTTTCTAATCAATTATTGATATTTATTAATAACCACATTTATTTATTTTAATTAGGTGTTTCCTCTCTGTTAATTAGGTCTATGATTTAAATAATAACTTTTCAATTAAATTTATTTTTTGAATTCTTGGGACAGGTCTTTTTTGTTCAGGCCTTCCTTTTTACCAATTTTTTACAACAGTCATTACTGTATGAAACAAAAGCCTACGAATTTTCAGGTAAAAATCGGCAAGTATCTTGTCAGAATCTGAGGAATTTATGATATTCTCAAACTGCAAAAAGCCTGCCTGTCAAGATCTAATGCACATGTGCGTAGCCACTTTTCTCAGGTCTTTTCTAAAATGGTAATGTAATGGTTTTCTACATTGTTTTGGGACTGTCGTTTTACAGCAGTATTGTTTATTTTGTGATTTGGAATCAATTCTATTATTCATAATTAGCTTTCGACTAACATTTTTTTTTAATCAATGGCTGTTTCTGGGCATAGCAATGTACTGTAATCTCATTGGTTGTGAAATGTTTCTCGTGGTATCTAAGATTCTGGATATTTCAAAAAGGATTCTTTGTACAACAACAACAACAACATTTATTTATATAGCACATATTCATACAAACAGTAGCTCAAAGTGCTTTACATAATAAAGAATAGAAAAATAAACACAATATGAAAACAAAATAAATCAGCATTAACATCGAATAAGAGTAAGGTCCAATGGCCAGGGGGGACAGAAAAAACAAAATAAAAACTCCAGACGGCTGGAGAAAAAAAAATAAAATCTGTAGGGATTCCAGACCATGAGACCGCCCAGTCCCCACTGGGCATTCTACCTAACATAAATGAAACAGTAGTGTTAGATTTTGTTTGCTTAAATATTTTTTCATGCCCAAAAGACCTTTTGCGTGTTTACTTTGATTTTTGGCTTTGCTTCTGGGTAGTTGTTTTGGTTCATTTTGACTTCCTGGCTTCCGACCATTGTTTTGTCTTTCTGACCCCGCTATTCACAACACCCATGTCCTTGTCCTTTACAGAGATTCTCTCTGCCCCCTGCTAATCTATTGAGGAAAATATCAAAACACAACTGAGCCAAAATATCTAAACAAAAGAAGGAACCATATTCAAAGTCCTATTGAGATCAATTGTAAGCAGTTTAATCGAGATCAATGCTGTATTTTTTTCCTTACCTTGTATTTTCCCTCTTCCTTTTTAGATAACTGTAGTTGATTTGCAATCATGAAGCTAAGGCAAACTTCAGATGCACAATTTCTTGGCACGCTTATGTAGAAAATGGTACCTGTGACGTCACATGCTAGTGAACGCATGCACACACAACGCTCACGATATGGTTGCAGATTCACATGCGTCAGCTCATGGAGTTCCAAAGAGATGTCATTGCCACGTGACATCCTGAATGTCAAAATTTCAACAAATTAAAGTTGTCCAAACTCGTCTTTTATATTTCATGGAATTTTTGGATGTTGCTTCTAGTGCCTTTGTAAAGCTTACTCGAGTGAAAGGATCTACATTATTAATTATTAGCAAATGAACATGTTTGACGGGACCATCATCACCAATTAAGAAGAAATGTAAAGGTCAACAATATAAGGACAACTTCACTTTGTAAAACTTGTCATCCTACATTAAAATCTGCATACTGTCTAGTGTTTTGTGAGCCTTCATCTGCAGCAGTTAATCTTAACTATATGTTGCTAAGGAATGCACTCCACGTACCAATAATAGATCTTGGATCAAATCTCTTCTTGCGTCATTGATGTGTTACTATGAGACCTGCTCAAAATGTACCAGCAAAGTAACTTCACCTGGAAAAAATACGTCTCCTGATATCTAAACCAGGGCCAGCCTGAGTTCAGGGGCTGAGAAAATCCAGACCTTCTGTACGGCCTCTTGGCGTCCAACGTGGGTTTCCATGGAGATCTGGTTGCACTGAGACACTGGAGATCCTAAGTTACCACCGGTAAAGAAAACCAAAACCTTGAATTAAAAAATAAAGTCACTAATGAAGCCTGTACGTCTCTGTCTGTTTGCTCCAGTAGGCAATGATGCCAGCAGGTGCCAGCATGCGCAGAGACTGCAATGACAGGTCTGCTGAACCAAAAAACAGAAGTCCTGTTTGTCCTTTTTCACAACCTGGTTTTCAGACCTCAGTCCCACAGTAACTATTTGCCATTAATATGATTTCTATGGTCATCTTCAATGAATAAAGCAGGCTGTCAAAATGTAAAATAAACAAGTCAGCAGCTTCCGTTACGGAGGTCTTTCGAGGATTAATGGGATACACAAGTGAAATGCTGCACTTGAATTACAATAAAATGCACCTTGGTGGTTTCACACACACACACACACACACACACACACACACTAATGCAGAACCAATTAAGAATTGTCAATTAATTTAATTTGCACACTTTTGGGATTTGGGGAGAAAACTGGAGGGCCTGGAGAAAACTCACACCGGCAAACAGATCACACATACGGTGCCTTGGCCAGGGTATGAAGTCAGGGCTCAAGCAGCCTAATCACTGTGTCAGACATTTCTTATGGATTTTTCATTTGCTATTGCTTAATCCAGACTGTTTGTTGGACCCAGTTAATTAAAATTGATCAGCCTTCATAATACTGCCTTTCCATTTTTAGAGTTCCATGTTTGTCAGATTCTCTAATAAGACCTACCCATTTTCTAATACAGGTAAAATTCTGTTACAACAAATATCTTTACAATGAAATTTTCATTACAACGAAGTATTTTTATGGTCCCGACAGTTTCCCCATATGATGCAAGTCTATAGAAATCTTGTTACTACGAAGTACATTCAGCAGATACTTTCATTACAACGAAGTGCACAAAAGACCTTGAAATGCCTGAATGAATTGCAGAGCAGTTAGTTCTGTGGTCGCAGCTCAGTTGTGTACAACATTCCCCAAACAGAAACACTGTAAAAAAAATTCTTCCTTTGAACTTTCCTCATACTTTTTTTTTTGCCCTTTTTGTTTCCTGCAGTTTTCAGTGATACCTTTTGCTTATTGCTCGTCAACATCTGAAAAACATCCATTGGAATTTAACTCATTGTCACCCTCCTATAGAAACGGCAGACATGAAAAAACGATAACAGCTCATATTAGAAAAAAAACTTAAAATTTTTGCAGCTCTCTATTGTGGCAAAAAGAAAAAAGACGTTGCCAGTGAATTCGGAATTTCGCCATTGACACTGTCAACTTTCTTGAAAGACCGATGAAAAATAGAAGAAAAATTTTGGGTTGCAAATGTATGTGAACTGCTGCATTTGAAGATGTCGAAAAAGCAGTTTTTATGTGGTTCAGTGATGCTCGTTCAAGAAACATTCCTATTAATGCGGCACTCATTCAAGAAAATGTGAAGTTTCTAAACTCTCTTGGGACCTCCCCAAACTAGACAGCACGCCGAAGAGCGTCCTGAAGTGAGACCACCGTGTCTGTATGGAGCAACAGCAGGCTCACAGCTCTGCTGCGTCTCTCCGCAAAAGCAAACAGAAAAGATCTTGATGGGTGATGCAAGGAACATTGTAAATGCAGGGAACAGGTTTACTTGATCACTGACCTGGCCATGACCCTGCCTGACTGCTGTGTCTGTGTATAGGAGAGTTGCAGATCACGCTACAATAAATAACCATGCTGTTCCTGTTTCAAGCTGAAAAAGTTGGTTTTGCTAAAGTACTGAGGCTCAGCCTTGTGTTTTGGGGTGTAACACAAGGACTTATAGCGTGACCCGATCTTTTAGGATTCGCTTCTGTGGCGCCTCACTGCACCACTGTGGGCCTGTTGTTGCCCTGCCCCGGCAACAGACAAAGAATTTTACACAGACGCAGCAATTGCGCTTTGGGACGCACTTCAGTATGATGTTCCGGTTAGGGGGTGGGGATTCCCTAAAGAGTTCAGAAACCTCACAATATGGAGAAGAAGAAAAGGATGATTCATCTCGTGATTGATAACTGTGCTGCACACAACATGCTTCTACATTTAGATAATGTTTGCGTTGAATTCCTCCCACTCAATTGCACAGCAGTGCTTCAGCCATTGGATTTGGGCATCATTCGCACCCTGAAAGTGTATTATGGCAAGGAAGTGCTGAGAAAAAATTCTCGTCAGCATAACTTCTAGGCAGGAGATGAAAATTAACGCGAAAGAAGCTACTGAAATGATTGCAGACGCCTGGACACAAGTTAAAGAAAGCACAATAGCAACAAATACAGAATCTTATTACAACAAAATTTGAATTACAACGAAATATTTTTTAGATCCCTGGCAGTTCGTTGTAACGGAATTTTACATGTAATTCTGTTTTGCATACAGAGTCCTGTGTAATTCTATTTTCCCCTTTATTCTCTTTATTACGTATATATGCATTTTATATATAAAATGCTTTACATCCCATACACTAACCACTCTTTACTATACTTCAGCACTTTCTTCCCCTTTCCTTCTACCTCTGTAACCTCAGGCAATTAGATAGAGTAAAGGAACAAGGCAGAAAAAAGTTACACTTTTGATTATGTATTGTAAGTTGTACATTTTATTATAACTAGTGCCATGCAAGCAAAAAGATTGTGACTTTGCAAACCAAAACCATACAACCTGGTAATGCTAGATGTGTTTAGTTTCAGGTGGTCCAGTAAAATATAGCAGCATTCAATTCTTTCTGGTCAGTGTGGTGGAAATCAACATCTTAATTAAAGAAAGAAGTCTTTAGTCTGATAAAACCTTTTAATTAGTTATCATACATCTGCGTCCATCTGCGTCATTTGTTACTCTTCAGCTTATGCTTGAACAGGGAGCATTCTTTCACAGCACGATCAGAATGGTCCACTATTAAAGGTGCTGGTCTATTTTATAAGCAACTGAATTTACCTAACAATGTCAGTCAATGGATACATTCACTCTGGTTGGTTTGTTGGTTTACATCCAAATGACTTAGCCATCTTTCGGTACCCTTTGTCTATTACATTTTATCTCCGTTGTTCACTTGACCTTGTCACACACGTGCGATTGGGAGGCAGGTAAACGGACTGAATAACAGCAGTGCCATGCTAGACCAGGGGTTGGCGAGCTGCACTGACTTTCTCTCTCAATTCTCTGCAGACCATCCACGGGAAATCCCACTAGGTTCCGGCACCACTGATGATGTCACTTCTGGTACGGGCGCCATGGACAACGTCACCTCCGCTCCTGAAGACAGTACTTCCGGTTCCGGCCCTGATGATGTCACTTCCTGTCCCAGGCTTTAAAGCACCCATATTCTCACTCTCTAGTCAGTTTTGTTTTGGACTCAAACCTGAATACAACTCCTCAAAACAATCCTTTTGCAGCCAGGGCACAATATATGGGTGACTGCCCCAAACTTTTTTCGATGTATTCGTGTATTTCTTGTGACACCTTTATCTGGTTTCCTGATATGCCTGAACAGGTCTCTAACATTTATTAACCCTTTGTGCTATTTCTTTAAGATGAATGCTGTGTTACCCCGAAATCATTCTTCCACATCAGCTAATCATCTGCACAGGTCCGGGGTGCCTTGCTGTCTTAATATTGCTGTTGAGTTGACTTTACTTCATGCAGGAATGAGAAGAGAAAGAGGTGGCCTTCTGTTCATGGCAAAATGGTGAGAGAAAGAGAGAAAGACTGAGGGGAAGGGTGACCCTTATCTTATATTGGTCCAACAATTTTTGTTATACCCCTGGTCTAATGGGTGCAGGCAGCTTCTCTTCTTCATTATATTCTATTTCAGCCATAATCCAAATCCAATGACCAACAGAATACGTCTCCTTGTTCCTTCCTGGATCACTCATCAATGAAACAGCTCGTGTACAAGACCCTTCTCATTTCAGCTAGTTTACAGTATGGGGGAGTAACACTCACTAATAAAACAGCTTCTGTATTTCATAGCAAACAGGAAAGAAAGGAAACAAGTAAAACATCAACCTGACCCACTTGATGCTTCCCCCTCATCAATCAAACTCTGTGGGTAGAAAGCACGTTTATCCCGCTTCGTTACTCTTTAACATTACAAATAATGGCATACATCTTACATGCTACATATCGCTCATTTTGCACTTCACTGCAACATCCTCTCCTACATATTCCAAGCATTAAACTCCATTTTAACAAGGTGCTTTTTCTCGTGTAAAATAGTTTTGTTTTGTGCATCGCATGCAGACCTTTTTCACCATAAATGTTCCAGAGTGTTGCTTTTTTTTCTTTAAACATTCTATCACAGCCTTGTGTTGCTTTTGGGAAGACCCTAACTCTTTATGTTTGAACCTCTGTTGCCAATACAGGGCCTGAAAGGCTTGCTCTCCAGTCAGAGGCATTTTTACTAAAAAGAAAATCTTATTTCTTGACGTCAGTCCACATGTACAGTACATGCGTATCTTCTTGAGTCCATAGATCTTTAACAATCTGCTTATTCCTTACCGATTGTCACTTGGTTGGCAAATTGAAGTTGTGTAATATATTGTGGAAAGATCAGCCTCGACCCAGACAGACACTGAGCACACACTTTAATTTTCTGCCACTTTTGTACACACAGCACACAGTGCACCAAGCACCAACAATGTGTATTCTAACATTTATTCTACACATGTGAAATTCATGATTTTTTTCCCCCAGGGCGAGAAAAACACGTCAGGTCATTGAACCTCAAGACAGTGATGATTGAATTCCAATAGGAATTCGCCAGGCTAATACAGTGGAGCACTTTAAAACACTGCTGAAAACATATTACTTTAACATGGCCTTTCTATAACTTCAATTTAACTTAATTTAACTTAATCCTGATACTCTATATGTTCAATTTCCTCATAATAACTATTCAGGGTAGCTCTACAATCCGTACTGACCCCTACTCTCTTTTCTGTTTCTTTTTCCGGTTTCTTTGTGGTGGTGGCCTGCGCCACCTCCACCTACTCAAAGCTTCATGATGCTCCAACAATGATGGATGGACTAAAAGGCAGAATTCTACTTGACCATCATCATCAAGCCTTTCCGTGAGAACCCTAAATCCAAAGAGGACTGTTTCATTTATGTTAGGTAGAATGCCCAGAGGGGACTGGGCGGTCTCATGGTCTGGAATCCCTACAGATTTTATTTTTTTTTCTCCAGCCGTCTGGAGTTTTTATTTTGTTTTTTCTGTCCCCCCTGGCCATTGGACCTTACTCTTATTCGATGTTAATTAATGCTGATTTATTTTGTTTTCATATTGTGTTTTTGATTTTTCTATTCTTTATTATGTAAAGCACTTTGAGCTACTGTTTGTATGAATATGTGCTATATAAATAAATGTTGTTGTTGTTGTTGTTGATTGCATTTTTCGACATTGACTGACATGTTAATAAAGAGTTTGTTAACCACGAAAAGCTTGTTAATCAGCAGCGTTACACTGAAATGTGGGAAAGTATCAGGAGAAAACGTCTAGAGAGAGGCAGAACCCATGACTGGCACTCTGAGAAATCAGCAGCTTACAGGTCACTCCAAAGAAAAATATGGACATGCAAGGACGTAAACAGTAACGTCTTACGTCATACAGGAAAAATTTGTGTTGCCAGGCAATGACAAGTGAGTGGTGATTGGTAAGCTATGCTCCGCTCTAATGTTGTTTCCTAGGTACTGCAAAAATGTATTTATTACTCATTTATTATTATGTAACAAGACTTTAATAAACACTTCTTGGGTCTTCATAACACTTATAAAGCATCAGTTTTAGTGGTTATTCTTCTCTGCAACGTAACCAGCTAACAAACATCACTTTGGAGTAATCCGAGAAGGCTTAACTGAGACACATTATATCACATCTTGATATCACATATTTAGTATAAGACCTGTGAATCCTTCATATTAACAAGTCATTTTACCATCACGTCAAGATGCCACACTGCACAGAGATGAATAACCAACCTTCTGATGTTTAATAAATGTTATTAAGACCAAAAGAAGCCTTTGTTATGGAGTTATTACATAACAGTAAATGATTAATTTTTGCTGTACCTAAACTAAAGTGTTACTGTTTCCTGCATAGCTCTTTTATTTTTCATATCTCTCTATTATAATAGAAAAATCTTGGGAAGCGACATGAGATGTGACTTTCTCAGGGAGACACTTTCAAGTCCCACGAGACGAGACTTTGTGCCAAGAGATTTAACCACACCCGGGGCCGGAAATAAAAGACAAAGAGTAGATGACAAAGTAGAACGTCATAAAGAATTCAAAAACGTTGGCACAATACACATGGAGAGCAAGTTAGAGATAATGAAAGTATGAAAATTTGAAAAATGATAGTAAAGATCACATTAGCGTAAACAAACAGAAATTATTAATAATAACGGAACAGTGAAAAGAGATCAAATATATTGTTCGGATTTAAACTTTAAGTCGGAGACTTCTAATTCATATTGCTATCACAGATTGTTCTGTGTTTCACTTTGCTGGGTTTTCTTCTTTAGTTCGACTGCTAAGATGATGTGGTCAGTTGCTACGGTTGCACCTCCCAGAAGTCTTAGCACCTGATGTCATCAGCATGGCACTATTTGAGCTGGCAGCATGCTTTAGTCCCATAATTGCGCATAATTTTGGATAAAAACTCAAAGTGTTTCCCTGGAGCTTTTCTTCTGGACTGTCAGTATTATGGACTTTTTGGCGAGAACTTTCTCACTTTGATTGTTGGTCTTCCATTGGGTTGTTGCGGAAGCACATCACAGACATGTTTTCAAAGCATTGACAATATTTGAACTTTCTTATCATTGGTTGGGAAGCCCCTATTGGGAATACAAAAGTGGAAACTGAAATGGGCTTAGGACAAGCTGGACGAAAAAACTGTCATCTGCCATCTGCACCAACATGAGGTGACGTTTCTCTAGATCTCATCTTTTCAACAATAGCAACATTTATTTATATAGCATGTTTTCACACAAATGGTGTAGCTCAAAGTGCTTTACAAGATGATGAAAGAAAAAAAAATTAATTGTAAATTATTTAACAAAGAATAAAGTAAGGTCCGATGGCCACGGAGGACCAGAAAAACGAGAAAACTCCAGAGGGCTGGAGAAGAAAAAGAAACAAAATCTGCAGGGGTTCCGAGGCCACGAGACCACCAAGCCCCATCTAGGCATTCTACCTAATATAAATGACCTCAATCAGCCCTCATGGTTTTCAAGGTTCACATGGAAGAATTTGATGATGATGGTCATGTGGACCTCTGGCCTTCAATCCATCAATGTAGGGACAGCACGGCGCTTTGATCAGGTGGTAGTGGCGCAGATCACAACACAGAAAAACGGAAAAAGAACAGCAGAGAAAGTAGGGGTTAGAATGGATTGCAGAGCCACGAAAAAAAAGATAATTAAATGCATATTCAGAATATCAGGGTTAAACTAAAATGAAGCTATGAGAAAGCCATGTTAAAGTAACAAGTTTTTACTAGTTTTTTAAAGTGCTCCACCGTGGTGAATTCCTATTGGCTGGCTATTCCAGATTTTAGGTGCATGACAGCAGAAGGCCACCTCACCACTTCGTTTAAGTTTAGCTCTTCGAATTCTAAGCAGACACTCATTTGAAGATCTAAGATTATGATTTGAAGTGTAATGTGAAAGGCATTCCGAAATATGGGATGGAACAAGATTATTTAAGGCTTTGTAAACCGTAAGCAGTATTTTAAAGTCAATTCTGAATGACACAGGTAACCAGTGTAGTGACAGCAGAACTGGGGTGATGTGCTCGGATTTTCTTTTCCTAGTTAAGATTCTAGCAGCTGCATTCTGCACTCGTAGCAATCGAATGATGTGTTTTTTTGGGTAATCCTGAGGGGCGTGCGTTACAGTAATCTAGTCGACTGAAAACAAAAGCGTGAACTAATTTTTCAGCATCTTGCAAAGTTATGAGGGGTCTAATTTTTGCTAAATTTCTTAAGTGAAAGTAAAAGCAGAATAACAAGAACAGAAGTTACTGATGCTTTAAGCAACAGTGATCACAACATGGTAAAATTTGAGATAAGATAATATTTGAATGGGCGGCATGGTGGCACAGTGGGTAGCGCTGCAGCCTCGCAGTAAGGAGACCTGGGTTTGCTTCCTGGGTCCTCCCTGCGTGGAGTTTGCATGTTCTCCCCATGTCTGCGTGGGTTTCCTCCCACAGTCCAAAGACATGCAGGTTAGGTGGATTGGCGATTCTAAATTGTCCCTGGTGTGTGCTTGGTGTGTGTGTGTGTGTGTGTGTGTGTGTGTGTGCCCTGCGGTGGGCTGGCACCCTGCCCTGGGTTTGTTTCCTGCCTTACGCCCCATGTTGGCTGGGATTGGCTCCAGCAGACCTCCGTGACCCTGTAGTTAGGATATAGCAGGTTGGTTAATGGATGGGTGGATAATCTTTGAAGACACACAGATGTGCACCAAAATCACGACTTATAACTTGAGGACAAAGACTTTATGTGGAGAAGGACCTTGGGCTTAATGAGAAGAGCGAGTATTTCCAGGTAACAGCCAGCAGGACACCTGCTCCAGATGCGTTTTTGCCCCGTTCTTTCAATATTTTTTTACTACTGACACTATCAGGGAACAGCAAGAGTGCAGGTGTCCCTAAGTGTGGGGTGTCATGGCAGTCGAATGCACTTTAAAAAGGGCACCGAGATGCAGACCGGGCTCTCTGGTGCTTTGTTTGCTCTGCTTGGCCGTAGCTCTTTAGGAGCCGAATTACTGCAGGCAGAGGCATCTGACCAGCTAGTGACAGCTGAACAAAGTGAACCCTTGCAGGTTTGTGCATCAGACCTCTGTGCTTCTTTTATTTCCATGCTGTTATGGAATTACATTTGTTTATATATTTTAGTTTTGCTTTTGAATAAATATGCATTATATTTGTAAATATTTTGTATTATGTTAATTAATGTGTACTTTCTCTTTAAATTTGCTTGCGTTCTGTGCGCTTCGTTTCGTGGGTGGAGCCCCAAGAGGTGGGACCACTCTGACATCACAGCACCAGAGCCAATAAAAAGCGGATCACTGCTCGTTGCTCTACTTTGGTGCAAAAAGAGAGCGAGGCAGCCATGTTTACTCCTATAAAGTAACAGAACTGACTGATCAAGGTTGAAACTTCAGCACTGTGACCAGAGACACACCAGGTTTCAACATGTGTGCAGGTAAAGCTGTAAAGTCACGCCAAACAAAATTACCACAAAACTTTGGATAATTGTTGACTTACCCTCATATACAAACTCCATCCATCCATCATCCAACCCGCTATAGCCTAACCACAGGGTCACGGGGGTCTGCTGGAGCCAATCCAAGCCAACACAGGGTGCAAGGCAGGAAACAAACCCAGGGCAGGGTGCCAGCCCACCGCAGGACACACACATTCACACCAAGCACACACTGGGGACAATTTAGAATCGCCAATGCACGTAACCTGCATGTCTTTGGACTGTGGGAGGAGACCGGAGCACCTGGAGGAAACCCACGCAGACACGGGGAGAACATGCAAACTCCACGCAGGGAAGACCTGGGAAGCAAACCAAGGTCCCCTAACTGCGAGTCAGCACCGCTACCCACTGCGCCACCGTCCTTTAATAGTAATAATAATTCTTTACATTTATACATTGCTTTTCTCACTACTTAGAGCACTTTACATAGTGAGTGAGGAGCCATTTCAGCCACCACCAATGTGCAGCATCCACCCGGATGATGCGGCAGCGGGCATTTTTGCGCCAGTACTCTCATTGTTAGGTGAGCTGTTAGGTGGTGAAGGGGTGAGAGATAGTTAGCTGATTAGAGACAGGGGATGATTAGGGTACCCAAATGACTAGGCTGTGGTGGGATACACCCTGCACTTTACAAAGGATGCCCAGGGATCTTTTTTGACCACAGAGAGTCAGGACCTTGGTTTTACATCTCATCAAGGGTGGCTCCATTTTTATAGCACAGTGTCCCGCCATTGCACTGGGGCATTGGGATTTACATTCAGACCACTGGGTACAAAGCCTCTGCTGGCATTGCCAACACCACCTCCAGCTTTTCTCCCATCCATGTACTGGCTGGACCCAAACAGGCTTAGCTTGAGGTGGGTGACCTCTTCTGAAGCTCACCTGGTATGAGCTGGCCAGATTAATACTAAGATGAGTGCAGTTGCTGAATACCCCATGCCCCCTTACCCATACAGAGAGCTATGCCATTTTAATGCCATCTGTAGACTCAGCTGAAGGATGAGATTTCTTTTGCCCATATTCCAGTGCACTTCGCCACACGTTCCCCCGACTAGTAGGGAGGCCAGCTACGCATTTTTCTACACAAGTAAGCAAACTGAGCAGCGCAGCCCCACCATTGAGATGACCTGATAAATGCAGTTATTAGCTCGCTTCAGCCCTATCCTTCAGGTTTTTATATCTCCTGGCAAACAATTATGGAAAAGAGGGAGGCCTTTTATGGCCTTGTAAACACATTGAATACAGCATTGCAAAGTGTTGAACAAAGTCTTTAAAAGCAGGCTGCTTTCCTAACTCTCTGTGTGTGTCTCAATGTGTTTTTCTTTTCATCCACACTTTATTTTTTTTCACAATCAGACCTGGATCAATGCCTTTTGCAGTCCTCTCCCTGGGCTCGTTTAAATCTTCTCCTTTTTAATCTCTGCTTCACAGGGCATAACAAAGCCGTCCCTTTTGAGAGAACAGCTGTGTAGACCTGTATAGTTTGAAGGGGTTCTGGCTGGGGGGGCACTGACGTTGAGGGTCACTTAGCAAGAGGGAGCGGAACCTCTTCGTATCTCTTGTTGTTGACTTGTCCACAGCAGCCAAAAGAAACTCCGACCCTGCACTTAATTCCTAACATTTCCCCAGGGATATAAATTTGGCAAATGTCCATACGCTAATGCATAACATTGTCACTGTCTGAGCGTGCTGGAAAAGCAGACCACCTTGTCTGTACCAGGTTTCAGGCCTGGATTGGGGCTGACAGACTCATAAAAGCTGCAGCAATACACCTGGTCTAAACTAATTGAATTCTCACAATCTCTTTTCCTGTTTTTTATTAAACGTTTGATAAACAAGACTTGTGAAGTGCTTAAATTCAGGCTTAATACAACAGTCTGGTTCTTTTAGTTACTTTAGCAAGTCCGCTGAAGTTAAAAAGCTAACGTTTTATGAAAACGCTCAATATAAAAGGTTGGCAAAGCCACGTGGGTCAGTTGGCTACTGATGCATGCCAGTCCTAAGTTTGGGTCCCCAGTAAATAGTTGTGGGCAGTAAATTGTAGAACTGGCCCTTCCACTTTTTTTCCTGGGTAGTCCAGTGAGCAAGAAACAGAAGGCTTCTGTCTTCAAATAAATGAAGAGTTTAGGAAAAAAATATTATAGGTGTAAAAATTAAAAAAACTCTTAATTACAACACTTTGTTACTTGAAACAGTGATCTGTTATCAACTATATAGCCCTACTGGAACATCTCAACATTATTGTGGAAAACAATGGAGGTACCTGGACTGAGGAGACTGGGGAAGGTGGGGTAGCCCACTGAGTGTTAAATTATTACTCAATTCATCTGTAAATTAGAATAGTAGAACACTTTTGATAAGAGCAGGACCTTCACCCCAACAAAGCTTGCCAATCCCATCCACTTAGTCTACTGTCTACCACACTACTTGGTATTTTTTTCCAATATAGTTCTCTGTGTGAAGAAAATCTTCCTAATAATTGTATAAAATTTACCTTTAACAAGTTTCCAACTCCTTCAACCTTTTCTCATAACTCATCCCCTGTAGGCCCACAATTGGCCTAACTGCTCTTCTCTGGACTTTTTCTAGTGCTGCTATGCAGTGGCGTATCTTGAGTTTGTGCCGCTTGTGGCGGGGCAGTGCTTCAATTTGCAGCCATCCAACGTATCTGAATATGTTAGCCAATTTAAATAGAAAACTAAAATAATGTATAGAGAAAAATTAAGATACATTTTGCATAGATTTATTTGTTGAGGAATATTGCCGGCCAGTCATCCGGGCCAATACCCCCAGGCTGCCAGGTGGAGCCCTCCCTGCAGCATGGAGGTGCCCCGAATGCCAGCAGGGAATTATGGACAATGGAGTTTTTATCCACAGCCCTGCTGGAGACCACGGGGGCAGCTAGTAGGCACTGCAGGGAGGAACAACGATGGTTTTGCCTACAACCCGGAAGTACATCCTAGTCACATGGACAAAGGGAATGATGTGCTTCCGGGTTGGAGAAGAGGAGTTTTCATCTGACCCGGAAGTGCTAGGAAGTCACATGGACAGGGGTTCAGAAGCACTTCTGGGTCACGGACTATATAAAGGACTGTAGGAGATCCCAGAGTTGAGCTGAGCTGGGTGGAAGGGAGGCAACGCGTCTGGGAGTGGTGGAGTATTTATTATTGTGGAATTGTGTATTGTTTATGAGTATTGTGGCGAGGAGGGTGCTTTGTGCACTATTTATTAACAAAAAGTCGAATTATTGGAGTTTTACCTGGTGTCTGGTATCTAGTCTGAGGGTTCAAGGGGACAATAGCGCCTTCTATCTGTCACATTGTATATAGAGCAACAGCAATAATTTTTCATATATAATTATTTATAAGCATCAACTAGACAAGAATATACAATAGACGCACTGATAAGCCGTGTTCTAAATATTAGTTTAATATAATTATGCTGCGAAAACCAGAACCAGTGTAGTGTACAAGTGATAGGTGGGGATATTTTCTGCGCAGAGCAAGAATGCATTCATATTGATAACGAAATTAAATTATAAATTGTAAATTAGTTGTTTAGCTTCCTAGAATTTATTATCGGTGTAATGTTTATGTTTATTTTTGTTATTGCCTCATAAATTTCAACTGCTGTGTCTGATGCCATCACAGAAGGACAGTCTGAAAATTGTTTTTGAAGCATTTGTGGGTAAAAATCAGAGAATTTTACTTTTTTTCATTCATGAGTGATATTTTTCCAAATCCTGCTGCTTACACACGAATTGTACTGAGTCTTTTGGCCAATAATGCCGCCCCAAAAAATGTGCCACCTGGGGGTGGACTGCCCCCTCTGCCCACCCCTAGCTATGCCACTGCTGCCTGGAGACTAAAACTGTACTCAGTACTCCAGATGAAGTCTAACCAGTGACATTGTGCCGTATAACTTAACATTCTGCTAGCCTTCTTAATGGCTCCTCTACACTGTCTCTGTAGGTAGTGATGAGTCCACTTTGACCCCATGTCCTTCTCATAAATGTTACTTTCAAGGGTCAGACCTCCCATTATGTATTCAGAGCTAACCATTCATGCTTCTTACATGTCATACCTTACATTTACAAATCTGTCCAAGTCCATCTGCAATGATTTAGTTTATCCTAGATAATCTGCCAACCCACCTAGCTTGGTATCATCTGTAAACTAAACCCACTTGCTACTTATATTCTTATCCAAATCATTCATATATATTAATAAATAATAATTGCCCTAACTCTAACCCCTGAGGTATACCACTCTTAAGGTTTCTCGTACCATCACCATCAACGTCCTTTGTTTTAGCCCAGTGGTTCTCAACCTGTTGGGCGGGCCCCCCTAGGGGGGCGCAAAGTAACAAAAAGGGGGGCGCGAAGATGTGAAAAAAAGAAAACAAGAATCAAAAATATAAAAAATACATCTATTGAAACCAAAACAAATTAACTTAAACTAAATTCTGATACTAGAACAATAAATATAGAGTTAGATAAATGTCGATAAAAGTTAAGTAGGTATAATAAAATATGCATCTACATTTAAAAAAAAATGTTGGAGGGGCGCGATTAAAACTGTTATGAAAACTCGGGTCGCAAATACTTAAAGGTTGAGAAACGCTGGTTTAGCCAATTCAACACCCATCTGCACACAACACCCTGAGCTCCCATGTCTTTGTGTTTGATGTCCAGCCTCTCGTGAGTGTTCTTATCAAATGCTGTCTGTAAATCAAGAGAAATAACATCATTTGCACCACTCTGAATGTATTGTGGAATTCCATCATGTTAGTAAAACATGATCTCCCTCTTCTGAGCCCATGCTGACTGTACAGTAAAACCCCCATCCTTGCCATGTGCTGCTCAATCTTTTCCTTAAAAATGTCTTCCAGTAATTTGCCTGTGATGCACATCAAGCTTACTGACCTATAGTTACCTGGGTCAGCCCAGTCACCTTTTTATTAAACAGGATGATGTTTTCTATTTTGCAATCCTTTTGAATTTCTTAGAACACATTTGCATCAGGGGTTTATATGTGTACTCACTAACCTAACCTCCTTAAGCAGTCGAGGATAAATATTATTTGTTCTGTTGAATTGTTTGATTTCAACCTATTTAATATAAGCAGCACTTCTCTCTCTTGATTTTCCAAATCACTCAGTTCCTCCTTAGTAGCCCCTGATACTTCTGCACTTCCTAACACGTGAAAACTTCATAAAGTGCAACTTTAGACCATTTGCTATGTCTCTGAATGTATATTTTAATTCCTCCTTACTGTTCCTGATATACTGTACTTCTCCTCCTCCTTGTCTATTTACTCATGAAACACCTGCCTGAAGCAGGGGCCAGAGTTGCCTTGAAAGCCTGCATATTGTAATCTTTCTAGTTAGAAAATAAAAGGTGTCATTTTGCTTGACTTCTCACTACATTCATAATGGCTAACACGGTACAACACCCTAGTACTCATGAAATACTGAAAGAATATTTTTTGGTCTTCTTTCACTTTATTTGCAATATTCTTCTCTAACTGCCTTTTAGCTTTCCTCCTTAATGGTTGCTTTCATGTTTTCATGCACCCTATGATTCTGATTGAAGTTATCAGTCTTAGACGCCTTATATAACTTTTGTTTCCTTTGCAGCTTCTTTTTGAACTCCCTTTTAACACACTGCAGTTTTTTTTTTTTTTAATTTCCTACTAATTCTAAATTTTGGGATGTACCAGTCCTGCATGATATGTTTTAATAACTGCTCTTTGACTGTTTCTACAATTAAATACTTATTCCACTTCATTCTTTTCATACTTTGCCACATCTTTGCATCTGCACTCTGCCAAAACAGCGATAATTGTAGTATATCATGTCACTTGACCATAACAGTTCAGTCACCTTTACACTCTCAATTATTGTTCTGAATATTACAAAATACTAACTTTAGACGGGCTTCCCCCCTGTGTTGGTCGTTTAAAATGCTGTATTAAAAAGTAGTCACTGCTTACGTCTAAAAACTCCTGCTCTTGTACACCGCTATTTGCAAGGTTAGCACAGTTAATATTAAGGTAATTTAAGCCCTCCATGACTGTAATATCTTTTTGCACATTCCTAAAATAAGGCCTTTATCCCTAATACTTTCTAGTTGTATCCAGATGTTCTCACTAAGATGGGGCTCATCATCCAAATGAAGAGGACTTGTATTTAAATTCTGTTTGACATAAACAGCAAACCCCCCTTCCTTTTCTCTTCTGTCTATCCTTCCTAATAAATGTATACCCATCTATGTTATACTCATTACCATCTTTGTTATTTAGCCAGGTTTATCTTATTGCTATAATATCATAATAATTCCTGGCTACATGCAATTCCAGCTCACTTGCTTAATTATTGATATTTTTAGCATTAATGTGTTGCTTATTTTACCTTTGCACTTAAAGATTGGGTTAGAATTTACATTAGTGTGCATTTTTATTTTTACACTACTGTTCGTTCCTCCATGTACAGTTCTAAACCTGGCCTGTCTTGAAGTCCCTGTCCCACCGTACTTGAGTTTATACAATCCCTGACTAACCCACTCATAAGCCTCTCCAACACATTGGTTCCCCTCTAGTTCAAATGTAACCCTGTCACAGCAGAACAGGACACATTTATTTTAAAAGGAGTCCCAGTGCCTCATAAACCTACACTTTCTATTCTACACCAAGATTTGAGCCACACATTAAGTCTTCTAATCTCTTCAGTATTACCTGGACTGGCTCACGGCACAGGTAGAACTTCAGAGAAGACCATCTTCTCAGTTCTGTTCCTCAGTCTGCCACCTAACTCTTTAAATTTGGACTACTGAAGTGACATCCTGCACTTGTATATGTCATTAAAAATGACAACTGGGACACCTCCCTGCCCCCATCCCCTACTTCCCTTCTGGCCAACAGCCTATTCACCATTCAAGGGAGGACCCCCAACAGTGCACCTGGAAGTCAGCACTCAATACAAGACTCTCTGTCTTTGGAGCAAACCCATGCCTCCACCCTCCTAATGACTGATTCTCCTACTATCATTTTTCTTTTTCTAGGGACTGGTTTTGAGGTGACCTTCCGGAGCACCTCATACCTGCCTACCACATTAGAGTTTTCACAGATACCATTCACCTCCAACATTTCCTAAAAACAGTTTGGTACTTCCAGTTATGGGTTTGAACCCACCAGACAGTGTGCACCCTTTACCTTGCACCTATGTTCGACTCTGACCAAACTACAGTTACTTCTCTAGTCTGTACTCTCCTCCTGCTCCACCTTATGGGTACACACCATCTCTTGCTCTGCCAATGATCTACGACAATGCAGGTCATCCATCTCCTTCTCCTCCAGTTCAGCAACCCAGAGCTAAAGGTGCTCACATCAGCTGGTATCTTCTGCAGATGTAGACGTCAAGGAGCACGGATTCTTCCAAGCCATCCTCCAAAAAGTCTAACATCCAACAGGACTTGCAGCCAATCCAAAAATTAAAGAATGAGAATCAGGAGAAAGAACCAAGTCCAAAGTGAAAGCAAGAGTCAAAACTGAAAGTCGAAAAGAGGGAAACGTCCAAGCCAAATTATAAACCAAAAACCGTAGCCAGGCAGCAGACAAGAAGGTAGTACACTAAGTTTAGACCAATCTCAGATAAAAGTGAATATTTTTGGGGTGATCATTACATCAGTGCATCAATGATATCACAAGTAGCGTGGCACTGACGCTTCATGGGTAATCCTAATGGAAATGGACACCAAAACAGACCAAGTACCGGTGCGATCCACAGAACAAAAATGGCACCAGAAAAAGATGTTTAAAAACATGTCACTCCTGAACCAAAGCTCTAAACAAAATTCTGATATCAGAAGTAGATTCCTTTGGTGTTAAAAGCCCAAAATGATCCCAAGATTAATATTCCTGATCCAAGGAATTGCAAGAAGAAATAAAGAGGTGCTCCGTACATAACAGACATCATAACAATGTGAAGGTCATTTCAAGCTGTTTTGGATATTTGTGCTTATTTAGACCGGTTGTGTGTACTGGTGGGTTTCTATTTTGCTCAGAAGATTTCACACTCTTGCTTTAGAAGTGCCAGAAGTTGTCAATGCATTTTTGCATTCTTGATGCTCATCAGTGTGTCATGCCATCAGAACCCTTTTTAAATATAAGCAGGCCATTTTTGGCCATACTTGTGGCATGTTTTATTTTTGTGTAACAAAGCAAATCTCTGCACGTTAGTAGCAAGAGGAGAAATAATAGAAATGGCAAAGATGTCAGGATTCAGTAGGAATCCAAATAAATAAATACCTAATATTTTTAGAATATCTGTGCCACAGAGTCCACCAATTATGGTTATAGAAAGGAGATCAAATAAAACATAATACTACTGAGCCAACCTTAGCATTAAACTTAAAGCACAAGCTGAAATTGCATTCCTGTAGAAAAGCCCGCAAAGACTTGCTTTTCTCATCTGGCCACACAAAGTCTACTTGTATCAAAATGACAATAAAAGAATAAAAAAAGAAATATTCATAATTTACAAAACCCAAAGCAGAATACATAAAACGAATGAATCATTCTTGAAAACAGAGAAAGTGGCGTACAAAAGGTGCGTCTGTTTGATAATCGAGGACATTGGGAAACAAATAAAAATAACACAAAATGTTACATTTAAAAAGAATCAAAGTACTTGATCTGTCAGACTAATTTATCTTACAATTCTTCTGTTTTTTGCCTGATAATCCAGTCTTACTGATAGATATTTTGCATAACATAATCATTTTTTCTCCATTTAGTTAATTCTATTACAAAATTCAAAACGAGTCTCTTAATTCTGATGGTTAGAAAGGTCACTTTTGGTCTTATCAGGCCGTAGAACCTTCATTCAGCTAATTCAGAGTCTCGCACCTGCCTTCTGCCCAGAAGTCATGTGTGCTTTTTAACAGTGACTTGTTCTTTGCCACTCTCCCAAAAAGCTGCGACTGGTGATGCCCCCGAGGTAGCAGTTATTGTCTGCACAGTTTCTCCCATCTCAATCATTGTAGCTTGTAACTCCTTCAGAGTTCTCACAGGGGTCTTGATGGCCCTTCCTCACTTGTCTTCTTTTGCGCGATCACTCAGTTTTTGTGGATGGCCTGCTCCAGATAGATTTCCAGTTGTGCCATACTTTCCATTTCTTCATGACTGATTTAACTCGACTCCCATGGAAATTCAGTGATTTGGATATTTTCTTGTCCCCATCCCCTGACTTATGCTTTTCAAGCTCTTTTTTCATACAAAACAATACAATACAATTTATTTTTGTATAGCCCAAAATCCCACAAGGAGGGCTGCAATGGGCTTTAACAGATCCTGCCTTTTGACAAAGCCTTGACTCTCTAAGAAGACAAGGAAAAGCTCCCAAAAAAACCCTTCTAATGTGGAAGGTGGAAGAAGCCTTGGGAAATGCAGTTCAAAGAGAGACCCCTTTCTAGGTAGGCTGGGTGGGCAGTGGGTGTCAAAGAGAAGGGGGTCAACACAATGCAATACACAGAACAGAGCACAAGTAATCCTCAATACAGTATAAATAACAGTGCAATAGAAATATTACAAGTAGAGAGCAGAATTCAACAGTAGATGATATCACATAATACAATTTGGAGATGATCTGTTCTTTTGTCTTTAATGTGTATGTTAGACCACCACGCTGACTCACCACAAGCTGGACCTTCCAGAATCCAAGGACATTTAAACTACAATTAACTGAAACCCCAGATGGAGTTATGTTATGTGGATGTATGCTGCTGCTGGAGTATGTGAATTTCCCCTTGGGAATAATAAAGTATCTATCTATCTATCTATCTATCTATCTATCTATCTATCTATCTAT